>CM022303.1:535581195-536004574 GCA_011799875.1 Thinopyrum elongatum
GCGTGGCGCCTCCGGCGGCCTCGTAGGGAGATGAACTTCCCCAATGTGGCAACGCGGGAGCGGGCACAGGAGCTCGCGCCTCCGCCGCGGCTTATCACCGACGAGGATCGTCGCGAAAACCGGAGGCGGGAACACCATCTCGGCATTGTCGAGATGGACGAGGAAGCCATGGCGCTGTGGCACCAACGCTTCCCGCAGGACATCATCAACAAGCGCGAGTTCTACGCGCAAAGGAGGGCGGAGAGGGAGAAGAGGATGGCGGAGCGAGCCGCCTATCGCAAGGACAGGCGTACGCGGAAGGCGGCCGCTCAATTCAACATCAAGCTAGGAGCAGCGTCGCCCTGGGACTCCGATGATGATCGGTATCTTGACGCCTACATTGAGACGTCGGAGGAGGACATCACCGAGGCGGAGTCGGACGATGAGGAGTAGTTGAACTATCTATTTTTCTATCTATCTATCTATGCTATATCTATGCTGAGAACTATCTATGTATCTATCTCTGCCAGTATCGACTCGGAGTCAAATGTGTATCGAGTCAGAGTAGAAAGGAGAAAAAAATATAGCGCGTCTGTTGGAGCGACGCGCGCGCAATTTTTTTGCAGCGGCCACTGGAGCCAGCACTCCACGGCCCACAAAAACTGGCTATTCCGGCGCTGTAAACGTTTTTTTAACGCACCGCGCATTGCGCTTCTGTTGGAGATGCTCTAACATGGCAGATGAGTGCTTTAATGTTGCCCACAAGATGCGTGAGTATTACTATATTTTTCTTGCCATGTTGAGATTTTAAAACCACGAGTGCGAACATGCAGAGGAGCAATGAAGACTAAACATGGGATATTGGGGACATCTTCAAGGAACATGGCAAGTTAAAGAGGAGCTGCACCGAACCTGTAAACCAAGCTTTGGTAAGTAACACCCTTTCAATTACTTTCATTTAGCCTCGTGTTCTTCGATGTGTATATGTTATAGTTTCTGTTTCTCTTAGCCTCGTGTTCTTCGATGTGTAATGAGAAGAGTCTTAATCGTCCTAATGCTTTCGTTTTTAGCTTGATGTAGGAAGTGGGTGTTCTCACCTTGGAGTCTGTTTTTATATTTCTCCTTTTGAATTCACTTCTCCGAGTCCTGTTTATCTGGCTTCTACTAAATGGATCTGGGTTGCTCTGAGTATTGATCTAAAAAAGAAGTAACTTCATGTCAGGATGCAGTTCCTGCGAGGAGGGAATTATGGTCAACCTCGAGATCATGTTTCCAAAATGAGGCTGGATTACACACAAGGTGCCCTTTCCCTAATGATGCTGGATTAGACACAAGGTGCAAATTCCCAGATGATGCTGGATTACACACAAGCCAGGTGGAGTCGTCAACTGTTCGTGTCCTCGTGGCTCTAGTAAAGGCTGAAAGAAAGCGTGCAGTAGCCCTTGAGAATGTAGCTGAGTTCCTGAAGAAGCGAAAAGAGCAATCATATGCTCTCTTCACCCAAGCCAAAGAAGAGATGGAAGAAAACAGAAAGAAGCTAGCAGAGGCAGAGCAGGCTAGGCGTCTCATGCTATCTAAAACTGTTGTCAATACAAATTTTCCTTCATAATAGCTAGGTTCAAATGTTTATCTAGTCAGCATGCATGTTGTGATGTCCGTGCATCTACTGATGTGGCACAAAATACTTTTTTTGGGGTCATGTAATAACAGCAATTACTTTCCAAACAATAACAGATGAAGCATTGGACATGGTATAGTTCACACGCAAGCCCAACATTCCAAGTTCAACTTTCACATCAAACTCATGTTCACAGATATCTACACATTCATAGATAATGTCCACAACCATGATTCACAACAAGTCAAGACCATACATAATTAATTATATTTTGGACATTTTTTGACTAAACACGAATAACTTCTGGAGGCAGGTATAATATTTCTAATGCCGGCCGTGGCTGGGGTCTATGATGTTTTGAGCCAAACCGGGCAACACACCGGGTGTCCGCCGGCGACGCGTTGGTCATAGCATTCGTGGGTTCCGAGCAGCGGCGGCTCCCGTGGTCTACTATTCCTCGGTGTCGGTGGTGGCCGCAGACGTGTTGGCCACCTCCGCCAGCATGCCGCGGTTCCGCCAACGTTTGCGTAGGATGGCACGGCCAACCACGGTGCACTGGACACCATGGTCCCCCGTGTGCCGGCGTGCAGCAACTGGCGACTCTTCTGCGAGCAGGCTTGGAGCGTTGAGTTGATGCACCAGGGGCCAGCTTGGAGCGGTGGCTTGCTCCTCCGCTTGCCCGCTTGCAGCCTCGCCCATGGTACTGACGGACTGGGGCGGGGAGGGAGGTGGGGCAGCGAGTTGCCTGGCTCGTTGGGGCACCTAGCCGGCTTTTATGCCGGAGAACTCGTCTTCCTGCTCACCGGATGCTATGGAGAGTGTGGAGAAAATGGTGCAAGGAGGATATGGGGAGCGGCGGTGTGGTGTAACACCCCCTTGTAATAAGCTCTGTGACACTCTGTTAAAATTGCCAAGTCATGATCATTTGCAGTGCCAAGTCATATGGGTTAATGATCCAATTCAAATTCACATCTGAAAAGCAACTCAAAATCAAAAGTGAAATATGAAGTTGAACAAACTCTGTTGGGAAAATGTTCATTAAATGGCAAATAATCCAGGAACATTTCTAAAATCATCATCAATAAAGTTGGAGTTAGACAAGTGACTCAAACAAGATGAAACAGCACCAAAACAGAATATTTAAATCCATTTAAATTCATTTCTAATCCAAATGGAGTCCAATTCTGCCCAAACCAGTTTTTGGTGGAAGGAAATGTTGCATTGCAATATTTGGGTCAACTCTCACATTTTACAAAAGTGTAAAAGTGCCCTAACTATTTCAGGACAGAAATGAAATAGAGAAAAGGAAAACAAAAAAAGGGAAAAAGGAAAGATGGGCCACTGTGCACAGGCCTAAGTGCACAGTGCCAGGAGCCCAGCCCACCGCGGCTTGTTTCTCCCTCCTCCCTCCCTCTCCGACGCCGTGTCGCCTCGTCCCTGGCTGCGCGCGCGCGCCGATCGTTGCTCGACAGCGCGACGCCGCGGGCGCCGCGAGAGGATAAGGGCGACGCCCGAGCCATCCCCCTGGTCCTCCTCGTCATTTCCCCCCTTCTCCCATGCTCGCCTCGCCTCTCCCTCTCCTCCCAGATCCGTCGCCGAGC
Source organism: Thinopyrum elongatum (assembly GCA_011799875.1). NCBI lineage: Eukaryota > Viridiplantae > Streptophyta > Magnoliopsida > Poales > Poaceae > Thinopyrum > Thinopyrum elongatum. The sequence continues at coordinate 535,584,394 of CM022303.1, forward strand.
GCCACCGTCGCCGTGGCCTTGCCGTAGACGCGGCCACCGACGTTCCCGAGCTCAGCTAGCACGCCTGCAAGCTCCGCCGTCTTCGAATCCTTCGACTCCGACCGCGAATGGAGGTGGGGAGGCCCTGATGAAACCAGAAGGCTCCGCCCCCTTCCTTCTCTGACGCCGGTGCCTCTCCGGCGATTCCCGCCGTTCTACTGCTACTAAGCCGTCACCGGGCCACCTTGTGCCTCCCCGGTGAGCTCCTCGTCCTTCCCAATCCCCTGCTGGTCCTAGCGCGTAGCCTAGCTTCCTCTTCCACGCACGCCCGACGCGCCGCCGCTCGCGCACGTCGCCGGCGTGTCTCCGGTGAGCCATTGGCCAAGGGCTAATGCACGTTGTTCTCACCGCATCGAGTAGACGCCGTAGTAGTCTCGCGCTGCTCGTTTAACACACCACAACCCCAAGCCCGACGATGACCGAACTCCGGCGGCCGCCGCAGAGCTCGCCGTCGTCGATGCTCGCTGTTTCCGGCCGAGCCACCGCCACCACTCGACGCGCGAGTTCACTAGCTATCGAACGCACCTAACCACGGCTCGAACCGAGCTCTGTAGCGCGAATCCGAGCAGCTCCGGTGACGCGCCGCCGCGTTTTTGGTCGCCGGCGCAACTCCGGCACCAGCCGCCGACGTGGCTGCCACGTGGGTCACCCCTGGGTCAGTGCCAGTGGGTCCCACGGGCCCAGTTGACCACGCTGACCGTGGTCAACGTGCTGACGTGGCCGTACAGTGTCGCTGACATGCAGGCCCCACCACTTTTTGGATTAAGAAAAACATTTAAATAAATATAAAACCGATTAATTAGGCTAATGTCTCACTGACATGTGGGGCCCACCCCTCTAATCACTCTATTAACTGAAATAATCCATAGTTAGTCTTAACAGAGACTGACATGTGGGTCCCACTGGACCCACATGTCATGTTTGACTGGTCAGCGACGCTGTTGACCGCTGACATCACAGTGACGTCATGCTGATGTCATAATTCCCTTTTCTGTTAAAATAAATTAATTCCAGAAAATTCAAATAATCTTTAAAAATTAATAACTTTTAAACTGTAGCTCGGATTGGAAAAGTTAAAACATGAAAGTTGCTCAGAACGACGAGACGAGTCTGATCGTGCTGTCCGTTTCTTTGTCGGAACCCCCTACGTAGAAGAACTCGTAACTCCGGACCCGTATCCGGTAGATGAATAGTGTACACACTTCGGTAAATAAATCCCAGATTAATTCTAAAAATAACTAAAATGACTTAGAAGCATATTTAGGCAACCCTGCACTGCATCATAGCATCGCACGCACTGTGTTGCATCTGTTTGCATTATGTTTACCTGTTTCTTCCCCCTCTTCTCTCTCGGTAGACCCCAACGTTGACGTAGCTCCCGAGGCAGACGCAGCTCAGGAGTACGACTACGTCCCCGACGACACCACAGGCGACCTTGCCCTTGCCCCCGAGCAAACAGGCAAGCACCCCATTTTGAGCATGCCTATATCGCCTATTCTCTTCTCTCTTATGCTTGCATTAGAATTGCTACTGCTACTGTTTTCCTATATCTGCTGCATAGCCTGATTATTGTACCCTGCCTTGCTACCTTTCTGGTTATCCTAGACTGATTAGTATAGGCTGGGTAAAGTCCCGACAGAGACCCCCACTTGATCCCTACTGCCCCGCTGGATATCAGAAGACCCAATCAATGGGATTGAAGACCAGACCCAGGCACCGCACATCACTTTCCCCCTTAGTTGCCGACACTACTGGGTTACCGTCGAGTGCCGAGGGTGATACCTCGTCAGCACTTCTGATGTTAACCTTGCAGGTTAGTTACTCGGTCGTGGTAAGCGAGGGTGATTCCTCCTACACCACCCCCGATAACGACATCGTCGTGCAACCTCTCAAGTGTGGGCCTCGAGGGTGATTCCTCCTTCGTTCACCTTGATGATAACATCGAGCGGGAATTCCATCGAGGGTGATTCCTCAGGGTTCCCTTCGGTGTCAGACACACAGTTACCTTGGATATTATGACTTGACTATGAACCATGATACTAAAGACGGGTCGGCCCTGAGGGGTACCCGCGCGAGCTTATTGCGAAGTGATGTGGAGTCGGGTTGACCTGGATGGTGCCCGCGAGATAACTACGAGGCGTGGCCGGGCATTCTTAGCCCTTGCCGCAAGTCCTCGAGACGGGGCGACGGGGTCACATCAATCGTGAGTCTCTGCTCGTTTCCGCGCGCTCCAAATCCACTACGGTTTGGATATTTGATCCGAGGGGCCTCTGGCCCGATAGCACTAACCATCACGTGGGCATAGTATGGGCGTTCTGCGTCGTATACATCAGCCGAAGCTCTATTGACGTCAGCGAGGAGCGGCCCGTTTTGGTTTGGACTGGAAACGCAACTGCGCTTGTATTAAGGGGTTGCTAGGTCTGCTTCCGAAACGTCCTCGCAACGTGCAGGGTTCCCGGGGCGAAGGCCCAAGACCCCCGGGGGCATAGGTTAGTCCGGTGTGCTGACCTCTCTTTAGAGCCTAGGTCGGGTTGCGGCGTGTTGCTTGGCCGAGGCCGGGCATGACCCAGTAAAGTGTGCCCGGCCAGAGTTAAGCAAGCGTGGTGGGTAAGTTGGTGCACCCTGCAGGGAAGAAACTTCTATCGATAGCCTGTCCTATGGTAACGGACACTCGGAGTTGTATCCCGATCGGTACAACTAGAACATAACATGTGATGAGAACTGGATAGTACGGCTCTGGGATTGCTTTCTCACAGGGAGTCGAGAAAGGATCTCAAGTCGAGGTTGATAATACTACTACTACTACTTTACATTATGTTCATCTGTTCTCTTCTATTGCTGCAAGACTGTCAAAGATTGTTGAAGATGCTAGTATTCGATAGGACTAGGCTTTCCCCCTCTATTCTGGCATTTCTGCAGCCCAGTCCACATATACAGCCATTCCTTTGACAATGTTGCATATGTAGTGTAGATCCTTGCTTGCTGAGTACTTCGGATGAGTACTCACGTTTGCTTTATTTTCTTTTTCCCCCATTTCCATTTGATGCCACCAGACGACGGAGCCCCTGAGCCAGAAGCCCCAGCCGACGAACAGTACTACTACCCGCCTGGCGAGTACTACTACTACGAGGAGCCGTTTGACGACCAGGAGTAGGATCGGAGGGTCCAGGGCAGGAGGCCTACGCCTTTCGATCGTAGCTTTTATTTTACCCCGCCTCTGTGAAGGCCTATTCCTCTCTCTGTAATATATATCTGTACTCAGATATCTGATGCTTCCGCTGACGCTTGTATGCCATCGAGCTATGTATTCGAGCCCTCGAGGCCCTGGCTTGTAATATAAAGCTTGTATGACTTTATTTATCTTTTAGAGTTGTGTTGTGATATCTTCAAGTGAGTCCTTAGGCTTGATCGTGCGCATTTGCCTGTATGGTTAGTGCACGATTAAGCCGGGGTCGCCACAGGTTGGTATCAGAGCCGACTGCCTCTAGGAATCCCCCTTCCCAATTCCTTGGCCGAAGTTGAGTCTAGTGGTCAAAAACTGTTTTACTAACTTGGCTGTGTGGTTTACGGGCCCACGTCGCCAACTGGGTGGTATTAGGATCTTTTATTCCTCGTCTTTACTCTGGGATTCTAATCTCTCATCTATTCGGGTTTACTAAAATTTACTAACACCGACATTTAGGATCTCGTTAATTCTATCCACCCGGAGAGCTGGATTCAGTGCGATTTCCCTGTCTTTGATCTGATTAGTCTGATAATCATTTTCCTTTCCATTGTTTTGTTTAACCTTTCCTTCCGAGATCGGTTATATTTCTCATTGTCTTATGACAACCCTGAACTTCTCTGTTTCAGATGGATCGACTGTTTCCACCGCGGCCTACGACCCAGCTTGTGCTTCGCACTTGGGCTCGTGATGCCCCTGGATTTCCAGCTGTTCTGATCGCCCTCCTGAGTAGACTGGGTTACCGCTGGTATCCCGAGTACATGGTCTATGAGGTTTACCACGAGTTCAACCAGGAACAGTACTATGCTGAAGTTCAGATCTATGATCAGCAGAACGACTCAGACACCGAGCTACACCTTTTTCACGGAATAGGCGTGACGATTGAGATGGCAGTACATGATGCCGCCTACTCTGCTGTCGCACATCTCCGAGGAGAGCACAATGCTAACTTGGATGATTCTATGTTTCGGTACATTCCGTATGCACCTGTTGGAGATGCTACTGGATACTACACAGCTATCTGTGCCCCGTACGAGTCTCGACGATACGACCCGCAGATTCTGATTCAGTGCACTCAGGCTCTGGATCGCATTGTTCGGGCTCTTGCCGTCGAGTTGTTCGCCACTCGAGCACGCTACTACGAGGCTATGACACAGTTGCTACCAGCTGTTCGTGCAGGGATACATCCGGAGTATATTCTTTACCCACGCAGGACAGAGATGCCGCCAGGTATTGATTGGCCTGCAGTGGGAGGTCACACGCCTGCACGTGGACCTCTTCTTACAGTTCGAGACCGGGTTCTGCATCAGAGTGCACATGGAGCACAGGATCCTGCCGCGACGAACATTCGTCGTCCGCACTTGCAGTTACCCCGTTTCAGTGGTTTTCTCCGACGCTGATGTAGCCTTTGCTATGTCACGTTGTGTACTTCCTTACCGCGTGCCTGCGTGCCGCCTAGTGTGTCTAGCTTTTCAATTTGCGCCGTTATGCTGCCCGATTGTAACCGACTGTCTATGGATCTGTATGTCTTAATGACTACTTTTAGCATCTATTGCACTCTTTCAATAATGTCGAGTTACATCATGTTTATTGTTGAACACTTGCATAAGCTATCGCTGAAATACCCCTGTTGAAATAGCAGGATGGCTGACAACAACCCGCCACCGCCGCCACCACCTGAATACATGGCAGCGATGATGCAACAGTTTGAACTCAACCGCCAGTTTATGATGGGAATTATGCAGCAATTCCCTCGTCCTGATGCTAATCAGCAGCCACCATCCATCACCTTGCCAGAATTTATGAGGCTCAGTCCATCATTTTTCCGCAACATAGTCAACCCACTAGATGCAGATGACTGGCTGCGTGACATCTCCCATGAGATGGAGTCTGCTGGTGTCGCCCAAGCCAACTATGTCACTTTTGCAACTTATCTTCTGAAGGGTCCCGCAGCCCAATGGTGGGCTACTCACCGACAGACCCTGCCACCTGGTACCGTCGTCACTTGGGCAGAGTTCAAGATTGCTTTCCGTGCTCGCTACATTCCTCTAGCTGTCATAGCTAGGAAGAAGGCTGAGTTTCGTAGCCTTGTTCAAGGAAACAAGACTGTGGAAGTCTATCAGCGCGAGTTTCTAGACTTATCTCGCTACGCTGAAGAGGACATTCCTACTGATGAACGAAGGCAAGAGAAGTTCCGTGAAGGACTGCATCATGATATACAGTTGGCCCTGCTTGTTCAAGATTACCCTGATTTCGCCACCTTGGTGAATAAGGCTATTATGGTTGAAACTGGACTGAAGAAACATAAAGAAGCGTCCAGACGCACCCGAGAAACGGGCTCATCTTTGGGCTCGTCTTCTCAGAAGCGACGCATATGGTTCCCTCAAGGCATGTTCCGTTTAGCAGCTCCTGCAAACAGGCCCTCTTATGCTGCACCACGTCTGCCACCTCCACCACCGAGGCAGCCTCTGCCAGCTCCAGCACCTCGAGCTCCAGCACCTCGTCCTGACAGCGGACTATGCTTCAAGCGTGGCAAGCCAGGTCATCGTGCTAGAGACTGTTCTCAGAATCAGAATCAACTGGCTCTCCCTTCTGCTGGCTGTGCTATTGGCCGTGGTATTCCTCAACAGCGCAACAATAATGCCAGACCTTCTTATGGTCGTGGGCAGTACTACCACGTCAACATGTCCGAAGCTCCAGTTCAACCAGACACTGTGATGGGTACACTTCTCGTTAATTCAGTACCAGCCTCTGTTTTATTTGATTCAGGAGCATCACATTCCTTCATGTCAGAACATTTTGCACGCATGCATGACATTAAATGCGAATACATGAACACGCCCTTATTGGTACACACTCCCGCGGGTGGTTGCCGAACCTCTGCGGTTAGCTATAATGTTCCCGTTGAGATCGAAGGGTTGGAGTTCAGTGCGTCTCCCATTATTCTGAAATCGTCCAAGATTGACCTTATTCTGGGAATGGATTGGTTGAAGGCCCATTACGCCTCAATCAATTGCGCCACCAAAGTTGTTCACCTCTTGCACCCCTCGAATGAGATGGTGAATTACCATGCTCATATCACTCAGAACGCTGAGGCTCAAATTTATGCCTTGAATGCGTTGAATGCTTCTCCGCTTGATGGGATCGAAAATATCCCAGTTGTCTGTGACTTCCCGGATGTTTTTCCAGAAGAACTTCCAGGAATACCCCCTGCTAGAGCTGTCGAGTTTGTCATTGACTTGAAGCCTGGCACCACTCCTATTGCGAAGCGTCCCTACAAGATGCCTCCGCACCATCTTATTGAGCTTAAGGAAGAAATTGATAAATCCTTAAGGAAGGGTTTCATTCGCCCTAGTTCCTCTGCTTGGGGAGCACCTTCTCTCTTTGTTAAGAAGAAGGATGGAACTAACCGTTTGGTCCAAGATTACCGCCCCATCAATCAGGCAACTATTCAGAATAAATATCCGCTTCCCCGGATCAACGATTTATATGATCAACTCGCAGGATCTTCGGTGTTTTCTAAACTCGACTTGAGGTTGGGTTATCACCAGATCCGTTTGGTCCAAGACTGCATTCGTTACTCGCTATGGTTCATACGAGTACACCGTCATGTCGTTTGGCTTAACAAACGCTCCAGCTACCTTCTCCCGCTTAATGAATTACATATTCATGGATTACCTCGACAAATTCGTCGTGGTATATCTGGATGATATTCTGGTTTATTCGAAGAACAAAGAAGAACATGCTGAGCACCTTCGCCTTGTTCTAGAGAGACTTCGAGAGCACAAATTATATGCCAAGTACTCTAAGTGTGAATTCTGGCTTTCTGAGGTAACCTACCTTGGACATGTCATCTCCAAGGATGGTATCGCAGTTAACCCAGAGCGAGTTCAGGCTATTCTTGACTGGACCCCTCCGAAGAATGTCAAGCAAGTCAGAAGTTTTCTCGGGCTTGCAAGTTATTGTCGCCGTTTCATCGAATATTTCTCCAAGAGTGCCAAGCCCCTGACTAATCTGCTCCACAAAGGCGTTAAGTTTGAGTGGATAGACAAATGTCAGGAAAGCTTCCAGACCCTCAAGGACAAGCTGACTTCTGCTCCAGTCCTTGCTCCTCCAGACTCTCGCAAAGATATTGTGATCTTCTGCGACGCCTCTCGCTAAGGACTAGGTTGTGTCCTAATGCAAGAGCGAAGAGTAATTGCTTATGCTTCGCGACAATTGCGTCCACATGAAGAGAATTACCCAGTGCATGACCTTGAACTTGCTGCTGTGATTTATGCTTTGAAGCAGTGGCGTCATTACCTCCTTGGTAATCGGTGTGAGATTTACACCGATCATCAGAGCTTGAAGTACTTATTCACTCAACCGGAACTTAATCTTCGTCAACAGCGTTGGTTGGAAACAATCACCGATTATGACTGTGGTATTTCCTACACTCCTGGCAAAGCTAATGTGATAGCTGATGCCTTGAGCCGCAAGTCTTATTGCAACAACCTCATGGTTAAGCAAGCTCAACCCCAGCTGTATGAAGAATTGCGCAAGCTGAATCTCTGCATCGTCCTGCAAGGTTCTCTTAATAACCTTGTGATACAACCAGATCTTGAGAAAGCTGTCAAGATTGCACAAGCTAAAGATGCCGAAATTGGCCTGATGAAGAAAGAGCTTCACCTTGAAAAATACAGGGATTTTTCGATTGCTGAAGATGGAACCTTGTACTTCCGAGACCGCATTGTAGTACCTCGCTTCGAGCTGATGACTGACAAAGTCATGAAGGAGGCCCATGATACACCGCTATCTATCCATCCGGGTAGTACCAAGATGTATCGAGATCTTCGTCAAAGGTACTGGTGGTCTAGAATGAAGCAAGATATTGCTCGTTATGTTGCCGAGTGTGACGTTTGTCGTCGTGTGAAGGCAGAACATCAGAAACCTGCTGGAATTCTGCAACCACTTCCTATTCCTCTGTGGAAGTGGGATAAAGTGCAGATGGATTTCATTACTGGTCTTCCCAAGTCTCAGAAGGGTCACGATGCTATTCTTGTCGTCGTCGATCAACTCTCCAAGGTTGCACACTTTCTGCCAGTTAAGGAGACTATTACTGCTAGTCAGCTAGCAGAGCTATATATCTCCAGAATTGTTTCACTTCATGGTATTCCCAAGGAAATCAGTTCAGACCGTGGCAGCATTTTCACTGGCCATTTCTGGGAAAGTTTCCAGAAAGCAATGGGAACTCATATTACTTGGAGTTCAGCTTATCATCCACAATCCCAAGGCCAAGTTGAGCGCGTTAATCAAGTGCTTGAAGATATGCTTCGAGCTTGTGTTATATCCTTCGGTAAGAAATGGGAGGAATCTCTCCCGTATGCTGAATTCTCTTATAATAACAGCTACCAAGCCAGCTTGAAAATGGCCCCCTTTGAGGTTCTTTATGGTCGTAAATGTCGAACCCCTCTGAATTGGTCAGAAACTGGGGAACGACCTCTTGTTGGACCGGACATTATTCAACATGCCGAAGAACAAGTCCGAATTGTCCGGGAGAATCTCAAAGCAGCTCAAGACCGTCAGAAGAGTAATTATGATCGCAAGCGATGGGGTGTGATCTATCAACCTGGTGATCAAGCTTATCTCCGTGTCACTCCAATGAAGGGCACCCGTCGTTTCGGAATCAAGGGCAAGCTAGCTCCTCGCTATATTGGTCCTTTCCGCATCGTGGCTAGACGTGGACAGGTGGCATATAAATTGGAGTTGCCACCACAATTCTCCCATATTCATGATGTCTTCCATGTGTCGCAACTTCGTAAGTGCTTCAAGGAATCTCCGCACCGCGCAGTGGATCACGAGATGCTTGAATTGCAAGATGATCTTTCCTATAAGGAGCATCCGATCCACATCCTCGACGAATCTGAACGTCGAACTCGTCAGAAGATGACCAAGTTCCTAAAAGTGCAGTGGTCGAATCACATTGAAGATGAAGCCACTTGGGAACGCGAGGATCATCTTCGAGAAGAATATCCCGGACTCTTTCCTTCTACCTCCAAAATTCTCGGGATGAGAATTTCTTTTAGAGGAGGAGAATTTGTAACACCCCCTTGTAATAAGCTCTGTGACACTCTGTTAAAATTGCCAAGTCATGATCATTTGCAGTGCCAAGTCATATGGGTTAATGATCCAATTCAAATTCACATCTGAAAAGCAACTCAAAATCAAAAGTGAAATATGAAGTTGAACAAACTCTGTTGGGAAAATGTTCATTAAATGGCAAATAATCCAGGAACATTTCTAAAATCATCATCAATAAAGTTGGAGTTAGACAAGTGACTCAAACAAGATGAAACAACACCAAAACAGAATATTTAAATCCATTTAAATTCATTTCTAATCCAAATGGAGTCCAATTCTGCCCAAACCAGTTTTTGGTGGAAGGAAATGTTGCATTGCAATATTTGGGTCAACACTCACATTTTACAAAAGTGTAAAAGTGCCCCAACTATTTCAGGACAGAAATGAAATAGAGAAAAGGAAAACAAAAAAAGGGAAAAAGGAAAGATGGGCCACTGTGCACAGGCCTAAGTGCACAGTGCCAGGAGCCCAGCCCACCGCGGCCTGTTTCTCCCTCCTCCCTCTCTCTCTGACGCCGTGTCGCCTCGTCCCTGGCTGCGCGCGCGCGCCGGTCGCTGCTCGACAGTGCGACGCCGCGGGCGCCGCGAGAGGATAAGGGCGACGCCCGAGCCACCCCCCTGGTCCTCCCCGTCATTTCCCCCCTTCTCCCACGCTCGCCCCGCCTCTCCCTCTCCTCCCAGATCCATCGCCGAGCGCCACCGTCGTCGTGGCCTTGCCGTAGACGCGGCCACCGACGTCCCTGAGCTCAGCTAGCACGCCTGCGAGCTCCGCCGTCTTTGACTCCTTCGACTCCGACCGTGAATGGAGGTGGGGAGGCCCTGATGAAACCAGAAGGCTCTGCCCCCTTCCTTCTCTGACGTCGGCGCCTCTCCGACGATTCCCGCCGTTCTGCTGCTACTAAGCCGTCACCGGGCCACCTTGTGCCTCCCCGGTGAGCTCCTCGTCCTTCCCAATCCCCTGCTGGTCCTAGCGCGTAGCCTAGCTTCCTCTTCCACGCACGCCCGACGCGCCGCCGCTCGCGCACGTCGCCGGCGTGTCTCCGGTGAGCCATTGGCCAAGGGCTAATGCCCGTTGTTCTCACCGCATCGAGTAGACGCCGTAGTAGTCTCGCGCTGCTCGTTTAACACACCGCAGCCCCAAGCCCGACGACGACCAAACTCCGGCGGCCGCCGCAGAGCTCGCCGCCGTCGATGCTCGCTGTTTCCGGCCGAGCCACCGCCACCACTCGACGCGCGAGTTCACTAGCTATCGAACGCACCTAACCACGGCTCGAACCGAGCTCTGTAGCGCGAATCCGAGCAGCTCCGGCGACGCGCCGCCATGTTTTTGGTCGCCGGCGCAACTCCGGCGCCGGCCGCCGATGTGGCTGCCACGTGGGTCACCCCTGGGTCACTGCCAGTGGCTCCCACGGGCCCAGTTGACCACCCTGACCATGGTCAACATGCTGACGTGGTCGTACAGTGTCGCTGACACACGGGCCCCACCACTTTTTGGATTAAGAAAAACATTTAAATAAATATAAAACCGATTAATTAGGCTAATGTCTCACTGACATGTGGGGCCCACCCCTCTAATCACTCTGTTAACTGAAATAATCCACTGTTAGTCTTAACAGAGACTGACATGTGGGTCCCACTGGACCCACATGTCATGTTTGACTGGTCAGCGATGCTGTTGACCGCTGATGTCACAGTGACGTCATGCTGATCTCATAATTCCCTTTTCTGTTAAAATAAATTAATTCCAGAAAATTCAAATAATCTTTAAAAATTAATAACTTTTAAACCGTAGCTCGGATCGGAAAAGTTAAAACATGAAAGTTGCTCAGAACGACGAGACTAGTCTGATCGTGCCGTCCGTTTCTTTGTCGGAACCCCCTACATAGAAGAACTCGTAACTCCGGACCCATATCCGACAGATGAATAGTGCACACACTTCGGTAAATAAATCCCAGATTAATTCTAAAAATAACTAAAATGACTTAGAAGCATATTTAGGCAACCCTGCACTGCATCATAGCATCGCACGCACTGTGTTGCATCTGTTTGCATTATGTTTACCTGTTTCTTCCCCCTCTTCTCTCTCGGTAGACCCCGACGTTGACGTAGCTCCCGAGGCAGACGCAGCTCAGGAGTATGACTACGTCCCCGACGACACCACAGGCGACCTTGCCCTTGCCCCCGAGCAAACAGGCAAGCACCCCATTTTGAGCATGCCTATATCGCCTATTCTCTTCTCTCTTATGCTTGCATTAGAACTGCTACTGCTACTGTTTTCCTATATCTGCTGCATAGCCTGATTATTGTACCCTGCCTTGCTACCTTTCTGGTTATCCTAGACTGATTAGTATAGGCTGGGTAGAGTCCCGACAGAGACCCCCCACTTGATCCCTACTGCCCCGCTGGATATCAGAAGACCCAATCAACGGGATTGAAGACCAGACCCTGGCACCGCACATCACTTTCCCCCTTAGTTGCGGACACTACTGGGTTACCGTCGAGTGCCGAGGGTGATACCTCGTCAGCACTTCTGATGTTAACCTTGCAGGTTAGTTACTCGGTCGTGGTAAGCGAGGGTGACTACTCCTACACCACCCCCGATAACGACATCGTCGTGCAACCTCTCAAGTGTGGACCTCGAGGGTGATTCCTCCTTCGTTCTCCTTGATGATAACATCGAGCGGGAATTCCATCGAGGGTGATTCCTCAGGGTTCCCTTCGGTGTCAGACACACAGTTACCTTGGATATTATGACTTGACTATGAACCATGATACTAAAGACGGGTCGGCCCTGAGGGGTACCCGCGCGAGCTTATTGCGAAGTGATGTGGAGTCGGGTTGACCTGGATGGTGCCCGCGAGATAACTACGAGGCGTGGCCGGGCATTCTTAGCCCTTGCCGCAAGTCCTCAAGACGGGGCGACGGGGTCACATCAATCGTGAGTCTCTGCTCGTTTTCGCGCGCTCCTAATCCACTACGGTTTGGATATTTGATCCGAGGGGCCTCTGGCCCGATAGCACTAACCATCACGTGGGCATAGTATGGGCGTTCTGCATCGTATACATCAGCCAAAGCTCTATTGACATCAACGAGGAGCGGCCCATTTTGGTTTGGACTGGAAACGCAACTACGCTTGTATTAAGGTGTTGCTAGGTCTGCTTCCGAAACGTCCTCGCAACGTGCAGGGTTCCCGGGGCGAAGGCCCAAGACCCCCGGGGGCATAGGTTAGTCCGGCGTGCTGACCTCTCTTTAGAGCCTAGGTCGGGTTGCGGCGTGTTGCTTGGCCGAGGCCGGGCATGACCCAGTAAAGTGTGTCCGGCCAGAGTTAAGCAAGCGTGGTGGGTAAGTTGGTGCACCCCTGCAGGGAAGAAACTTCTATCGATAGCCTGTCCTATGGTAACGGACACTCGGAGTTGTATCCCGATCGGTACAACTAGAACATAACATGTGATGAGAACTGGATAGTACGGCTCTGGGATTGCTTTCTCGCAGGGAGTCGAGAAAGGATCTGAGGTCCAGGTTGATACTACTACTACTACTACTACTTTACATTATGTTCATCTGTTCTCTTCTATTGCTGCAAGACTGTCGAAGATTGTTGAAGATGCTAGTCTTCGATAGGACTAGGCTTTCCCCCTCTATTCTGGCATTTCTGCAGCCCAGTCCACATATACAGCCATTCCTTTGACAATGTTGCATATGTAGTGTAGATCCTTGCTTGCTGAGTACTTCGGATGAGTACTCACGTTTGCTTTATTTTCTTTTTCCCCCATTTCCATTTGATGCCACCAGACGACGGAGCCCCTGAGCCAGAAGCCCCAGCCGACGACCAGTACTACTACCGCCTGGCGAGTACTACTACTACGAGGAGCCGTTTGATGACCAGGAGTAGGATCGGAGGGTCCAGGGCAGGAGGCCTACGCCTTTCGATCGTAGCTTTTATTTTACCCCGCCTCTGTGAAGGCCTATTCCTCTCTCTGTAATATATCTGTACTCAGATATCTGATGCTTCCGCTAATGCTTGTATGCCATCGAGCCCTCGAGGCGCTGGCTCGTAATATAAAGCTTGTATGACTTCATTTATGTTTTAGAGTTGTGTTGTGATATCTTCAAGTGAGTCCTTAGGCTTGATCGTGCGCATTTGCGTGTATGGTTAGTGCACGATTAAGCCGGGGTCGTCACATGTGGTGCGGTTCTTGCCAGGCGTCTGGCCTCGTTTAAATAGCGGGCGGACAAGAGGAGCCAACCGGCGTTGTGTTCTAAAATGCCAGCCGGCTCGCGAAAGGATGTGTCGCCGGCACATGCACGGATTCAATGGAGACAGGCGGGGCAGTCTGAAGTCGGTTGCATGCGGCGAGGAGGCGTGTTCAGCCTGGACTGCAGCGAGTGGGGCCCTCTTGGCCAGCGCACCGGTTCAATGCCTGCGCTATGAGAGGTTGCGTCCGTGTCAGAGCAATCACTCCCTCGAGTCCTTTTTTGTTTGGGTATAACAAAATCTCGTTTTCCATTCACATTTTACAAGTAAAATTCGTGGACAAACTTTGACCCAAAATATGATGGGGACTAGTAAACCAGGACAGAGGTAGTAGTTATGAATTCCATTTTCGCCCCATACCAACCGTTCTAAAAACAAGTACTTATAACGCGCCATTGAAAATCGGAACTCTTACCCCGCTAAAAAAAATGATATTTTAAACGTGGCTACTCGATTAGTTTCGACTGGCGAGCCACCACCTCCAGGTCGTTCACCTATGGTCCCGACCATCAACTCCTACAGATCAAATTATCACGCGAGCTGACTATTCCTACAAAGGTGCGCTCCACCACGTACCCGGTACCCACGCATGCAGCAATCGTGCACCTAGGGTTTTAGGGTTTAATTGTTTACGGTGCCTTTACGTAACTCTCATGTGTGCGAGACAGCGAGACACTGACTGCGTGCGTGCGCCTCTTCTCTTCGTATATGTACTCCACCGTTTGTCCGTTGTCCCAAAAATTATATAGTAGTAATAACTAGCAATGTGCCAATGCGTTGCCACACGATCAAAGTAGATTAATACATATTCACCGATTTGATAGAAAAGAGTCTAGTTTTGAAATACGTATATCACTAAAAATATGTTATGTTTCACACAAAATATATTCCTTTGGCGGTTTTGATGAGATAAGGGAGGAATGTGGTTGGTTTCAAGATTCGAGAAGTGGTATATCTCTACTCTTATAAAAAACAGAGTTGGTGATGATGGTGCACATGCCATCCTGCAATATAGGCCGTCCAATTTATATCTGACGGATAGGAAGGAAACTATCGCAATTTTGCAAAAAGATACCCACACCCCTCTCCACATTTGCAAATAAGGCCTTCCCTCGTTCATCCTTTTCTCCCACAAGATAAACTACTCATACAAATGCATCTTGATGTTCCGTGCAACGCATGGGCATCTTGCTAGTTGTTGCAAAAAGCCCATGTGTGTGTGTGGTGTGTGTGAGAGAGAGGGAGAGAGGAGGAGGACGGAGTGCGTGTGTGACAAAGACACAAAGAGTGTGTGTGCGAGAGGTATCACCATAAAATGAGGCGATAGTGTGTGTGTGCACGATCGAGAGGGCGTGTCTTAAGAAGGGACGAAAATCCCACATAGATACAAGGAGCGCGAGAGAGACATGTACGAGATAGTGGAAGCAAGAGTGTGAGGGTGTATAAACCTATCTGGAGGCTAGTCGATCAATGTTTGTGAGAGAATACGAGTCGGGGGTGCGAAAGCGAGAGTTTTGTGTATGTGTGTGAGAGAGACGGTAGTCGGGAAGAGGAGTGGAAGCAGGAGTTGTGTGTGAGAGAGAGAGAGAGAAAGGGGGAGAGTTTGTCTGATCGGTAAGCAAATGAATAATGTCAGTTTTATAACTGAGATGAAGACGGAAAGGAGACCGCAACAAATGTTGTGTGTGCGGGAGAGAGTAATTTTAGTGGTAGGAGTCATATCTAGAGAGATATAGGGTGCGTGAGAGAACCCTAGAGAGAAAGACAAAGTGAAAGACGAGTGAGAGTGGGTGTGTGGCGGTGAAAAAGAAAGCTTAGGTACCTAGTGATACCAGAGAACGATAGAGACGTGAGAGATAATGAAAACCGTGTAATGTATAATGATAGGGAGAGTGTGACACTTCTCAAGGGAGACGTCGAGAGACCATGTTTGCGAAAATAGGAGAAATATGAAGTGAGCGTGTGGGTGAGCTGGAGAAAAGGGAGTGATAGCAACATGAAGGAGCATGCGAGAGAGATGGGCGTGAAAGGAGATTCAAATATTTAGTTGCGTGTATAGAAAATGTCAACATAAAAGGGAATCAAATATTTGATTTTGAGATGATGATACATGTAATTCATACTCGAACCAAAATTGATCTATCAAACATGCATACTCATATGAATTCACGCGCATCTATGTTATTTAATATGTAGATATTAGTGATCCATACATTTTAGTAGAACATAATTTGGTTTAAAATTTTTGAATTCAATCTTATGATTTTGAGATCATTGTATTTGTAAATCATATTTTATATATAAAGGAGCATAATTCTTTGTTGTGCTTTTGAAAGTATATATAAAAAAATGATGTATATAGGATTTTATTCCAATCGAAAATGGATCCTGCCAGAACAAAAATAGAATACAAAATGGATTGGAATTGAGTTGGCAAGGTAAACATGCAAGTTTTTCTCAAAAAATTGAACGAAGCGGCCAAACTCGCAGTAACCGCCCGAAACCAAAATATGGGAGATGGAAATTACTGCATGTCCCTGACATGCAACACATGTCGGCTCGATTTCAATAGGTCTTGATAGGGGCAGGTTTGTAATTTCACTCAAACATGACATAACCGCCTCTCACTCGGATTCATACACGGTGGGCGCCAAAACATAGTGTCTCCTCGACCGAAATCGCCTCCCTCCCCGATTCATACACGGTGGGCGCCAAAAGAAACTCTCGTCGGCCGAAATCTCCATCGGCAAATATTCGGTGTATGCGAGATTACCGTCCTATCCCCAATCGACTAATATTGCTGTGATGTAGGAAATTTTAAACGGGGGCTAAGTTTGTAAATTTCCTCGCATTTGAGACAAGCGCGCCCTGAAGACATGGTTTCCCCCTTCCTCTCTCCCTCCATTTCCCCATTCGTACTCCGTGGGCGCCAAAACACCCTCTCCACCCCAGCCTCCTCCGTCCGCCACCCCATCCACCGCCATCCTCCTCCACCATGCCGGAGCTGATACCCCGATGCCGTCGTCCATTACAAGAGATCGACCTCTCTCATCCACGACTTCGGACCAAGATCCTTGCATCCCGTCCTCTCACTTCATCCCCGCCATCGTCCACCTTGCCGGCGCCGCTCCTACGACTGTCTCATCCACCGCGCCGGGATATTTCCCCCGCCGCCACCGTCTACCCTCCTAGATCTGCTTCCACGCCGCCGACAGCCATCGCTACCGCAGCACCGTCAAATTCTCAGTAGATGCATACACGGCACCGCACCAGAGGCGGTACTCTTTTGTATCTGCTCAACTTATTTATTGCAGCAAGAAAATAGATCGCCACTGCTTTGCTGTGATTTCTTGTCCATCACTTAGGATCTTACTTGTTAGTTGAAAGCAAACATTGGTTGCGAAGTTGCCTTTGTCCGGTTTGCACCGATCCGCCATGGCACGCTCAACACTATACTCGCAATGCTTATGGTTTTCCCCTTTTATATTCCACACTAGTTAAATGACAGTAGACTAAATTTCAAAATTGGGTCAGTCAATTTTTGAGAGCTCGCCGGAGGGAAGGAAGGGGCTCGGGTGGGGACGGTGGTTGTGGGGGGCGGTGGCCTGGCGGTGGTGGGGCCTCGCCGAACGAAGAAAACTCGACGCGGGTGGGGGTGGGGGTGGTGGAGGAACCCAGGCGGTGGGGGGCGGTTCAGGGGAGGGCGGGGGGGTCGGGGCCAGTGGTTCGGCCGGCGGCCCGTGCGGTGTTCTATAGGGGAAGAATAAGAGACGAGGAAGAAGAAGGGTTAGGAGACGTAGGATCTTCATCCAACCGCCTGAAATGGTCGACTGACCCAAATGGGGAAAGTCACGCGACTTGCATGCAGACATTCCTTTATATTCAGTACCATCATCGTAGCTGCTTAGCACTACGCCTCAATCCATCAAGCCAAACAACGTTCCACTCATAATTCCAAACTTGTTGCTCAAATACGAATCTGATATGATGCTGATATTACTAAAACAGATAACGTTTAATTGGTCAGCTAATGTTCCTACTTTACTTTTGAAAAGCACGTGCACCACATATAGAGAGACAGCAGGGAGTTGCATTCTTAATGCGCTCTGGTTCATCATGTGTGGGCACTGCGCAACGAACATTTTATTATCCAAAATCTGCTTGCTCTTCTTTAGCATGTTCCTCTTCTGTTCTTCTTTAATAAGTACTCTCTCCGTTCCTAAATACAAGTCTTTGTATAGATTCCACCATGGACTACATATACAGCAAAGTGAGTGAATCTACACTCTAAAATGTATCTGTATACATCTGTATGTGATCCATAGTGGAAACCTCTACAAAGACTTATATTTTGGAACAGAGGGAGTATGATAGTAGTACAGTATGTTCCTTGTAGTGAAGAGGAGTAGGGACATTTGCAGTGTAGAGGTCTATTCGGTCGGTTGTGATGGACACTTTCAACTCTTTGGGCCTCTTTGATTCGTAGGATTTTGTAAACATAGGAATAGGAATTGTAGTGGCCTGCCCACTTGAATCCTATAAGATTAGCAAGGAAATGCGAGGAGTTGTGTCGCCTTTGAGAGTTACACTGATATTAACATTATCGCACCTTCAGTTGAAGAGAGCTGGTATCCGAAGCCTTTCTAGCCGTACCGACAATAGTAGCCCATATTTTCCAGCAAGTTCCACTTTCCTGATTTTACTTGTGATGCTTACGGTTTTCCCGTTATATCTACACTATGATCTGTGTAGCTGCTTTGTGTCGCACTAGCAGCAGTCCACTCTTGAAGCTAAACAACACACCAATCATAATTCCAAAGCTTACTTCTTCAAATACGAATTGTGATATGATACTGATATTAGTTAACAGACACACATTTAATTGGTCAGCTAATGCTCCCACTTGATTTTCCAAATGTATGTGGCCACATATAGAGAGACAGCATGGAATTGCATTTCTTTGGGCGCTGTGATTCATCATGAGTGGGCAACCAACATTGTATGCAAAGAAGCGAAACCTCAAGAATATGCTTCCTCTTCTGTTCTTTAACATGTTCCTCTTTTGTTATTCTGTATTTAGTACGTACAGTATGTTCCTTGCCAGGAAGGGGAGCAGGGACATCTGCAGTCAACAGCTGATAGAGTTGGCCTGTACGTGATCGATAGGCTTTCAATTAGTAGCGGCAATACAACACCATATTTTCCAGCCAGTTCCACTTTCCCGATTTATATATGCTGGTTATGGTGTACCCCTTTTATGTACACTACGATCTGCCTAGTTGTTGTGTGCTCTTGTTATCATGGTTTGGCAATAAACTCTCTATACAGTATATTATGAACCTATCATCTGCCAACTATCCTTACTTCTGGAGCCTATTTTTTTGTGTACTTGTGCCAGATTATATTAATGCACGCACCATATTACAGCACACATGGGCTCTCTCATCAGAATCCAGTGATAGCACACAAGGGTTTACAGGGAGCCCCTATATTAGAATATCCTCTACATTACAAAGATAATCTCACTACTATTTATGTTTTCATGCTTCTCAGATATTGTACGTAATCACAATTAATATCAGAATGCACGCATCAGAAGACTATTGTGGAACACTACAATGACTAACAAAATTGGCACCAAGGCATTGAGTGCCATTCTGGATGCAATGAAACTCATACGCTCCCCACCTGCAGATTCTTGTTCAGAATATGATCATAATGACTATTCTGACCTCGAGGAGTCAAAGGCAGATGGCATGTCCTATTCACCCATCAAGGTGCCTATTCTAATTTGGCAAGGTTTTATTGATTGCGCGTATCTTGCATAAGGTGTCTTGCATTTCTTCTACTTTGTTGCACCGCCATCTGCTTAGTTTACTCATCATATATGTCAAGATGCCATGCCCATCCATTATCAATACATATTCCATCTGTCATCATACCATGTTTCTCCACTCAAATGTTGTTCTTGTGCATCAAACATCAAAAAGGAAGAGGGTGATTGCCGAACCTGAAGGAGCACCAGCAAAGTCCTTGAAAAACGTGGTGGTGCCGTAGAAATCAGACAGCACCCCACTTATATTGGCTCTACAACCAGTGACACAAAACGTAGGACCGACTCCAGCAGACTGTACCCATACTTCATTGGCCACACCACTAGCCCCACCACACAGGACCTGCACTCCAGCAAAAGGTATGCCGATTTTAGTTGCCATAGCACCAGTCGTACCACAGAAAAATCCCACTCCAGCAAAAAGTACAGCAAGTCCACCGGCCGAAGACCTATCCCAACTGCAGAGACAGCCAATTCCTGCAGATTGGAACCCCATTCCAGTTATTCCCAGTTTAAAAGACAATGCTTTCAATGTTGTTAGGGAGTACGTGCATATATTCCCATCATGGGAAGATTATAGTGAAGACAAACACCATTTTCACATCTTCCTGTCCCACTTACGTGTAAGTGTTATTATTCATGGTGATTATTTTCCTGTTTTCTGCTGATTGAACACATCAATGATTTACATTACATTGTTGTAAGTCGGCGAGGTTCAATCTGGATAGTCATGACAAGCAAAGCTTGCTTGCGCTTTTCAAGGAAGCATTGCAGCAGTATCGGTGTTACCTGAGGAAATCACACTTTGATGGCAAGTCTATAAACGAATTTCCGGTGAAGTCTCCTGTGCTAAATTTAGAAGACATTGAATGGAAAAACCTTGTTATGCACTGGTCTCGTTCCCAGGATGAGGTACTGTCTATGATATCACATGACAATTTGAACTTCTACTTTTCCGCATGTGCCTTACGGATCTCTTTTGCAGGAAATATGCTCGAAGAAGAATTCCGGTTTGAAAAGGACGACAGGATATCGCAAATATGCTGCCCGCTGCTTTGCTCTTGTTAGTACCTGTTGTCCTGTATCACTATACTTGCATTCATACCTGGTTCATTATGTGACAGCAGTATGCATGATAGCTTGCTTATCAATTGTTCGCTCCAAATTGTCTGATCTGTATGAATGGTTACATTAGTGTAGAATATATCCAATACCAATGAAAAAGTTTAGCTCTACATTGTTCTTGTAAGTACCTGTTGTCCTTTATTAGTGTACTTATATTGACAGCTAGTTGTTCATGTACCATCACTCTGCAGCTTATTTTCCTTTGCCCTCCATTTTCTACACATCAGATCTATATTTACTCTTACCATAAGGTTGGATAACACCGATGGTACTGAAGAAGTTTAGCTCTGCATTGCTCTTGGCTGTACCTTTTGCATGTATCGTTGTACTTACATTTATAGCTACTTGGTTATGTAGCATCACTCTTCATCTTATCTTAAATATTCTCCATTTTTTCTTATATTATCACATCTATATTTACTCTTAACAAAATGTAGAATAAAGGCAATGCTTATGAAGAAGATTGTGGTAAATTCTTGAATTGTCCCCCCCCCCCCCCATCAGCATGGACAAGGGCTTTATAAAGCCGGTCTTCACCACTAATGTAAGTTTGTCCTTCTCAAGCCTTCAAACTTTGTTGTGTATATTTGGTTAGGCATGACTACAACAGCTATTTATTTTTGGTGTTTGCATCAAATTGCATGTTTAAAGTTTATTATGTAGTTCATAAACAAAAGTTTGTCCTTCTCAATTTAAGTTCAGTTGTACAACCAAGTTCCTTCTTCATACCATGTAAATTAAACTATACAGAGCAAGTGATCTTCTTTTGCACTGCATGTATGCTTCTGTTCTTGATCCGTAATCCAGTGGTGTGGTGAACCTACCCACTACAGCACAATGTCATATTCTGCAATGTCTTAACTATGAACAATGTCATATCATTCTACTATTATTTAAACCGTCTCTTTATTTGCCAATCTGAAATGGGATAAATTGACAGCACACTAACCATTGATACTTATGAGTTCTTGATCTGTAATCCAGTGGTGTCGTGAAGCTGCCAACTCCTTCACAATGCCAATTTCCTGCCATGTCTTAACCTGAAAAATACCATATTGTGTTAATGCTATTTTAAACTGTGTCACTTTATTCATCAATAAGAAATGTGATGAATTGTCAGCACTGATACTTATATGTGAAAAACCTGTCATCTGTCTGCTTGTTTCTCTTTTAGAGTGAGGAGGATATAAGCGTCAAACAAGCGCAGTCTCATCAGCTTGCTCAGCTGCTTGCGATGCAGCTCCCGAGCAGGGATAACCTTTCTTGAACTCTATTGAAGTGCTGTCGGTTTTGTATATTATTTTGTCGGTGTGTTTATTTGCACTGGTGGCGATCTTTGATGCCCAGTGTATGTAATCTGTTGTTTGCTTGTGCTTTATTATCATAGTGGCGAACTTTGATGCCCAGTGGATGTAATATGCCATAATTTCTTTATTGTATAGTCTAGGTTTTTTCTTATTCACAATGCTGCAGTTATTTTACTGTATATATATCCTGTCTTCGCTCCATGAAAAGTAAACCGGCCAAACCGTAAAATTACGGTACATAATCGGGTCGTCATGCAAATCACTATGTATGGGCCGCATCATGGGCCCAGTCATCTTGGTCCGTTAACAGGCCTAAATGTAAACTAGCCCACTAGTAGTTTCGGGCCTTTAATAGGCCGAGTAAACCGCTGGCCCTATTTTCGCAAGAAAATTCAATGGGCTTTTAGTAGGCTGAAAAGTAGGTTGGGCCTGAAACGTGCTGAACAGCTCACGGGCCGACAACAGGCCGAAATAGACCCCGGCCCATGATTGTGCCAATCACATCACAGGCCGTTAACAAGCCAAAATTGTCTCGGTCCTTGTTTGGCCCAATCAGAATACCGGCTGTGAGCAGGCCGGATGCAAAGCGGGCCATAGTTAGGCCCAACTATATGACGGGCTTTTAACAGGCCGAAATAAATATAGGGCCGAAATGTTAAACGGGCCTTAAACAGGCCGAAACTAATATCAGGCCGTATTACTAAATGGGCCTTTAGCAAACAGAAATCCTAACCAGGCCTCAAGTGGGCCCAAAAGCACAGCGTCCAGTTGACGGGACGAATCTGATATGGGCCATAATTTAGCTCAAAGGCTCTTAAAGGGCCGGATCTGATATGGGCCGTAATATGGCCCAGAACGTGGTAGGCTATTAACGGGCCGGATCTCATATGGGCCCTTATTAGGCCCAGAACGTGGCAGGCTGTTAATGGACCGGATCAAATATGGGCCGGCATTTGGCCCAAAACATGGCATCCTGTTAACGGGCCGGCCCACTAGTGTCTTCAAAATCTTGTGGGCCTTTAGTTGGGCCGGCCCATTATGGTCTGCAAAATCTTGTGGGCCTTTAGCTGGGCCGGCCCATTATGGTCTGCAAAATCTTGTGGGCCTTTAGTTGGGCCTGCCCATTTAATCTTTATGGGCCACTTTTGGGCCGGTCCATGTGTCAACATATCATAGGCGCTTCTCGCCCATTGGATGAGTGACATCTGTGCCAACGCGGAGCTGACACGTGGTTCCGTCGGCGAATGAGAATTTTACACGTGGAAAATCGCCATTGGTCGTGGCTGTTAGCGGGTTATCGGATCCAAAACCAGACCCGATAGCTTAATGGCGACCCGTTACGGTGGATGCCACGTGTCGGTTACCTTTGACAAAAGCACTTCCATGACGCGCCATTTATCGTCATGGAAGTGGACACTTCCGTGATGATAATTTTGGTAATGTCATGGAACACTTCTACGACAGCACAGGTATGACTATCTTGATTCTGTCATAAAATCGTCATGGATGTACATGCATGACAGAAAACGTGACCTACTGTGACAAACATGTATCATCACGGAAGTGTATTTTTTTTGTAGTGATAGTATTTGTGGCAAGGCCACCGTTCATATTTTCTATGCCTGTCACTCTTGACCATTGTACATCCCGGTACGCCGCCGGAGGCATTCATATAGAGTCATATTTAGTTCTAGAATCGAGTTGTAATTCTTGAGTTGTAAGTAAATAAAAGTGTGATGATCATCATTATTAGAGCATTGTCCCATGTGAGGAAAGGATGATGGAAGCTATGATTCCCTCACAAGTTGGGATGACTCTCTGGACTTTACAAAAAATAAAAGAGGCCAAAAGAAGCCCAAACAAAAAAATGAGAGAAAAGAGAGAAGGGGCAATGCTACTATCCTTTTTACCACACTTGTGCTTCAAAGTAGCACCATGATCTTCATGATAGAGAGTCTCCTATGTTGTCACTTTCATATACTAGTGGGAATTTTTCATTATAGAACTTGGCTTGTATATTCCAATGATGGGCTTCCTCAAAGTGCCCTAGGTCTTCATGAGCAAGCGAGTTGGATGCACACCCACTTGGTTTCTTTTTGAGCTTTCATATACTTATAGCTCTAGTGCATCCGTTGCATGGCAATCCCTACTCACTCACATTGATATCTATTGATGGGCATCTCCATAGCCCGTTAATATGCCTAGTTGATGTGAGACTTTCTCCTTCTTTTTTGTCTTCTCCACAACCACCATATTCTATTCCACCTATAGTGCTATATCCATGGCTCACGCTCATGTATTGCGTGAAAGTTGAAAAAGTTTGAGAACATCAAAAGTATGAAACAATTGCTTGGCTTGTCATCGGGGTTGTACATGATTTAATACTTTGCGTGATGAAGATGGTGCATAGCCAGACTATATAATTTTGTAGGGATAACTTTCTTTGGCCATGTTATTTTGAGAAGACATGATTGCTTTGTTAGTATGCTTGAAGTATTATTGTTTTTATGTCAATATTAAACTTTTGTTTTGAATCTCATGGATCTGAATATTCATGCCACAATAAAGAAAATTACATGGATAAATATGTTAGGTAGCATTCCACATCAAAAATTCTGTTTTTATCATTTACCTACTCAAGGACGAGCAAGAATTAAGCTTGGGGATGCTTGATACGTCTCCAACGTATCTATAATTTTTTATTGTTCCATGCTATTATATTATCTGTTCTGGATGTTTTATATGCATTAATATGCTATTTTATATTATTTTTGGGACTAACTTATTAACCTAGAGCCTAGTGCCAGTTTCTGTTTTTTCCTTGTTTTTGAGTTCTACAGAAAAGGAATATCAAACGGAGTCCAAACGGAATAACACTTTCGTGATGATTTTTCTTGGACCAGAAGCCATCCACGGAGCTTGGAGGAGAAGTCAGAAGAGTCCCGAGGCGACGACAAGCCGCCAGGACGCGCCCTTGGCTTGTGGGCCCCCCGGGAGTCTTCCAACCCTAATCTTCGCTCTATATATTCACAAATATTCCCAAACGACCAGAGGCATCCACCAAAATACTTTTTCGCCACCGTAACCTTCTGTACCCGTGAGATCCCATCTTGGGGCCTTTTCCGGCACCCTTCCGGAGGGGGATTCGATCACGGAGTGCATCTACATCAACTCTATTACCCTTCCGATGAAGCGTGAGTAGTTTACCACAGACCTATGGGTCCATAGCTAGTAGCTAGATGGCTTGTTCTCTCTCTTTGATCTTCAATACAATGTTCTCCTCGATGTTCTTGGAGTTCTATCCGATGTAATATTCTTTTGCGGTGTGTTTGTTGAGATCCGATGAATTGTGGATTTATGATCAGATTATCTATGTATATTATTTGAATCTTCTCTGAATTCTTATATGCATGATTTGATATCTTTGTATTTCTCTTCGAATTATCGGTTTGGTTTGGCCAACTAGATTGGTTCTTCTTGCAATGGGAGAAGTGTTTAGTTTTGGGTTCAATCTTGCGGTGTCCTATCCCAGTGACAAAGTAGGGGTAGCGAGGCACGTATTGTATTGTTGCCATCAAGGGTAAAAAGATGGGGTTTTCATCATATTGCTTGAGTTTATCCCTCTACATCATGTCATCTTACTTAAGGTGTTACTCCATTCTTTTGAACTTAATACTCTAGATGCATGCTGGATAGCGGTCGATGTGTGGAGTAATAGTAGTAGATGCAGAATCGTTTCAGTCTACTTGACACGGACGTGATGTCTATATTCATAATCATTGCCTTGGATATCGTCATAACTTTGCGCTTTTCTATCAATTGCTAGACAATAATTTGTTCACCCACCGTATGTTTTCTTTCAAGAGAGAAGCCTCTAGTGAAACCTATGGCCCCCGGGTCTATTTTCTATCATATATTTTCAGATCTATAAACCAAAAAACCCAAAAATACCTTGTTGAAATTTATTTGTTTTTACTTTGTTTTATGTTTTATTAATCTTTTATATCTATCTCTATCAGATCTCATCCTTGCAATTGACCGTGAAGGGATTGACAACCCCTTTATCGTGTTGGGTGCAAGTGTTTGATTGTTTGTGCAGGTGCATAGATTGGAGACTTGCGTGTAGCTCCTACTAGATTGATACCTTGGTTCTCAAACTGAGGGAAATACTTATCTCTACTTTGCTGCATCACCCTTTCCTCTTCAAGGGAAAAACCAACACAAGCTCAAGAAGTAGCAGTGGTCACAGTACGTGATCTCCTCCAACCACCCCAAGTCCACGAGGATTGCGGGCACCATCCCCATGCTGTGCACGCCCACCATCAGCAATGTCGCCGTCATCAAGATGTTCATTGATGGCGGCGCGGGCCTCAATGTGCTCTCCATCGAGACCGTCGAGAAGCTCCAAGTGCCCTACGAGCGCCTGATGCCTACGAGGCCATTCTCAGGCATGACCGATGGCTCTGCTTTGCCTCTGGGGCAAGTGCGCCTTCCAGTCACCTTTGGCACCCGGAGGAACAACCACGCCGAGTTCATCGACTTTTACGTGGTGCACATTGGCCTACCCTACAATGCCAAGTTCATGGTTGTGACCCACCATGCCTACAACACCATTAAGATGCCGGGCTGGACTGCCACCATCATCATCCACTGCGACGAGAAGGACGCGGTGCACTCCCTCGAGCACGCCTACAAGGCCGCTGCCACCGCTTACCCCGCCGATGAGGTTGACATCGGGCCTGCTGAGCCCGCCCCCGCTATGGTCAATCCGCACAACAACCACCAAGCCTACCGGCAAAACTCCCTTCTTCCTCATCTACGGGGCAGAGCGATCCTCCCCACCGAGCTAAAGCATGGGTCCCCGCGGGTCCTGGCCTTCGACGAGGCTCGGCAGGACGGCCTGCGGGAAGTTGATATGCTCCTCCTCGAGGAGGCATGCTGCCAGGCTGCCATCAGTGCAGCACGATATCAGCAGGCGCTGCGGCACTATCACAGCCGCAACATATGCCCCCGCATGCTTGAGGCTGGTGATCTTGTCCTGTGACGGATCCTCTCTAGGGAAGGACTCCACAAGCTCTCGCCCATGTGGGAAGGCCCCTTCAGGGTGGTGCACATTTCCTGGCCTAGCGCGGCGTGGCTGGAAATGAAGGAGGGTGTTCCGGTACAAAACACATGGAACATCCAACACCTCCGCAAGTTCTACCCGTGACCTCACGGGCACGAATGAAATGGAGCTGCACACGCTCTGGAGCCTCTCTAAATGCGTTGCCGCTGGCCGCAACAGCTCCCGTCCACAACCCAGTGGAAGCCCCATGCATGCTCAGACATGGCAGACTGATTACTTAAGGGACCGCCTGGCCATCGCATCCTCAAGCTGACCCGTGCACATCACGACAGTATGTATCTTTTATTATGTAATGAGATCCTTTCATGCATCAGTAAAACTTTCTTTTCCTAAGTATTTTTGTGCTGGGTAAGAAATTTACTTCGCGAGGCGTGCACATTCGTGATCTTTCTCGTGTGCGTCACACGAGCGGGGGTTGTACACGGTGCCTATGCTTGGGTCAGACCCAACAACGCCACTAAACCCAAGTGACTAAGCTCTAGCTTGCGGGCCTGCTCCCGTGCACGTCACCTCACCAAGGTCCTTGGTACTTTTGTCTCCTCGCGTGACACCCACAAGCGACCTCACGAGCGCGCGCCGCCTTGCTACTTGCAAAAGCTTGTTGGCATGTCTCTGTCACAGATGCAGGGTGCAGGAAGCCTCACGGGCCGCGGTACTTCACCTCCTCTAGAGGCCCTCGGGAAGCCTCATGAGCGCTGCTTCGCGAGGCAGTCTACAACACTGTCCCCACCAAGTACCTGCAAGGGGCCTCATGACCAAGCACCTCGCGAGGTGCATCCCGTAGGCTGCGTCCCGCCAAGCCGCACGCTCAAAAAAGCTAAGTTTAAGCGCTTCACGAGCCTCTCTTAATGCTTCTCAAGTTCTCTTTCCCTCGTGACCTCGCTGAGCGCCCTTGGTTTTTCGTTGACACAAGCCACTTGCACGCCAAAGGGGGGCTTCTTGAGCATCGCACCTCGGGAGCCCTTACTTCCTCGCGGAGCCCTGCACCCTCTGGCCTTGCTACGCACGCACCCTAACATACCAGCGATGATCGTAGTACGCTCGGGGGCTGGGTCCTGATGGCATAGAGCACGAAGGCATGTAAAAAAAAAGGGCCTCACGAGGGAACGGAAATCGCAGAAAGCATTAAGGATTCAAAGTCATTACAAAACAATGTCTTCACGCCCCCACGGGGCCGTGTCTGCTTGATACAGGACATAAACAGGATAAAAGAGGGAGGCCTAGGTGAAAGAGGCGATGTCGTCTTCATCGTGGCCAACAACGTCGACGTCTTCCTTGGAGCCGTCGTCGACGTGCATGAACTTCTGGACGTAGTCCGCCACATGGTCCCGCACCTCCTTCTCGAGTCCATCGCGGAGCTCCGGCCGGACAAGGCTCGTCACCTTCTTGAAGTCGAAGCCATCGTTGCCGCGGAGGAGATTGCTGAAGAGGCGCATCATCACCTGCATCAGGAAATCGCGGCACTCACTGGTACAACGAGGTGCTATACAAATGGTTTTTAACCCCTTTCCGCGACGGCATTTGGAATCGTCGCCAAGTGAGTGTGGGCGATAGGGGGGTCCTTCCCACACGACCCAGAAACCGTCGGGGATATGCCCTCCTGGCACACACGCTCGGCAAAATGAGGTCGTGTGTGACCGGCGAGCGCTCAAATACGGTTATACGTACAATAGTGCTAAAAAAATACAATTATACAGGCGAAATCATTTCCGGTCGTAAGTACATCCCACACAGTCAGTCCCCGCTAAACGTTTCCGTTCATATATACATCCCACACAGTCGTTCTAAGGAAAACGTTTCCGTTCGCAGGTACATCACACACAATTTTCCCCGTTAAATCGTTTGTGATAGCGTTGCCATTGCACATAGTATTAACTATTTTATCGTTTGCGTTATTGAATGCATCACACACGGTGCGTAGAAGAAACTGTGTGGCAAAGGTTTTCCATCACACACAGTTTTTATGTGGTAAACGTTTGCGCAAGGTGGCCTAACGCAAACAGTTTTCAAGAGAATGTCGTGTGTGATTGTTCATTGATCCAACACAGTTTATTCCTAGAAACTGTGTGCGTTGCGTGAGGTCATCGCCCACGGTGTTTTCTCAATAACCGTTTGCAATAAAAAAAACAATTAGCAAGCTAATTGGTCATTAGCAGGCTAATTGCCCTATTATTAATAATCCATTTATTAATCTAATTGACATTCATATTAAGCACATAATATATTTCCTTTCCATATTAAGGAAGCAGGATTTCATAATTGAAATACATCAGAGTACAACATGATATAGCTTCAGCACTCAGCTACCCCATTACACAACTGCACCAGCACCAAGTTTCACATGCAACATCTAGAACCTTTCGAAATTAGCATCATAGACGGTACATAGGCAGATGCATCTCATCTGGAAAACTGTTGAAGCGGAAGGCGAATATTGAGCCTTCATTCATGTTGAAGGTCTTTGCAACTTTAGGCCAGTGCCTGTGGATGATTGACCTTCTATCCTTCGTCCTCTTCAGGAACACTTCAATATTGAACCGTGGGTGTTGTATGAAAACCTTCCTCGCCTCCTGACCGTAGAGGTGGTTTGAGAGGTAATCATCAGTGAACTGCTTTGGAAAGGCCTGAAAATGGGGCAAAGGAATAAAAAAAGGCAAGGTATAATAGTTAGTACCATCTTGTAGTGAACTGATGTCTTCTTCATTATGCAGACAAAGATCTTGTTGTTTTTTGTCGCTAATTTCTTTATCCTAACAATCTTTCTGAGTTTCTTGACTTGATTGATATTCATGGACAACTCATTTCCCCATATGCAAAAAGGGTTGAACAGTGGGTCAAAACCTCTGACAGCAGGACCTACATGTGCAAGACCAAATTGTTAAAAACCTAAATATTAGAATGGTTCCTGCAATTGCACAATAATGTGCTATTAGATAACGGACCATGCACGTGCTAACCTCGGTTGTAAACCTCAGTGCTTCCCATTGTTTCCCTGCAACACATATAAGGTAGTTAGTCATCAGGTTAAGTAAGGGTCGCATGCTATCAGTAAAATATGTTGATGAAAAATAAGCACATTGCAGATTCATCAGATTAATTCAAGCCACATGGAAAACCCATTTATCCAAACCAAGCATGATTAAGAACTAGGAAATATAGCACTTGTATATGTTTCTCATGTATTAAGTGCAGCCAAATTCGATTTATTCCTCATATGCACAACAATACAAAATTCTACCCACGACAATTGGACATCGCATTGCAGAATTGAACCAAGCAGTTAACTAAACACCACAACAAATGAACCAAACATTAACTGAGCACCACATTGCACAATATAACATACTCCTAATAGAAGATCAGACAATTAACCAAACCAAGCATGCTTAACAACTTGGAAATATAGCAATTGTATTTGTTTCTCATGTATTTAGTACAGCCAAATTCAATTTATTCCTCACATGGTATACAATAACAGAATGCACCCACAACAATTGAACATCGCATTGCAGAATTGAACCAAACAGTTAACTAAACACCACAACAAATGAACCAAACGTTAACTGAGCACCACATTGCACAATGTATAACCAAACCAAGCATGCTTGACAACTTGGAAATATAGCGATTGTATTCATTTCTCATGTATTTTGTAAAGATAAATTTGATTTATTTCTCACATGGAAGACAATACAAATTTGCAGCCTGAAGAATTGAACATCACATTTGCAGAATTGAACCAAACAGTTAATAAGTGAGCACCACACTGCACGACATATAGAACATATACACTAGAGCAACAGATTGCATGGTAAAATTAGATAGCACAATTCACTAGAATTTGTTAAGGAAAGGCAGGAGCAGCACACGCAACGGGTAAACCGAGCATGCTTAACCGGCGTAGCTAGCAAATGGCAAGGTGCTCCTCCAAGATCTGGGGGTCGGCACGAATGGCAGCCATCGCGACCTCATCCGCCCGTGCGGCCGCGATTTGCTTCTCCGCTGCCAAATGCTCCTTGAGCTCCTGGCTATACTACGTGCACCATGGCTTAGGGCGGCGCTTATTTGGTGGAGGGGTCGGTGATTTGGGCGGAAGGTGTCGCACCGGCGGTCGGGGCATGTGGGATATGGAAGGAGGAGGAGGATGGGGGTCGGGTGTGGATTACCTGCCTAGATAGACGAGGCCGAGCAGCATGAAGGAGGGTCACCGGCGAGGAGGCGGCGCTACAAGCAAGGAGTGAAGGTTTCAACTTGGAAAGGAAGGCGGAAACAGGGGAAATGTGGCTTTTGGTAAGGGAGAGGGGGCGGGGAGGTAGATATTTCCGCGGAAGCCGAAAATTTTGAATCGGTTCAGCGAAATAACTGGCGCGCAAAGTGTCATCAGACACGGTCCCTTATTCAGAACTGTGTACGATGTGTGGACATCACAAACGATTCAGATAGCTTAACCCGTGTGTGATGAGTTTGAACATCAAAAATTTTGGTTCGAATTTCCCTGGTTACCATGGTCATCCACGTCATTGCATAATTTGGGTACACAAAGGAGACTACAGCACACCCACACTTCTTAATCGAGCAAGTTCAGCAATTAAACAGAGCTAGCTGACCTAAATATTACTCCAACAAATTAAAGATCGGCGCTCTTAATTAAACAAAACAAAGAGTACTACTACGGCTGGTGCTCATCGATCTTCGCTGCCTCCTCCATGTCCAGCTCGCGCCCGATGGTCTTCTAGGGAAGGGGCTCCAAGGCATCCATCGCACCATACTCGGCAAGCATCTCGCCATCCGCGTCTGCCATCTCTTTGGAAAACGTCGCCACGAGCTGGGCGTGGGCGGCCTCGACATGGTCGTGGGCGGCCTCCATCAGGGCTAAGGCCGCCGCTGTTGAACGGACAGCTGTTGTGCCGCTCTCGCCAGTTGCTATCCCCGAGGCAGATGTTGCTGCCACCACCTGAGAAGCAACAGCGGCCGTTTGGGCTGCCTTG
The DNA here is from genome assembly GCA_011799875.1 of Thinopyrum elongatum. Taxonomy (NCBI): domain Eukaryota; kingdom Viridiplantae; phylum Streptophyta; class Magnoliopsida; order Poales; family Poaceae; genus Thinopyrum; species Thinopyrum elongatum. The sequence goes on from CM022303.1 coordinate 535,616,408, forward strand.
GCCGCCCGGTCGCAGATTGCGGCCGCGCTCATGCACCTTGTTAGCACGCGCATGGCGGCTGCGGCCGCGCTCTCGCCGGAGTGGGCCGCCAAAGTTGCCCTCACGACGCGGGTCCACATCCCCATCTTTCACCAGCGACGATTGAAAAGTGAAATGATATTTGGGGAGCGAGCTAGTGTGCTTGACACGCCGGCTGTGGACTGTAGCCGACGCACCTTCTCGCGTAAGCCATAGGCGTACTATACACCGACGGTGCTCCAAGATATTTTGTACTTCATCTCACACGGTTGGTGATAATAAACTGTGTGGGATCTACTTGATTTTTCATCTTGATTTGAATTACATAATGGGGTCACAGCGGCAATGGACGGTGTTTGAATTGCTAGAACTTTTATCTGCAGTGAACATGCAACTATATGTGTGTCGTAAAAGAATTGGAATTATTCAGGGTTCGTTTGGACATTTTATACATTAAATTGTTTTCTAGCCATTTCAGGTGCACAATTCAAAATTAAACTACATGCACATGCTCTGGTGCACCAACATGGGTTGTAAAATCATATATGTGTCCATGGGTTTATGCTTATGTCCCATGCAAGAAATGGGGATGAATTTCGAACTCCACGGCACCGTGGCTCTCCGGCAAACGTTGAGGTACTTGCTTTTGTAATTCTAGTAAATACAAAACCCGTCTGAAATTCAAGAACCTTGGCATGCTATCATGGAATGGCATCAACATGCTGGGGTAAAAAATATTGTCCCATTTGGGGCAGGTTACGGTATAAGCTTCTAACAAACCAGAGCTTCTAAGAAGAAGCCTCATGGTTCCGTTAGGGAAACGTGTCACCTTTGTGAACAAAATGATATTCGTCGCCTCTTCTTCCTTTCAATTTTTTTCCTGGTGCCAACATAGAACAACAGGAGTGTCGTGTTAAATTTTGGATTTTTTCGGGGATCGTTTGGACATTTTTATACGTTAACTGAGTTTTCTAGGCATTTATGTGCATAATTCAAGATTGAACTACATGCACATGCTCCCGTCCATAAAAACGGGTTGCAAAATCAAATGTTTGTCCTTGGTTGCAAGCTTAGGTCACATGCAAGAAATGAGAATGAATGTCAAACACCTTGACACTGTCGCTCGGCCGCTAACATTGAGATACAGGGTTTTAAAATTCTAGTAAATCGAAAACTCGTCTGAAATTCATGAAACTTGACATGATATCATGGAATGGCATCGACATGCCATGGTAAAAATATTGTCCCATTTGGGGCAGGTTTGGTTATAAGCTTCTCGCAAACTAGAGCTTCTCTCACAACAAGCCTGATGGTTTCGGTAGGGAACGTGCCACCTTGGGGGACGAAACGATATCTGTTGCCTCTAATTACTTTCAAAAAAAATCTCGTGTCAACATAGAACAACACGAGTGTTGTGTCCATTTTTGGGATTTTTCGGGGTTCGCTTGGACATTTTTATACATTAACTGAGTTTTCTATGCATTCATGTGCATAATTCAAATTTGAACTACATGCACATGCTCTAATGCATATAAATTGGTTGAAAATTCAAATCTGTGTCCTTGGTTGCATGCTTAGGTCCCATGCAAGAAATGGGAATGAATGTCAAACACCCTGCCACCGTCACTCGGCCGCAAACATTGAGATGCCTGGTTTTTAAATTCTAGTAAATCCAAAACTCGTCTAAAATTCATGAAACTTGGCATGCTATCATGGAGCGGCATCAACATGGCGTGGTAAATTTTTTGTCCCATTTGGGGCAGGTTTGGGTATAAGCTTCTCACAAACCAGAGCTTCTCACAACAAGCCTGGTGGTTTTGGTAGGGAACGTTTCACCTTTCTGGACGAAACGATATCCATTGCCTCTTCTTGATTTTAATTTTTTCTCTAGTGTCAACATAGAACAACAGGAGTGTTGTGTTAAATTTTGGAATTTTTCGGGGCTCGTTTGGACATTTTTATATATTAACTGAGTTTTCTATGCATTTGTGTGCATAATTCATATTTGAACTACAGGCACATGCTCTAATGCATATAAATTGGTTGAAAATTCAAATCTGTGTCCTTGGTTGCATGCTTAGGTCCCATGCAAGAAATGGGAATGAATGTCAAACACCCTGCCACCGTCACTCGGCCGCAAACATTGAGATACCTGGTTTTTAAATTCTAGTAAATCCAAAACTCGTCTGAAATTCATGAAACTTGGCATGCTATCATGGAGCGGCATCAACATGCCGTGGTAAATTTTTTGTCCCATTTGGGGCAGGTTTGGGTATAAGCTTCTCACAAACCAGAGCTTCTCACAACAAGCCTGATGGTTTCGGTAGGGAACGTTTCACCTTTCTGGATGAAACGATATCCGTTGCCTCTTCTTGATTTCAATTTTTTATCTAGTGTCAACATAGGACAACAGGAGTGTTGTGTTAAATTTTGGAATTTTTCGGGGCTCGTTTGGATATTTTTATACATTAACTGAGTTTTCAATGCATTTATGTGCATAATTCAAATTTGAACTACAGGCACATGTTCTAATGCATATAAATTGGTTGAAAATTCAAATATGTGTCCTTGGTTGCATGCTTAGGTCACATGCAAGAAATGGGAATGAATGTCAAACACCCTGCCACCGTCACTCGGCCGCAAACATTGAGATACCTGGTTTTTAAATTCTAGTAAATCCAAAACTCGTCTGAAATTCATGAAACTTGGCATGCTATCATGGAGCGGCATCAACATGTCGTGGTAAATTTTTTGTCCCATTTGGGGTAGGTTTGGGTATAAGCTTCTCACAAACCAGAGCTTCTCACAACAAGCCTGACGGTTTCGGTAGGGAACGTGCCACCATTGGGGACGAAACGATATCCGTTGCCTCTTATTGCTTTCAAAAAATTTCTAGTGTCAACATAGAACAACAGGAATGTTGTGTTAAATTTTGGAATTTTTCGGGGTTCGTTTGGACATTTTTATACATTAACTGGGTTTTCTAGGCATTTTATGTTCATAATTCAAATTTGAACTACATGCACATGCTCCAGTGCATATAAATTGGTTGAAAAATCAAATATGTGTCCTTGGGTGCATGCTTAGGTCCCATGCAAGAAATGGGAATGAATTTCAAACACCAGGGCACTGTTGATTGCCGGCAAAACGTTGAGATACTTTGTTTTTAAATTCTAGTAAATCCAAAACTCGTCTGAAATTCATGAAATTTGGCATGCTATCATGGAATGGCACCCGACATGCTGTGGTATTTTTCATGTCCATTTTGAGAGAAGGCGCACTCAAATAACAGCCAACAAAGGCATTTTGAAAAAATAGCTGCCACTTTAATATCTCAAACGTTTGTATAATTCAAATCGTGTGCGTTCTGTTAACCATTCACGTGACGCCATGTGTCTTGGTTTTAATGGCTATAGGAGGTGCTGTGTGGATAGCTGCTTGACTGAACGGGAGGCGTGCGAGCGCAGGCTGACCGAGAGGCGTGCAAGCTGTCCTCCAATGCGCAGGCTCACCGGGAAGCGTGCGAGCTGTACGCTGCGCAGACTCACTGGGAAGCGAGCCCTTTGACTTCCATGGCCGCCCGCCTTCCTCTCCTACTTTAGAATGCATGCAACTTATTGAGGTGTCTGCGAATGATCTGTATAGTCACTTATGTAATTAGATGTTTATTTCAGTTATATATATATATCTATACATGTTATTCTTCTGTAGACAGAGCAAATCACACGGCTTATTAGCAGCAATCGTCTGTGTTATTATTGGTCTTCGCACACATTTCTGATTACGGACATGTTTGCCGTGTATCACACACATCTTGTTCAGTTGAATCGTTTCCATTGAGTTGCCTAATCACACACAGTTCATCCTAGTGAACTTTATGTCGTATATCGCACATACCCTCATCTGGCTGCCCGTTTCTGTTGTTCTGCATCATCTCAAACAGTTCTTCTGGATTAACCGTTTGCCACTCATCGCACACGCAAATCTAATATGAACCGTGTTTCATGTAGCCGCCATCGCAAACGTTTTGCACCTTTTTTGACGGTTTTTTACACCACCGTTTGCGATTATTGCATCGCACACAGTTTCGTCGAAGGGTCACTGATTCGACTGTCGCGTTTGCACCATCCTGCAGTAGTGACTCCTCCTCGACGAGGTCGTCCACCTTCTTGGCTCCCTCTTCCATCTTCCTCACGAGCTTGGTGAGGAAGTCGAGGTAGCTGGCGTCGTTGTCGTCGAGGGGCTCCGCGGTCTTCTCATCGGTGAAGCATGCGACAGTCGCGCGCGCTGCGAGAGGGTGCAGAACATCTTGTTGTGCTCGTGCTACTGCCCCAGCGGCCGTACGTGGTCTTCCCTGGTCCTCTCGACGACCTCGGAGACGCCCCCACCTGCGCTCAAAGGGACTCCAGCTCTCCCTCAGCCTCGGCCTTCATCGCGAGCGCCTTCTTGCGCATGGCCTCTGCCTCCTTCAGCTGCTTCGTGAGGCTGCTGTTCTCGGCCTTGAGCTTGCTCTGCTTCTAGACGAAGCGATCCTATTGGAGCTTCAGCTTTTGGATGTGCTCCTAGCGTACGTTTGGATCCTCTTCTCCTTGTCTGCAAGCTGCGCGTTGGCCTTGGCCATGTGGTCCTCATAGGAGGCCTGGGCGGCCATCACTTGGCGGTCCAGCATCGCCAGGCGCTCGCGCTCAGCCTCCTTCTCTGAGGTGGTCCTCGCAAGCTCCCACTCCTGGATCTTGAGGTCCCCCTCGCGAGCTGCCAGGGCCTCCTCACGCTTGCCGAGCTCCTCCTCGTGGGAGGCGAGCTGGCCTTCGCGGGCCTCTGCGGCTTCCTGCCGTGTCAGGAGCCCCTGCTCCTGGAGCTCTGCCTACTCCTGGAGCACCTTCTCGCGGGCGTCATCGTCGTCGCGCCGCTGTTCGGCCTCCGCGGCCTCCTCAAGGGCCATCTCGAAGAGCTCCTTGGCATCCTTCACGATCTTGTTGCGCTTCTCATGTGCAGCTTCGTCCTACAGGCGGCCCAGCTTCACGGCCACGTTCAGCTGGCGCCACCTGTCAGCGAGGTGCAGGCACTCGTCTATGATGCGCGCCTCCTCTGCTACGGGATCTCCCTCGAGGGCCGCCCAGGCGTTGCTGATGGCACCGCGCTTGAGCACGGCGTTGTCGCTCACCAGCACCAGGGCCCAGCCGGGATGCGCCTCCACGCCTCCTTCCACCGTCAAGGTGCGTGAGGGGCCAGGGTCGTCCCCTTCTTAGACCCCACGCCTTTGATCCAGGTGGGGGCCACGCCCTCCACCGAGTGCTGGGGGCTCGTCACGAACTCCTCCTCAACCTGTGGCGTCGGCGCGTGCTCCGAGCTCGCCATGGCTGGTTCTGGAGCTTGGCGCACTGGCGAGTGTGGGGGGCTTGTCGTGGCCCCCTCGTCGGCGTGGGCCTCCCCGGTAGGCGTGGTGGGTTGCGGAGGGGTGGGCTCATCAGCCTCCTCCTTCCTTGCGTCGCCTCCCGTCTCGGAAGGCACATGCTCCCCTCCGGAGACCTCCCCGCGAGGTGCGGTTTCTCCCACCTCTGGAGGCACATCCTCGCATGGCTTAGACGAAGCCGCGCGCTCCTCCTCGACCATCGCGCACCCTATATCCGTGTCGGGGCGGCGGACGGTCTCCTCGTGCCCCTCGTCCCTTGCAGGGGCGCGTGGGTCCCTTCGGCCTGCGTCGCTTGCGACGGCATGCGGATGTCGTGGCCCCCTTTGTGGCAGGGGCACCCATAGCTTCTTCGTGATGGGCTCCCTGCAGGCCGCGGGGCGCTCAACCGAGCTTTGGGAGGCGGAGGCCGAGAGCAAGAAAAAATAGACAAAGGGAAGCAAGGAGCAAGGGACAGGCACTTACTCGTCGATGGGAGCCCACCGCTTCCTCCTCAGCCTTCGGCGGGGCCCGCCACTGCCATCGTCGCTCCCACGAGCCTCGCTCGAGGTCCCTCTGCAGGGCTCGGTGCGAGGCCTACTGGCGTCTTCAGCCGCCGGCGCAGCGTGGGTCTCCTCGCGAGGCTCGCTGGCCTCCGCGGCCGTACTCCCTTCGCCCCCCACGCTGGGCGGGCATGACCGTGAATTGGTCATCGTCGCCGTCGTCATCGTCGGGGGCGTTGATCAACAGCTTGCGATGAGTTGGCAGGGCGTCCCCTCATCGCTCCCTCGTCATCTTGGCTTGTCGAGGCGTCAGACTCGTTGCCGCCCCCGAGTCGGGGACCACCACGAGGGGGTTCTCGCGAGGCCCCTCGTGGCTCGGCGGAACCAGTCCCCACTGACCGAACTGTGGCATGTCCGCGACAAGCTCATCTCTGTTCTTGTAGTGGTACACCTGGTACGTATCCTTGGGCAAGTTCTCCGCGTCCACGGGGAATAGGATCCTCAGGATCTCATGCAGCACCTCCAAGTGGAGGTTGTCGGCGCTCAACCGCATCGGGTCCGATACGTCGATGATCGTCCACACCGGGTGTGACGCGCCGACGCAGGAACTCCTTAGTGATGATCGCCGCCGTGAGCTTGGCGGCCCGCAGCTCTTCCATCCTCTCCACGAACGGCCCCAGCCTCTCGTCGACGAGCTCGAAGTGCTCCCACCCAGAGCTCTTCATAGCCGGCTCGGTCGGGATCATGAGGAGGGGGCTGAACTGCCTGGTGTCCATGTAGACCCAGCGCGACCTATAGCCCTCCACCTTCTTAAAGATCCTCATGTCGATAATGCTACCATCCATCCCGTCGGCGATGCAGAACGAGGCGCACCCCGTACGTTGGTTCCCCACGGAGATCCGCAGGCTGTAAAAAGTCCTGAAGAGCGCCACCGAAGGCAGCACTCCCAGGAAGCCCTTGCAGAGGTAGGCAAAGATGGCAAGGAGAAGGAAGGAGTTGGGTTGGAGGTGCAGCAGATGGATCTGGTAATGGTCAAGGATGCTGCAGAGAAAAACGGAGAAGGGCGGCATCGGGCCAGCGAAGATGGAGTGGAAGAAGACGGGGATCGTCGTGGCCTCCAGCTGCGCCACCGGCCGCGAGCCCGGCCAGATCCGCGTGGCCTCCCCACTCGTTGTGGTCGCAGGCCACCATGGGGCGCACCTTCTCCAGCCCCTCCTTGTTGAGGATGAGGGATCACAACAGGGCCGGCAACGGCTGTGGCTCCGCTGACCCCTTGCCCTTCGTAGCAGTGTTCTTCTTGGGCGACATGGCAGCGGAGGAGGATTGGAAGTAGGAGGAAGAGATAGCGAGCAGCGCGCAAGGGAGGCGAGGCGTGCGAGAAGACAATGATGGTGCCCGCGCCCAGCGCGGTAAGTTTTATGGCAGAGCCAGCGGTTACCGAGACATCATGGGGGAGGTGGGGGCGTCCCCGTCCCGTCGTGCTACCACGCGTCCCTACCTAGGCCCGGCAGTCTTAGGCCCCACGTCCTTTCGTTCCTAACGGGCCGAACGTGCACGCCGTGGGCCAGGGGCTACTGTCGGCCCAGTGGGAACCAGGTTACCACGGGCCATCTACCCACGGCCCAGGAAGCGGCCCCTATCCCAACTCAAGAGGCGGCCGAGCAGTGGGCGCAGCATATCCAGATGCCTCGTGAGGACCTCGCCTCGCGAGGACCCTCTCGACGAAGGAAGGACTTCACCGAAGGCCACCTAAGCAAGTGGCCTCGCGAGGCCTCCCGAGGAGGCCGTGCGACGCGGGTCGCGTGCCCCTCACATGGGTGACGTCGCCTTGGAAGGATGAGAACAATGGGGCCGTGCCAGCAGGCGCGGCCAGGGCAGTTTCCTCTTTGGTGATAAGGGAGCAGCTGCGTCTGCTTCCCTCCAAAGCAAGTCCCAAAGCCTCCCGCTTTGGTGTAAGAAGATCAAGACCACAGCGCGCCAGGACGCTGGTCATCGTGGAGCCCCCTGCGCGTCATGGATAACAACTTTAGCAGGCGGAGACCGTCTTTTGTCAGGATAAGCTCAGGCGCCTGTCCCCCTTTGAATTGCCTCCTTGTGGTAGCCCTTCCCGCCAATATTTTTGGGGGAAGAGGGCCAAGGCACCTATAAAAGGGGCAGTGCTGCCATCATAGAGGGGGGTCGCGCCATTTGCATCCCAAAGCTTTCACCTACCTTGTAGCTCCAAGAGCACTGTCTCCAAAGGCAATCCCACCAAGCAGGAGTAGGGTTTTACACCGCACGATGGCCCGAACCTAGGTAGCTCGTTGTGTCTCTGTCGTGCCTCGCGCCTAGCTCGTAGCCTCATAGTCGTGAGCCAAGTCCCCAGAGTTCGAACCAGGGTTTTGTTGGATTTCCCGTAGCTTAGAATCAATCCCTCGATGGTCTCTCTCATCTTCAATGATCATTTTATGCGAGATGATGCAACATGTCATTATTTGCTATAGGATCTTGGGGTTCCATACTGGCAGGGCTATGAATGATTGCAAAACGCTTTTGAAGCACACCGAAAGATTTCCCTACATTCTTCCTTGTCGACTCTTGACGCATTACAAAGTGAGATCTCTTGTTACCTTTAGGACACAAGATTGTCTTGACAAATGTGGATAGATGCAATCTGCAACGTAGTAACTCATCATGTACTGACGGTCATTGACAACATAGTTGCAAGGAGGAGTATCTCCAGCAACAAGCCTAGCAAACAATGGTGATCTCGACATCACATCCAGGTCATTATGAGAGCTAGACAATCCAAAGAATGAATACCAAATCCATAGATCCCCCGACGCAACAACCTCGAGAATGATTGTTGGATCTTTGCAGTGTCCTTTGTACTAACCTATCCATCCCGCAGGACAATTCTTTCATGTCCAGCGTACGCAAACAATTGATCCAAGCATCCCAGGCCACCCGCATTCTTCACTCAATCTCAACAGCCTCTCGGTGTCTTCATCGGTGGGTGCCCTCAAGTACTCCGGCCCAAAAGATCTCAATCACAGCTTTTGTGTACCTTCGAATGACCTCCAAGATTGTATCTTCTCCAACACGGACATAGTCGTCAATGGCGTCGGCCAATCACACATAGGCAATCACTCGAACAACCCTGATACACTTCATCAAAGGTGTCACGCTTATCTCTCCGGATGCACTCCACCTTAGTGTGAACCAATCATCATGCTTCTCCACAAGCTTTGCAATGATGAGAAAGAAACTTGTGTGCATCCAAAATCATCAGCGAAAATACTTCTCCGGATAGATTGCATTGAGGTTGAAGTAATCTCTCATAATCTTGGCATGGCCCTCTTCTCTATTTCGTTTGACATGTATACGGCCGAACTGTGATCCTCTTCTCGGCCGTCGAAAAACCTCGTTGAACATCATGCCAATGGTCATTTCCAAGTCATCATCATCTTCTTCCTCCTCTGACGACGAATAGTCCTCGAAGATCTACTCCCTCAACCTCTTCATCTACACTAAAAATGATTCAGTTCAATTCAATTGTCAAAAGGAAAAACAATATGAAAAAGCACCCAAAAAAATCACCTAGACAAACCATCAAACACTTGAAGGATAGCGAAGGTGTCACAGCTGGCCAACAACCTTGAGCCGATGCCCAAGCTGCTAGTGGTCGGTGGGGTTTCGAGATGGTCGGCAGTCGACGAAGAGGCTGGAAGGTGGAAGATCCGTTGCGTGCTTCCTCCGAGCGATGGCAGCGACCGACGACCGTGTCGGAGTGGGGCAGGAGGATCACAGAGGCAGTAGGGAAGCTAGGTGGTCGCCAAAAGCAACGTCGACGATGACGCGACACGTTGTGGGAAGGGCGCAGCCGCAGGGAGAGAGGCCAAAACTTTTAGTCCACTTGGGTGGCCGAGTATATTTGAGAATCATGGTGCTCTGGAGTAAATATCATCCTCCTCTAACGGCGATAGGGGTTCGGTTAGGTGCAGTTCAGAGAAGAAAAAATGAGTTTTTACTTCTCTAACACCTTTTAAGGAACGGTTATTGATGTTCTTAGGCAGCCGTCGTTACTTGAAGAAAAGGGTAACCATAGCAGTGCGCAGCCATATACTGCCTCCGTCCTAAAATAAGTGACTCAACTTTGTACTAGCTTTACATAAAGCTAGTACAAAGTTGAGTCATTTATTTTGAAAGCTAGTACAAAGTTGAGTCACTTATTTCGGGACGGAGGCAGGTGGGAGTGCCAAGAAAGCCAAAGCGCGGCTGCACGGGCGTATGCATGCACGCGCCACCGCGCTTGCTTGATTCCGTGAGTTCACGTGGTTGCTAATCTAGCCACCAAATCACCAATCCATCAGTCCACCATCTAAAAACAAATTCACCCTATGGTACTGCACTATATATAACACCCGATGATCACGAGATTTTATCACATCTAATCCCCAAAACTAACTCAATCCCAACAACACGGGACTAGACATCAAACTTAGCTCTTACATTCAGCTTCTTAATTAGCTCGGGCTGTTTTTCTGAAAGGTATGGCTCGAGCAAGAGTGATCGCAGCGCTGGCTGTGGCATTACTGGGCTGCGCGTTGGCCGCCGCCGCGGACGACGTCGCCCCAAGTGCGTCCCGACCCAAGGCGCAGCCGCCATCTGGTGGATTGGCGCCGGAGCCGCAGCCCCCTGCGTCCGGGGGATTGCTGAAGGCGCACGCCACATTCTACGGCGGCGCCGACGGCGCTGGCACCATGGGTGAGCAGAGCTTACTGAACATCACCCCTTCTTCCTTTCGTGGTGAATGCTACCGTGTTCCGTATCAGATATTTGTAACTGATTTACGATCCATCACCATATCATAGTATCTAGGCGGTGCGTGCGGGTACGGCAACCTCTACTCGGCCGGGTACGGCACGAGCACGACGGCGCTGAGCACGGCGCTGTTCAACGACGGCGCGTTGTGCGGGCGGTGCTACAAGATCGCGTGCGACAGCAAGCGGGTGGACCCCAGGTGGTGCAAGCTCGGCGAGACGGTGACCGTCACGGCCACCAACTTCTGCCCGCCCAACTACGACCTGCCGAGCGACGACGGTGGCTGGTGCAACCCGCCGCGGCCGCATTTCGACATGGCGCAGCCGGCCTGGGAGAAGATCGGCGTCTATCGGGCCGGCATCATCCCCGTCGTATACCAAAGGTTTCCATCTTAATTTACTCTCATCTGGACTATATATCAATCTTTCTGCAAGTGGTTTACCACAATTGATGGTCCTGACCGCAGGGTACCGTGCGTGAGGCGGGGCGGCGTGCGGTTCACCATCAACGGGCATGACTACTTCCAGCTTGTTCTCGTGACCAACGTCGCGACCATCGGCTCGATCAAGTCGATGGACGTTAAGGGCTCCGAATCACCCGACTGGATGCCGATGGCACGCAACTGGGGTGCGAATTGGCACTCTCTGGCGTACCTGACGGGGCAGAGGCTCTCGTTCAGGGTGACCAACGATGATGGGCAGACTCTAACGTTCACAAATGTGGTGCCATCCGGCTGGAAGTTCGACCAGACATTTGCAAGCAACGTGCAGTTTAAGTGAGCAGCCTCACTAAAGAATATACTGGCCTGTGCTAGCTATTTCCATATGTACGAATATTACACCTTTGTTTTACTGTACTTGTATATACATGGAACTGCTGTATATCTCTTCTAGCAATTTCTCTTTGAATGGAATATATTTATCTCCTCCTTTTATTTACTATTACTACCAAAGGGCCCGTGCGTTGGAACTGGAGAAAAAAGTCATAATCTCCAATGACGATGACCATATGTTGTTCACATCTCATCACATGATTTTGAAAATTTATTCACAAATGCAAGAAAATGTTTCTTTTTAAAATTTATTCACAAATTAAAGCAATGTTCACATTTTCAAAAAAATATCGTGGTTGTCAAAAAACTTGGTAATTCAAAGAATTATTCTGAATTTCAAGAAATATTTTTTAAAAAACATACTATAATATTCCGATCCACCCCGGCAGTTAATTCTTCAAAATTCAGGCAGGTATATATAGTCACAAAGGCTCAGAAGCATTACTATTTAACTACATACCTTCGATCATTCGTGAACATTTTTACAAATTTGGGAATACTTTTCAAAATCATGAAAAAGATTCAATTTATTTTTAAAAATTGTGAACATTTTTTTATATTGCGAACGGTTTTTAAGCATTTTCTTTGAGCAGCAAGCCATTCTAGAACAGAGGAACAAATTTTTTTTAAATTGGTGGATTTTTTTTTAAATTCACGAACATTTTCTGAATCAGCAAACATTTTATGAATCAATAAACTCTTTTGTAATTCATGAACTGTTTTTAAAATTTTAGGATATTTTTTCAAATACACGAACATTTTTTGAATTAGTAAACATTTTGTTCAATTTCATTAATAATTTTAATACATGGACTTTTTTTGATTTTATGATCATGTTTTTCAAATTACGAACATTTTTCTGAATATGCGAGCATTTTTAGAAAAACCCCGAGCATTTTTTAATTCACAAACATTTTATGTTTTCTTGAACATTTTATTTCAAAATTCTCAGTTTTCCAAAATTTGAAAGTTTTTTGAAGTTCCAAATTATTTGAAGTATAAAAAAATGGAACAGAAAAATAAAAATAAAAAACAAAACTAAAAACAAGGCACCCGTATATGGGCTGGCCCAAATGGGCGCGCTGTGTCTTCTCCAGTGCGCAGAGCGCAGTATAGTATGTCCCTATGCTTGGGCCGGTGCAGGCGGGGTATTTTCTGCGAAATGTTTTTTGTCACTTATACATGGCATTGATGGGTAATATTTTGCAAATTTGAGGACAATTTTAATGACGTACCGCCAGAAGCAATAGCCGCTTTATTAGTAGGTATAGAAGAGTGAACCTATGACTATGAGAGACCTACGTCGTCTCACGGGAAGGTATCACATGATGCCAACTATTAAATGATACCATGCTCCAAAAATGAATTTTGGTGTTTCAATGTTTTAACAGATCGCCTATCCTAATTTCTTGCAGGTTATCTACTGGGCTATGACTTCAGTCTGTATGTGATCATCACTGCATCATGTAGATACGCAGGCGCTTATGGCCACTTGGTGCACCCAACTGAAACTGGGTTGTGCAGTGTTTATTCAACCAGTTTGGCTGACTTGATGTCTACTACACAACTTGTTCTTGTAAACTCGTGTTGGGCCTCCAAGCGCAGAGTTTTGTAGGACAGTAGCAATTTTCCCTCAAGTGAATGACTTAAATTTATCAATCCGTGGAAGGCGTAGGATAAAGATGGTCTCTCTCAAACAACCCTGCAACCAAATAACAAAGATTCTCTTATGTCTCCAACACACCAAATACAATGATAATTTGTATAGGTGCACTAGTTCGGCGAAGAGATGGCGATACAAGTGTAGTAATGATAGTAGATATTGATTTTTGTAATAGTAACAATAAAAAACAGCAAGGTAACGAGTAACAAAAGTGGGCACAAACGGTATTGCAATGCTTAAAAATGAGGCCTAGGGTCCGTACTTTTGCTAGTGCAATCTCTCAATAATGCTAATATAGTTGGATCATATAGTCATCCCTCAAACGTGCGATGAAGAATCACTCCAAAGTTCTTATCTAGCGGAGAACATAAGAAATTGTTTGTAGGGTACGAAACCACCTCAAAGTTATCCTTTCTGTTCGATCTATTCAAGAGTTCATACTAAAATAACACCAAGTTATCCTTTCCGATCGATCTATCTAAGAGTTCGTACTAAAATAACACCATATGATACGCATCAACCAACTCTAGTGTCACCTAGATACTCCAATGTCACCACAAGTATCCATGAGTTAATTATACGATACACATCAAACAATTTCAGATTCATAATACTCAATCCAACACAAAGAACCTCAAAGAGTGCCCCAATATTTCTACCGGAGAAATAAAGACGAGAACGTGCATCAACCCCTATACATAGATTACCCAAATGTCACCTCGGGAATCCGCGAGTTGAGTGCCAAAACACATATCAAGTGAATCAATATGATACCCCATTGTCATCACGGGTATTCATAGCAAGACATACATCAAGTGCTCCCAAATCCATAAAAGTATTCAATCCGATAATAACAAAATCTCAAAGGGAAAACTCAATTCATCACAAAAAGATAGAGAGGGAGAAACACCATATGATCCAACTATATTAACAAAGCCCGCGATATATCAAGATCGTGCCAAATCAAGAATACGAGAGAGAGATTAAACACATAGCTACTGGTACAAATCGTCAGCCCCGAGGGTGGACTACCCCCTACTCATCATGGAGACCATAGGCATAATGAAGATGGCCTCCGATGATGATTTCCCCCTCCGGTAGGGTGCCAGAACGGGCTCCCGATTGGTTTTTCGTGGCTACAGAGGTTTGCGGCGGCGGAACTTCCCATCTATGGTTATTTCTGAGGGTTTCTGTATTTATAGGATTTTTGGGCGTCGGTTTCACGCGAAGATGGGCCTCGAGGTGACCACAACCCATCAGGGCGCGCTAGGCCCCTCTGGCGCGCCCTGGTGGGTTGTGCCCACCTCGTGGCTCTTCTGGCCCTCCCACGAAGCTTCTAGTACCTCTTTTGTTCCAAAAAAATCGTCAAAAAGTTTCGTTGCATTTGGAGAACTTTTATTTCTGCACAAAAAACAACACCACGGTAGTTCTGCTGAAAACAGTGTCAGTCCGGGTTAGTTCCATGCAAATCATACCAAAATCATATAAAATTATTGTTAACATGGCATGAATACTTCATAAATTATAGATACATTGGAGACGTATCAATGGGCCACTCGTAGATTATGTGGATTAGCTATGTAATCTCGAGTTTGACCGGTTCTGGCTGTGTTTTTTTGTTTTACTGTCCGGAGCTAGGTGACTGAAACTTGGTTCATCTTTAATAATATGGTTGTGTGCATCCTGTGATGCAGAGGCCGGGGTAATCCCCTTTTCGAAAGAAAAATGTGTCTACATTCTTTAGAAATTTCAAACCCAAATCCAAAATATACATGGAGAAACAAAAAAGACAAACTCAGTTGCTGGGTTTGTCTTTTTGTTTCTCCATGTCTATTTTGAATTTGGATTTGAAACTTATAGGGACAATAGACATATGTCATGTGAACATTTAAAAAACAAATCCATATTTTTTTAAACTCGTAAATTTGATTTTTGTGGCATGGTATCATGGTATCATGTGAGACATGGTATTGTCATATAACTCGTAAACTCACATGTTATCTTGTAGTGCTAATCATCTACTAACATGGCCCACATCATGCATTATCGGCAAAATACCTTCGTGCGTGAAATTTGCTGTTATAACATTATCCCAGATTGAAAGAACATGTGGTGCCCCCATGTGTGGTTTTGGTAATTGATGACATTCTCTATGGACTAATGGTTGCATTGAGTTATATTTGAAGGATTTGTCCATAGGCATTTCTTGAAGTCCATGTGTTGGTTTCAAGGAGTTTATGAGTTGACCAAGGTGTTATTAAGGAATTATCCAAATATTGGTCATGTGAGTGTTGAGCTTATTGCAAGCATGTCTTGAAGAAGAAGATTGTGTGATCATTCATGTTTACCTTCAAGACATCATCCGCATGAAGAGAGTTGGAAAGATTCAAGGTTGATCAAGACTAAGTCAAGAGTGAATCAAGTTGATCAACTCACAAAGCGTAGAAGATGTACCGAGAGGGATCAAGTGATCCCATGGTATGGTAAGCATTGTCCATTACGCTTTGTGTACTAACCCATGGTCTACATGAGAGTTCTATGTGGGGTTAGGTATGTTTCCATGGGCTTGCGTCAAGAGGAAGATATCATACAACCCATGGAGAGGATGACATCAAGTGGCGATCGTCATCAAGATTGCCGTGTGCAAGTTCAAATGGAGCATCACGAAGAGATCAAGTGCTTGAAGCTTGCCGTCCATTGTGGTGACAATGGACTTGTGAAGATGTGCGGAAGAGTGGCTCACCCATAGAGGATTATGGGGGAGCAATCAACTAGTCTTCATCGACCCAACGCAATCAAGAAAGGTGGTCCATCTTGAGGAGGACAAGATCGTCATCATCTAGCTCAAGTGGATTATGTGCAAGGCAAAGGTTTGCCCTTGATAGGTTTTCTATTTTTCCGGACTCATGGTGGTAGTTGGGAGACCGGGTTATAGGATCGATTGCCGTACTATCAAGGGGGGCTCTCAAGTTGGTAGCTTGATCATATCGTTCGTAGAGAGCTCAAATCATTGCATCCTTGCATCATCTTTCTTGGTTCTTGTTTGGTTCTCTTTGTGAGTCTTAGAGCTTATGGTCATCTTGATGACAAGCTTGAGTTCATCGAAAACGGAGTTCACATGCTTCTTCTATGATGTTTTCGATGTTGGAGGTTATGTCGGTTCTTCTCTGTTGGAGGTTTCTCTATTCTATATCTTGGCATACCTACCCTGCCTCTTCTTACTATAACCAGTCGTTGTTGGATGCTACTCATCGTCTTATATCCAACAAGCTTGAGTTTGCTCAATTCGGAGCTCATTTGCAAAAGTTGTGTCAGTTCTGGTTTTACTGGAGCATCTGTTTTGCTTGGAAGTGGCATAAGGGAGGCGCTAGCGGTAGTACCGCGGCCCCGGAGCGGCAGTACTGCTGAAAGCCATAAAGTTCCACATTCAAAAAATGAATTGTAGGGCTTAGTCATGTAAGAGAGGGAGAAAAATGGTTAATCCATACAAACTACGGGCCTAGTTACGAGTCAAGGACGGACGTGCTACTAGGACAACTACACACAATTACGATACCATTTGCGAGTCGGGCGTGCACTTGCAACTGGGGTGAAAATAATATACAGGCCCAGTTGCAATTCGAGGGTGGACTTGCAACTGGGACAACTACGACCCCATTTATGAGTTGAGGGTGGACTTGCAATTAGGAAAACTATGAGCTCAGTTGGGAACAAGGTTTGGCTTTAACTGGGATGAACAAACTACGTGCCCAGTTATGAGTCAAGGCTGGACTTACAACTGTGATGAAAAACAAAAAACACAGGCTCCAGTTGCGAATCGAGTGCGGACTTGCATCTGGGACAACTATGAGCCCAATTGCGAGTCGATGGTGGACTTGCTACCAAGACAACTACAAAACTACGAGCCAGTTGCGGCTCAAGGGTCGACTTGTAGCTAGATGTGATAATCCCAAGTGCAAGGAATTGTCATAGCACTTTCCAATGATGGAGGTGGTAAGTATGGAGTGTCGAACCCACAAGGATCTAAAGGCAAGATCAATATTCACTCCGGTCCTATCTGCCACTGATACAACCCTATGTACATCGAGCGTGCTTTATCTAGAAACAAGAAATAAAACTTCGTTGCGGGCGTAAAGAGGTAGCTTTGCAAGATAACGAAGAACATAAACATAAAATTTAGGTGCTGCCTAAGTAAAGATACAATATAATACAAATAGCGAGTATGGAATAGTGGTGGTATGCTGTGTGGAATTGTCCCTATGCAATCAGCCAAGTTACTAAACCGATCTGCATTGCAAGTTTATATGTGTGAGAGGACTCTGCTATCATGCCATCCCTTACTTGAAATTCTATGCACTTATGATTGGAACTATTAGCAAGCATCCGCAACTACTAATAAGTTCATTAAGATAAAATCCAACCATAGCATTAAGATATATTTGTGCAAGAGGAGGCCCGTGCTTCTTCTTACTAGTGCACGCGAGGATAACGGCGATGACATTGGGAACACGAATGGCCCCGCTCAACGTAGGAGGTAGGGGTCGGCTAGGGAAAGGAGATGGTGGCGGCATGGGCTGGCAGTGGGAGGGGAACAGGAGGAAAAGAGGGGCAATGAGGAGAGCAGGCAAGAGGGGAAGGGGCACGAGTAGTATCACTGCTGCCTTTATATGTGGGATAGGTGAAAAACCCTATTCTACCCCAGACAAATGACGGAATATCCCACCACTACCATCTTGAAAATGTCAAACGACTCACATTGATTTACAAAATATCTGACGACCAACATCCTCCCGGCCCGACATTCAAGGGTCGGGTTTGATAGGAAAAACAGATTCAATGACCCAAATGCTCTAGTGACTGTGAAGGCTTGGTTTTACTCAGCTCTCTAACTATGGGATTGCACTTGAGATAGATATGATAGGTTTTCCCTATGTGTCAGGTGTCATATCTAGAGTGTTTAGTAAGCTTGGTTAAACTGTCTAGAATTTTTTGTCTTTGTTGTCTCAGTTTTTATTTTTAGATTAAAATTAACAAAAAGTTACCCTGTATTTGTAAAAACGATAATGGATAAAAATTGCCACATCACATTTTTCTTACACCGACAGGATGCAAGTGGTACACCAAATTTTTTGCGACGAGGTTTGGAGCTGACAGGTTGTTTCTGTTTTATTTTTTGATTAAAATTATCAAAAAAGTACTCATATATTTAACAAATGATCAAGGATAAACTCTTCCGCATCCATTTTTTCTTACACCGAGAGGATGGAAGTGGTCCACCAAATTTGTTGCGTCGAGGTTTGGAGCCAAGACTGTTGTGACCGAACAAGGAGTTATGAGACAGAATAATTTTTTACTTTTAGATTAAAGCTATAAATAATTTACTCATATATTTACCAAAATGATCATGGATAAAAGCTTATGCATCCATTTTTTTCTTACAAGGAGAGAATGCAAGTGGTACACCAAATTTGTTGCGACTAGGTTTATAGCTGACAGGTTGTTTTATTTTGTTTTTATATTAAAATTAACAAAACATTACTCATATGTTTAACAAAACAATCATGGATAAAAGCTTTTGTGTCAAAAAAAATTCTTACACCGAAAGGATGCAAGTGGTACACAAAATTTGTTGTGACGAGGTTTGGAGCTGGCATGTTGTTTCTAAAATATTTTTAGATTAAAATTAAGAAAAAATTACTCATATTTAATAAAATGATCATGGATAAAAACTTCTGCATCACATTTTTTCTTACACCTAAGGGATGCGAGTGGTACACCAAAATTATTGCGACACATTTTTTCCTCCAAACAGTCATGGATAAAAGCTTCTGCATCACATTTTTTTATCTTACACCGAAAGGATGCAAGTGGTACACCAAATTTGTTACGACGAGGTTTGGAGCTGGCATGTTGTTTTTATAATATTTTTAATTAAAATCAAGAAAAAATTACTCATAAATTTAACAAAATGATTATGGATAAAAGCTTCTGCATCACATTTTTTTGTTACACCGAAAGGATGCAAGTGGTACACCAAAATTGTTGCAACAATTTTTGGAGCTAGAATGTTGTTTCTGCAATATTTTTAGATTAAAATTAACAAAAAAGAGGTTTCTCTTACACCTAAGGGATGCGAGTGGTACACCAAAATTATCGTGACACATTTTTTCCTTCAAACAGTCATGGATAAAAGCTTCTGCATCACATTTTTTAATCTTACACCAAAAGGATGCAAGTGGTACAACAAAATTGTTGCCACGAGGTTTGGAGCTGGCATGTTGTTTTTATAATATTTTTAATTAAAATTAAGAAAAAATTACTCATAAATTTAACAAAACGATTATGGATAAAAGCTTCTGCATCGCATTTTTTTTTTTTTGGTTACACCGAAAGGATGCAAGTGGTACACCAAAATTGTTGCAACAATTTTTGGAGCAAGAATGTTGTTTCTACAATATTTTTAGATTAAAATTAACAAAAAAGAGGTTTGGAGCTAGGAGTGTTGTGGCCGATGAAGTAGTTTATAAGACAAAATAAAATATTTTTACGGGGTACAAGAGAAAATAAATTAATAACCCGCCAAGAAAGACAAAAGGAATTAATAGATGCCAATAAAAAAATGTTAATATAATATTGTATATACTACAAAATCTCCAACATGTGATAAACTGTACACGCTCGGTGGGACTCGAACCCACAATCCTTTGATTAGAAGTCAAATGCCTTATCCATTAGGCCACGAGCGCCTTCGACCATATGTCTGCACCTTAATCGAGTAGTAATACATATCTGTGGTTAAATACGAAATTATGCATGGCGATTTAAAACAGATCATTTGTAAAAGAAAATAGTTTGCTCACTACCGTGGAGACAACAGGGCTTGTGAAGAATGTCATCGCTGAAGGCTTTCTTCCACGGGACCCATTCCTTCTTTTGCCCAGCTCCTTTCTTGCCTTGACCGACTACTGCGACCAAGTCGGCTCCACTGACTCCGTCATTGTCCAGCCATCGGCGTTTATTCTTTCCGCCCCGTTTGTTATGATTATTCTGTCCTTTCTGAGCAGTCGACTGTCCACAGTGTTCACCCCGCCGAATCTGGTCGTCTTCTTCTCCGTTTGTATACCGGTTGGCTATATCCATCAACTGGTGCATAGAAGTAAGCTTTATCCTGCCCAGTTTCAACTGAAGGTGTTTGTACTTGACTCCCTGCTGAAAAGCAAGGATGGCCCTATCCTCCGACACGCCTTCAATGGAATTGTGTAATTGGGTTCATCTTTGGATGTAGTCCTGAATGGATTCCTTTGGCTGCTGGACACACATCACCGGCTCTTGGTACCCTCCGGGACGCTTGTAAGAGCATCTTTAACAAACCCCGTATAATGTCGACCCGTAAAACGTGTATATAGTTCGTGAAAAAACGGCTTTGCGGGCCGGCGCGGGCAGCGGCAGAGTCAGACCCCGCAAAACGTACCCGTAAAAAAGGATATTCGCAGATATCATCTTTTACGGGTCGGCTACGCGGGGTCTGCTCGGCCGCAGCCCGCGTCGACCCGCAAACCGAAAACCCTCGATAAGCGAATTTGACAGCGATTCCGATAATTGAGTTCAAATTCGAACAATAAAACATAGTTCACGCACAAATAAAAGCATAGTTTTGTACGACAAACGCAAAAAGACTTCATGCAAAAGCGACGACCACGTCCATCATCATCTTGGTCGCTTTTCACCCGTCGTCATGATCTTCACTCCGCTTCACCTCCATCGATGCCATCGCCGCCCCCGAATCCATCGCCGGCACTTGTTCCAACTCCGGCACCGAAAGCATCACCGGGCGCACTGAATGCATCGGCGACATTGGTTCCAAATCCTGATGAGAAAACATCGCCGGCGCTGTAACACGCACCGGCCGCCGCAAGCATCCTCCTCTTCAAGATGTCTCACCTTGCCATATCATGCTATTCTTTGGTGATGTCGTCTATGTCATTGCAGTTCAATGTCATGATCCTATTCTCTTCGGCAAGAAGCTTGGACATGGCTTTGTTCTCAGCAGCACGTGCTTTTCTCTCCTCAATGGCCGCCTTGCGCAATCCCTCGTCCTTGAGCAATTGCCACTTCTCTTGCTTCTCTCATGCCTTCTTCTCGGCCAATTCTTTCTTTGTCTCCAATGTCTTCACTAACATCAACTCATTTGATTGCACCATGGCATCTATCTTGTCCCGCAAGCTCGATGCTTCGTGTTCCCTCCTGATCTTCTCCTTTGTCTTCTTGTCATCATCGGGCTTGTTCAAGTTTCTTGGGTCATCATCATCTTCATCTTCATCCATGTTCGTAAGTGAACCTCTCTTCGGTGGGGATTCTTTATCAATCAACTTCCACTTGTCGCACTCTTTGAGCAAGTCCCAACAATGCTCTAGTTTAAAAAAATTGCCTTCGGAAGCTTCCATGTCTTTGTATCTTTATTGGCCAATTTTCTCCTACACAATTAAAACAAAGTCAAATGATACAATCAATTCATATGGTACAAATGATGTGCACAACTTGGGACGTGAAAACAAACTCACATAGTCGGATTCCACGGTTCCACTTGAAGATGCATTGCGAACTTGTTCCAAGCAAGCAGCCCAACGACTATAAATCGGCTTGATCACGTCCCAACGACCTTGGAGTGACCGAAAGGTCCGTGGAGTCCTATTAGGATGCTTCCCCATCATGCGGAAGTATTGATTTTTGATTCTTTGCCAATACCTCTTGGCGGTTTGAGATGTACCCGTGCAAGCATCAAGAGACACCGCACTCCAAGCCTTGATCAAGATTTGATCTTCCAACATCGTGTAGTTCTTCGATCTCATGCTTTTTTTGCTTGCGCTTGCTCATACGCCCCCTCATCTACCTCCTCCACTTCATCTTCACCACCGTGATCATCCACGCCACCCTTCATTTCATTGTAATCGAAATCAGCGAACAGGGCTTAATCGATGTCGACGGCGTTGGTGTCCAACAAGTTCACGAACTCGGCAGTGGCTTTGTTCGAACCACCGCTACAGTGAGTGACATCAGTCACGAGCTACCACAATGGCGAAAAGCGAAGCAAGTACAAGGGATCGAAGATGCATACCTTCCGACCATTTCATCAAACACCTCGCCTGCAGTGGAAGCAGCGCCGTTGAACGGCATTGTCGGGGAACATCTTGCCGGGGCGGAGGAAGTGGATGAAGGCGCCGGCCTTTTCGTAGGAACCTTCTTGCGCTTCACGCCCGAAATCTTGCCCACCTTCTCCGCCGGCGGCAGGGCAGATCGCACAGCGGCGGCGGCGCCCGGCGCTCGTGCCTTTCCGACGGGGCCAGCCGGATTGCCGCCCTGCACGACAACGTTGCCCTGCCGCTTGCGGGCAAGCGCGGTGGTGCCTTGGGCGACGGCGGGGGCGACATGACCGGCGACGAGATCCGCCAGAGGCGATTGCGTGTGCGCGACCTCCACGGTGACGGGGGACGGCTGGGAGGCTTCCATGGCGGCGAAGAATGGCCGGAGAAGATGGACCGGAGTGGGAAGTGGCGGGGCAATGGCGGCCGAGGGGGGAGGGAGCAGGAACGGCCGTGCGGAAATTTCCCTCGCGCCAAATCTCGCTGCAGATAGGGGGCGAGCTCGGATCGGCCTCCCACCCCGTGAATCTAAAGGTTGAGGGCAAACTTTTGCCGCGCCCCACAAAAAAATTTACGGGTCGGACGTGTTTGCAGGGTCTGATCGGGCAGTATTTTCCGCGCGGACCCGTATTTTGACGGTTATTTTGCGGGTTGAGGCATTATACGGGGTCTTCTAGAGTTATTCAGCCAAGCTTTGGCTGAACCCTCTAGGTAAAGGGACAGGTTGAGCATGACCACATTCTTGTCGCCTCCTCCAATTTGAACAGCAATAAGGTAATCGGCCATCCAAGTTTCCTGCTTGGTGTTTTCATCATACTTCCCAATACCAGAGGCCATCTGGAATGGCTCAGGAAAGGGGGTCATTCGTATTTGCCGACTGAAACACAACGGGCCCGAGGATCACGATCCACTCGGCCTATCGTGCTCGTCCGCATGGCGTGCAGCTCGAGTGCGGTCCCCTCGTCTTTGCGCCAAGATCTCGTGTGCGTCGCGATGCTGTTCGTCCCGGTGCCTGGGGGACTCGTCCCTGCGCCTCGGAGATCCCTCATGACACCGAGGTGGGTCTTCACGCTTGAGGGGATGCTCATCCTGCCTGCATGGCCAATCACCCTGCAATCGAGGTGAACTGTCTCGACTGCGAGGAGAATCATCGCGCCTCCGGGGATGCACATCCCGGCTACATGGCGAGTCACTACGGCGGCGGGGCGATGACCGACGTTGCCGCGGTGAAATCATGTCCCGCCCTCGCGGCTCATTCCTGTGCCTGCGAGGGGACTGATCATCACGGGACACATGAGAATCATCCCTATGCCGTGGAGAATAATCATCATGCCGCTGCCGGTGGTCCTCCTGCCGGATAGGGGATCGAGCTCGTCTTCCATCCATCCGAGTGGTGGTCCTCTGGCCAGTGGTGTGACGAGGATGTGACGATGCCACGATGGGAACTCGCCTCCCCACGGTATCCGACCGCGGAACGCCAGCCGGTCATGGGACTGCAAGATGAGCTCGTTCTGAGCGACTACTGCCTTCAGGAAGGCTGACATTTGTCGAATGCCGTCCGCGACAACTCCATCACCAGGCTACTGGATAGCATCAACTAGCCTGGTCGCTGCCCAGACGTTATCAATCAGGGTTCGAAGGGTTCGGGGGTCTCTTGGGCCTCTGACTACGATGTTATTGTTCAAATCCCGTCCTCCTCAGATGACTGAAGGGTTGGGGCGTTGTGGCCGACTGCTTTCCAACATTTCCTGCTCGCGGACAATCAGGTTGTGCTCGATTTGAGCTAGCCATGCGCACTCTACCAGGGTCTCCTGGCGTGCGGCCTCAAGGGCCCTTTCAGCCGGCGAATCAGCTAGAATGGGGGTGTGAAGGATCCGCTCGACCGCCTCCCACTATTCTCGGGTAGCCAGGTCCTCATCAGCTGCGCCTCCTTTAAACGTCGTGCTCGGGTTGGCCGTAGTCTTACCACGACTCGGCTCTGACGGTGGCGTGCCAGCCATGAAGAGTTCCGCTACAAACGCATGTGATCCGCAACTCTCTTCTCCCTCGGAGGCAGACTCCAAGAGAGGATAAATGGATTCAGAGTCCATCATGCCCACGAGCCTGCTCGCGGGACGACGTAACTGTGGATGAGGTTTGCCGGATCGCTTCCGGCACGACACGACGCTAGCTGCGCTGACTGGTATGACGATGGGAGCTGCAAGCCCAACACTCCTGAGTCGGTTGCTCGATAGTGGATGCTCCCGCGAGTTGGCAGGTCAGCACTATTTAGCGTGGCATCGGGATGTCGTGCTAAACTTTCAATGGGGAACTCAAGGACCCCGAATCGAAAGCTGTCAGTCGGAACCGATGACGACGAAGCCAAACACACCATATCATCGTTAGACACTTGCCCATGGTGGACGCCAACTGTCGTGGATGTAAACCTGACAATACTAGGGGGTATGAATGTAGAGGCAAATGTATCTAGCGAACGAGGAGGTTGAGAGTATGCTCAAGGATTTATACAGGTTCGGGCCCTCTACGGAGGAGGTAATATCCTACTCCTGTGGTGCTCCTTTCTCTTGGCGTAAGGTACAACGTGAGTTTGTTCAACCTTCAGCTCGGGGCTTCCTTAGTGGCTTATATAGAGTGCGCCAGGTAGGGGTACATAATGGGCTGGTATTAATGCTATTCATCGCCTTAGGTGTGGCCGACTGTTTCATGGCATTTACTACTAGTAACTGCCATATTGAACTAGATTATTCCACCATTGGGTAACTCCCACTATTATCGCATGCTCGGGGCTTCCTTAGTGGCTTATATAGAGTGCGCCAGGTAGGGGTACATAATGGGCTGGTATTAATGCTATTCATCGCCTTAGGTGTGGCCGACTGTTTCATGGCATTTACTACTAGTAACTGCCATATTGAACTAGATTATTCCACCATTGGGTAACTCCCACTATTATCGCATCATGGCCGAGAGGTACCCTAGGTAGCCGCCGACTGATAAAATAGCCGACTGCTCCCTTTGTCTCCGACTGAGTGTCCGGTGGTCGATAGTCAGGTGGCTTGGTATCCAACTGTGGGACTTAGTGCGGTCTCATGCCACCCTCCTTTTCTTTGATGGGCCGACGATTGAGCTCCTTGGTCCATTGCTTTCTGGACCGTATTTTATACGAGACTTGGGCCAGTGATGGGCCAATCGTATACTTGGGCCTACCCCGTATTTGTAACCCCGACAGCTGAAATAGGAGCTGGTTTTTTCGGTTTCGGTCCATTCAGCTTCGGTCCCTGTTCTTTCGGTTCTCGGTTAATATGCCCAACCCTATTGGCAGCCAGAGGCCACCGTGGGCTTGATTCGGCAGGAGGATGACATGGAAGTTGAGTATGTGGCCACCAGATCGGAGTCAGAAACCATCGAGGTGCCCGCACCACCGCCACCACCTACCGCCGCCTCGCTGCCCCTGCGACCGAGGAGGACGACTAGTACCTCCTGACGTCGCTTGATGTACCAGGCATCCACCCACCAGTTGTAGTCGCTGCCACGGAGCCAGAGCACCTCGAGGGAGGCCGAGGCTGCCAGATCCTCGCCGCCACCTTACTTGGTAGTCGCACGGCACACCGACGGCGACTAGGGTTGGCCGCCTGAGTCACCCCTGTCGCAGCGACGTGGGGCGAGATGGGGTGGATCTGAGTCTCATAGTAGTAGTATTAACATATGAAATCTTGCAAAGAAGCTTTTAATAATATTATCCTCCAACTAAGCTAATCCAAACGAGGAACCACATTATGAGCTTTACGCAAAATGACAGTGAGCATCTTGCTCAATACAGTGAGGCTGGTCATAGTGGGAGTAACTTAGCTAGTAACATAGCGCTTTCCAAGACAAATTTGCTTATGTGTCACGTAGTTAATGAGGAGAGAGGTGTTTTAGAGTAAGGCTTTGTCATAGTGGAGAGTAACTTAGAGTAGTAACATGCATATGTTACTAGTCTATGTTAGGCTGGTTGTAATGGGGAGTATCATATACTAGTATCATGCATATGATACTAGTGTATGATCCTACCTCCATAATGCATAGTAGCATATATTAGTATCATGTAGTACTTTATTTATTGTCATGCATGACACACAGTAGCACAGCATTTATTATGATACGGTAACATGATATGATACTCAACCCTCTTTTTCTTCATTTAATTCTATGACACCTCATCCAAATTTCCTAGTTGGCATGCATGATACTAGTTATGATACTCCCATTACGACCAGCTGATACGTCCATTTTGCATCAAGCTTTTATATTGATATTTATTGCATTATAGGATGTTATTATACATTATGGTACAATACTTATGCTTTTTCTCTCTTATTTTACAAGGTTTACATGAAGAGGGAGAATGCCGGCAGCTGGAATTCTGGACCAGAAAGGGTGCAAATCTGAGAGACCTATTCTGCACAACTCCAAAAGTCCTGAAAATTTACGGGGAATTATTTTGGAATATATAAAAAATACTTGGCGAAGAAAATACCAGAGGGGACCCACCAGGTGGCCACAAGGGTGGGGGGCGCGCCCTACCCCCCTGGGCACGCCCCTTGGCTTGTGGGCCCCCTAGCAGGCCTCCGGTGCCCCTCTTCTGCTATATGATGTCTTTTGGCCTGGAAAAAATTAGAAGGAAGTTTTCGGGACGAAGCGCCGCCGTCTCGAGGCGGAACTTGGGCAGAACCAATCTAGGGCTCCAGCGGAGTTGTTCTGCCGGGGAAACTTCCCTCCCGGAGGAGGAAATCGAAGCCATCGTCATCACCAACGATCCTCTCATCGAGGGGGGGTCAATCTCCATCAACATGTTCACCAGCACCATCTCCTCTCCAAACCCTAGTTCATCTCTTGTATCCGATCTTTGTCTCAAAACCTGAGATTGGTACCTGTGGGTTGCTAGTAGTGTTGATTACTCCTTGTAGTTGATGCTAATTGGTTTATTTGGTGGAAGATCATATGTTCAGATCCTTAATGATAATTAATACTCCTCTGATTATGAACATGAATATGCTTTGTGAGTAGTTACGTTTGTTCCTGAGGACATGGGAGAAGTCTTGTTATAAGAAATCATGTGAATTTGGTATTCATTCGATATTTTGATGAGATGTATGTTATCTTTCCTCTAGTGGTGTTATGTGAACGTCGACTACATGACACTTCACCATGATTTGGGCCTAGGGGAAGGCATTGGGAAGTAATAAGTAGATGATGGGTTGCTAGAGTGACAGAAGCTTAAACCCTAGTTTATGCGTTGCTTCGTAAGGGGCTGATTTGGATCCATATGTTTCATGCTATGGTTAGATTTATCTTAATTCTTCTTTCGTAGTTGCTGATGCTTGCGAGAGTGGTTAATCGTAAGTGGGAGGCTTGTCCAAGTAAGGACAGCACCCAAGCACCGGTCCACCAACATATCAAATTATCAAAGTAACGAACGTGAATCATATGAGCATGATGAAAACTAACTTGACAGTAATTCCCATGTGTCCTCGGGAGCGCTTTGCTTTATATAAGAGTTCGTCCAGGCTTGTCCTTTGCTACAAAAAGGATTGGGCCACCTTGCTGCACCTTAGTTACACTTGTTACTTGTTACCCGTTACGAATTATCTTATCACAAAACTATATGTTACCGATAATTTCAGTGCTTGCAGAGAATACCTTGATCAAAACCGCTTGTCATTTCCTTCTGCTCCTCGTTGAGTTCGACACTCTTACTTATCGAAAGGACTATGATAGATCCCCTATACTTGTGGGTCATCAAGACCCTTTTCTGGCGCCGTTGTTGGGGAGTGAAGCGCCTTTGGTAAGTGGAATTTGATAAGGAAAAATTTATATAGTGTGCTGAAATTTATTGTCACTTGTTACTATGGAAAATAATCCTTTGAGGGGCTTGTTCGGGGTATCTTCACCTCGACCGAAAGAACAAAGAGTTGCCCCTCAACCTACTGAACCTACTGAAAATGTTTATTATGAAATTCCTTCGGGTATGATAGAGAAACTGCTAACTAATCCTTATGCAGGAGATGGAACATTACATCCTGATATGCATCTAATCTATGTGGATGAAGTTTATGGATTATTTAAGCTTGCAGGTTTGCCCGAGGATGAGGTCAAGAAGAAGGTCTTCCCTTTATCTTTGAAGAAGAAGGCATTGACATGGTATAGGATATGCGATGATATTGGGACTTGGAACTACAACCGATTGAAAATGGAATTTCATCAGAAGTTTTATCCTATGCATCTAGTTCATCGTGATCAGAATTATATTTATAATTTTTGGCCTCGTGAAGGAGAAAGTATCGATCAAGCTTGGGGGAGGCTTAAGTCAATGTTATATTCATGCCCCAATCATGAGATCTCAAGAGAAATTATTATTCAGAATTTTTATGCTCGGCTTTCTCGTAATGATCAATTCATGCTAGATACTTATTGTACTGGTTCTTTTATGAAGAAGACTATTGAATTCAAATGGGATTTATTGGAAAGAATTAAATGCAACTCTGAAGATTGGGAACTCGACGAAGGTAAGGAGTCAGGTATAAATCTTAAGTTTGATTGTGTTAAATCTTTTATGGACACCGATGCTTTTAATGAATTTAACACTAAATATGGACTTGACTCTGAGATAGTAGCTTCTTTCTGTGAATCGTTCGCTACTCATGTTGATCTCCCTAAGGAGAAGTGGTTTAAATATCATCCTCCCATTGAAGTGAAAGTAGTGGAACCAATTAAAGTTAAAGAAGAAACTATAACTTATAATGTTAATCCTGTTATTCCTACTGCTTATATTGAGAAACCACCTTTCCCTGTTAGAATAAAGGACCATGCTAAAGCTTCAACTGTGGTTCGTAAGAGTTATACTAGAACACCTACACCCCCTGAACAAATTAAAGTTGAACCTAGTATTGCTATGGTTAAAGATCTCCTGGTCGATAATATTGATGGGCATGTTATTTACTTCTGCAATGAAGCTGCTAGAATTGCTAGACCCGATAATAAAGATAAACATAGACCTGTTGTCGGCATGCCTGTTGTTTCTGTTAAAATAGGAGATCATTATTATCATGGCTTATGTGATTTGGGTGCTAGTGTGAGTGCAATTCCCTTTACCTTATATCAAGAAATTATGAATAATATTGCACCTGCTGAGATTGAAGAAATTGATGTTACTATTAAGCTTGCTAATAGAGATACTATATCACCAATTGGGATTGTAAGAGATGTCGAAGTCTTGTGTGGGAAAATAAAATACCCTACTAATTTTCTCGTTCTTGGTTCCCCACAAGATGATTTTTGTCCCATTATATTTGGTAGACCTTTCTTGAACACTGTCAGTGCTAAGATAGATTGCGAGAAAGAAACAGTTAGTGTAAGTTTTGGGGATGTGTCCCATGAGTTTAATTTCTCCAAATTTCATCGACAACCCCATGACAAAGAATTGCCTAATAAATATGAAATTATTGGTCTTGCTTCTATTGCAGTGCCTCCTACTGATCCTTTAGAACAATATTTGCTAGACCATGAAAATGATATGTTCATGAATGAAAGAAGGGAATTAGACGAGATTTTCTTTAAACAGATTCCTATTTTGAAACACAATTTTCATGTTGAGACTCTTGGAGATCCTCTACCACCCAAGAGTGATCCTGTGTTCGATCTTAAGCAATTACCCGATACTCTGAAATATGCTTATCTTGATGAGAAAAAGATATATCCTGTTATTATTAGTGCTAACCTTTGAGAGCATGAAGAAAAGAGATTATTAAAAACTCTGAAGAAGCACCGTGCCGCTATTGGATATACTCTTGATGATCTTAAGGGCATTAGTCCTACTCTATGTCAGCATAAAATTAATATGGAGCCTGATGCTAAACCAGTTGTCGATCATCAACGACGGTTAAATCTTAAGATGAAAGAAGTGGTAAGAAATGAAATATTAAAGCTTCTGGAAGCAGGTATAATTTATCCTATTGCTGATAGTAGATGAGTAAGTCCTGTTCATTGTGTCCCTAAGAAGGGAGGTATGACAGTTGTTCCTAATGATAAAAATGAATTGATCCCGCAAAGAATTGTCACAGATTATAGAATGGTTATTGATTTTAGAAAATTAAATAAAGCTACTAGGAAAGATCATTATCCTCTACCTTTTATTGATCAAATGCTAGAAAGACTATCAAAACATACACAATTTTGCTTTCTAGATGGTTATTCTGGTTTCTCTCAAATACCTGTGTCACAAGAGGATCAAGAAAAGACTACTTTTACTTGCCCTTTCGGTACCTTTGCTTATAGACGTATGCCTTTTGGTTTATGTAATGCACCTGCTACCTTTCAAAGATGTATGACTGCTATATTCTCTGACTTTTGTGAAAAGATTGTTGAGGTTTTCATGGATGATTTCTCCGTTTACGGAACTTCTTTTGATGATTGCTTAAGCAACCTTGATCGAGTTTTGCAGAGATGTGAAGAAACTAATCTTGTCTTGAACTGGGAGAAGTGCCACTTTATGGTTAATAAAGGTATTGTCTTGGGGCATAAAATTTCTGAAAGAGGTATTGAAGTTGATAAAGCTAAAGTTGATGATATTGAAATGATGGCGTGTCCTAAAGATATCAAAGGTATAAGAAGTTTTCCTTGGTCATGCTGGTTTCTATAGGAGATTTATTAAAGACTTCTCTAAAATTTCTAGGCCTCTCACTAATCTTTTGCAAAAAGATGTTCCATTTGTTTTTGATGATGATTGCGTAGAAGCATTTGAAATACTTAAGAAAGCCTTGATTTCTGCACCTATTGTTCAACCATCTGATTGGAACCTACCCTTTGAAATTATGTGTGATGCTAGTGATTATGTTGTTGGTGCTGTTCTAGGACAAAGAGTTGATAAAAAAATTAAATGTTATCCATTATGCTAGTAAAACTCTAGACAGTGCTCAAAGAAACTATGCTACCACTGAAAAAGAATTTTTAGCAGTTGTGTTTGCTTGTGATAAGTTCAGATCTTATATTGTTGATTCCAAAGTAACTGTTCATACTGATCGTGCTGCTATTAAATATCTTATGGAAAAGAAAGATGCTAAACCTAGACTTATTAGATGGGTTCTCTTGCTACAAGAATTTGATTTGCATATTATTGATAGAAAGGGTGCTGAGAACCCCGTAGCAGATAACTTGTCTAGGTTAGAGAATGTTCTTGATGACCCACTACCTATTGATGATAGCTTTCCTGATGAACAATTAACTGTCATAAATGCTTCACGTAGTGCTCCATGGTATGCTGATTATGCTAATTATATTGTTGCTAAATTTATACCACCTAGCTTCACATACCAACAAAAGAAAAAAAAATATGATTTAAGACATTACTTCTGGGATGACCCACATCTTTATAAAGAAGGAGTAGATGGTGTTATTAGACGTTGTGTACCTGAGCATGAACAGGAACAGATCCTACGCAAGTGCCACTCCGAGGCCTACGGAGGACACCATGCTGGAGATAGAACTGCACACAAGGTATTACAATCTGGTTTTTATTGGCCTACTCTCTTCAAGGATGATCGTAAGTTTGTTTTGTCTTGTGATGAATGTCAAAGAATTGGTAATATTAGTAGACGTCAGGAAATGCCTATGAATTATTCACTTGTTATTGAACCATTTGATGTTTGGGGTTTTGATTATATGGGACCTTTTCCTTCCTCCAATGGGTATACACATATTTTGGTTGTTGTTGATTATGTTACTAAGTGGGTAGAAGCTATTCCAACTAGTAGTGCTGATCATAACACCTCCATTAAAATGCTTAAAGAGGTTATTTTCCCGAGGTTTGAAGTCCCTAGATATTTGATGACTGATGGTGGTTCACACTTTATTCCTGGTGCTTTCCGTAAATTGCTTGCTAAATATGATGTCAACCATAGAATTGCATCTCCTTATCATCCTTAGTCTAGTGGTCAAGTAGAATTGAGCAATAGAGAAATTAAATTGATCTTGCAAAAGACTGTTAATAGATCTAGAAAGAATTGGTCTAAGAAACTTGATGATGCATTATGGGCTTATAAAACTGCTTATAAAAACCCTATGGGTATGTCTCCGTATAAAATGGTTTATGGAAAAGCATGTCACTTACCTCTAGAACTAGAATATAAAGCTTATTGGGCAATTAAAGAGGTCAACTATGATTTCTAACTTGCTGGTGAGAAGAGGTTATTTGACATTAGCTCACTTGATGAATGGAGAACCCAGGCCTATGAGAATGCCAAGTTGTTTAAAGAAAAAATTAAAAGATGGCATGATAAAAGAATACAAAAGCGTGAATTCAACGTAGGTGACCATGTCTTGCTATACAATTCTCGTTTAAGAATTTTTGCAGGAAAGCTTCTCTCTAAATGGGAAGGGCCTTACATTGTCGAGGAAGTTTATCGTTCCGGTGCCATCAATATCAACAACGCTGAAGGCAATAACCCGAAAGTGGTAAACGTGCAAAGAATCAAACATTATATCTCAGGTACTCCCATAAATGTTGAAACCAATATTATTAATACCATAACCCCGGAGGAGTACATAAAGGAGACCTGCCAGAACGTTTTAGACTCCAAAAAGGAATAGGTATGTGATACGGTAAGTAAACCGACTCCAAAACTTTTCCAGAAGCAATTTTACTCCGTTTTGGAATATTTAAAAAATTAGGAAAATTAAAAGTAGTCCAAAAAGTGCACGAGGAGGCGACAAGGCCTGGGGGCGCGC
Source organism: Thinopyrum elongatum (assembly GCA_011799875.1). Lineage (NCBI taxonomy): Eukaryota > Viridiplantae > Streptophyta > Magnoliopsida > Poales > Poaceae > Thinopyrum > Thinopyrum elongatum. The sequence goes on from CM022303.1 coordinate 535,649,517, forward strand.
CCTACCCCCCTGGGCACGCCTCCCTGGCTTGTGGCCACGTCGTGTGCCCTCCAGACTCCGTTTTCTTGTGGAACACTTCTTTTTGTCGGTAAAAATTCATTATATAACCTCCCGAAGGTTTTGACCACCGTACCACGGCAAAATCCTCTGTTCTTGTTCCATGTTGTTTTTCTGACAGATCTGAAGGCATGTCGTCCCAAGATTCGGAGGGAGAGAGCTATTTAGCTTATTACATTGCAGACCCCAAGGTCTACGGGGATCTGGAACATTATGGTTGGACCACAGAGGAAGAAGAAGACTATGATCCAAAAGGAAAAGAAGAGACAAGTTCTGATGAAGAGGAAGTCCCACTACCTCAACCTGGGGACATGCATGTGGAGTTCAAAAAGTCAAGTCTCTCCACTAAAGCAAAGAAACCTAAGATTGAGTTTATTCCTTTCCGTCTTTTGCAGGAGAACAAGCAAGAATTATGCAAAAAGATATTAATACTAGAGCAGGAGATCGATGACCTGAAGGAGGAAAATTCCATCCTCAAGCGCAAGCTGAGGAAGAAGGGCAAGCCTCCAACATCATCAACTCCATCACCACCACCTTCGAAGAAACATATCTAAATACATGGGTATGGGCACTCCCCTTGGCTTGTGCCAAGCTTGGGGGAGGTGTCCCAGTATCGTATCACCATCACATCTTTACCCTTATCATTTTTCTTAGTTTCATCCTTTTGGTTATATCCTAGTTTAGTAGAATTAAAGTTTTTAGTATGATCTAGCCTTGAGTTTTGCTTTATGTTCCCTCTATGTAATCGAGTCCGAGAGTTATATAATAAAGAGTAGTTTTGAGTTGAGGGCTTTGCTTTCTTGCTATGATCTTGAGAAAAAGAAATAAAGAAAAGAATAGAATAAAAGAAATAAAAAGACTATATAATGATCTTATGGATAGTGATGACTTCACATATAAAGAGTATGATGAATAAAATTTGTTGAGAGTTCACAAACATAGTTTTGGTCATTGTTGCAATTAATAGGAAGTAATCAAGAAAGAGGGGTTTCACATATAAATACACTATCTTGGACATCTTTTGTGATTGTGAGCACTCATTAAAATATTATATGCTAAAAGGTTGATGTTGGACAAGGAAGGCAACATAATGAGTTATGTTTTCCTATATCCGAATAGAAGTTATATTGTCATGGATCCTCCAACATGTTGAGTTTGTCTTTCCCTCTTATGCTAGCCAAATCGCACCAAGTAGAGATACTACTTGTGCTTCCAAACATCCCTTAAACCAGTTTTGCCATGAGAGTCCACTATACCTACCTATGGATTGAGTAAGATCCTTCAAGTAAGTTGTCATCGGTGCAAGCAATAAAAATTGCTCTCTAAATATGTATGATCTATTAGTGTGAGGAAAATAAACTTTATACGAACTTGTGATATGGAAGACATAAAAGCGACGGATTGCATAATAAAGTTCTTTATCACAAGCGGCAATATAAAGTGACGTTCCTTTGCATTAAGATTTTGTGCATCCAACCATAAAAGCGCATGACAACCTTGGCTTCCCTCTGCGAAGGGCCTATGTTTTACTTTTACTTTCTACCCTTATACAAGAGTCATGGTGATCTTCACCTTTCCTTTTTACACTTTTTCCTTTTGGCAAGCACTATATGTTGGGGAAGATCCAGATATATATATCCACTCGGATGTAGGTTATCATAAAGTATTGTTGTTGACATTACCCTTGAGGTAAAAGGTTGGGAGGCAAAACTATAAGCCCCTATCTTTCTCTGTGTCCGACTGAGGCTTTGAACTCATAAGTATTGCGTGAGTGTTAGCAATTATGAAAGACTAAGAGAAGGTTGAGTATGTGGACTTGCTATACAAAAGCTCTTACATTGACTCTTTCCGATGTTATGATAAATTGCAATTGCTTCAATGACTGAGATCATAGTTTGTTAGTTTTCAATAAAGTTTCTGATTCATACTCTACTTTGTGAATGAATTGTCACTCTAGCATGAGAAGTTATATGTCAATATATATTGTTGTTTTAAAGATGATCATGATGCTCCCATGTCCGTATTTTATTTTATCGACAACTCTATCTCTAAACATGTGGACATATTAATCGATTTCGGCTTTCGCTTGAGGACAAGCGAGGTCTAAGCTTGGGGGAGTTGATACGTCCATTTTGCATCATGCTTTTATATTGATATTTATTGCATTATGGGTTATTATTATACATTATGGTACAATACGTATGCCTTTTCTCTCTTATTTTACAAGGTTTACATGAAGAGGGAGAATGCCGGCAACTGGAATTCTGGACCGGAAAGGGTGCAAATCTGAGAGACCTATTCTGCACAACTCCAAAAGTCCTGAAAATTTACGGGGAATTATTTTGGAATATATAAAAAATACTGGGCGAGAAGGTTAAACTCGGAGAGAAGGTTAAACAAAACAATGGAAAGGAAAATGATTATCAGACTAATCAGATCAATGACAGGGAAATTGCACAGATATCTAGCTCTCCGGGTAGACGGGATTTACGAGATCCTAAGTGTCGGCGTTAGTAAAATTTATTTAACCCGAATAGAAGAGAGATCAGAGTCCCAGAGTATAGACGAGGAATAAAAGATCCTAATACCACCCAGTTGGCGACGTGGGCCCGTAAGCCACACAGCCAAGTTAGTAAAATAGTTTTTCGGTTTCTAGACTCAACTTCGACCAAGGAATTGGAAGGGGGCTTCCTACAGGCAGTCGGCTCTGATACCAACTTGTGACGCCCCCGACTCAATCGTGCACTAATCATACACGCAAACATGCATGATCAAGCACAGGGACTCACGGGAAGATATCACAACACAACTCTAACACAAATAAACAGAGATCCATAATATTACAGACCAGGGATCACGAAGATCCGAATACATAAGTCAGTCATACAAATAATATCTGAGTACAGACATAGTTAGACAAGTTTTGCCTTAAGAAGGCTAGCACAAACAACGACTCTAGATCGAAAGGCGTAGGCCTCCTGCATGGGAGCCTCCGATCCTACTCCTGGTCGGCTGACTCGATCCAGTAGTACGTGCCATCTGGACCCTCCTGGTAGTAAGCTCCTGTGGTGGCATCTGGCTCCTGGGCTCCATCGTCTGATGTAACATCAAAGGTGGGGTATGGGGGAAAAGAAGTAACAAAGCAATCGTGAGTACTCATCCGAAGAACTCAGCAAGCAAGGATCTACACTACATATGCAACATTATTAAAGGGGAAAGAGGCTGTATATGTGGACTGGGCTGCAGAAATGCCAGAATAGAGAGAAGGCCTAGTCCTATCGAAGACTAGCATCTTCACGAAGCCACCAGCTTGCAGCAATAGAAGAGAGTAGAATAGCATTTTATTAAGCAAACATGTTGAAGCAAAGCCTAGAGATCCTTCCTCGACTCCCAGCGAGAAAGCGATCCCGAAGCTCCAATTAAGTATCAAGTATCCAGTTCAAGTAGTAGATCGGGATATACAAACTGAGCGTCCTTTACCGTAGGACCGGCTATCGATAGATTATTCATCCCTGCAGGGGTGCACTACTGTTACCCAACACGCTCGATCAACTCCGGTCGGACACACTTGCTGGGTAATGCCCGGCCTCGGAAGATCAACACGAAGCAGCGCCCTACCTAGGCTCAGCAGAGAGGTCAGCACGCCGGACTAACCTATGCACCCAGAGGTCTTGGGCCATCGCCCTGGGCACCCTGCGCGTTGCGAGACTGGCCGGGGTGCAGGCGCGACACTGAACTCGTCAGTGAAGTATCCAGCCCAATCCCGACAATCAGCCCGCACGGTGAACCGTGACGTCTGAGGAGCTTTCGGGAGAAACGTACGACGTAGAGGGCCCCATAAACCATAATACCGCGTGGTGGTAGTGCGTATAGGGCACGTCGACCCACTCAGATTAAACACCCAAATCCGATAGGCTCATTTAATAACACGCGGAGACAATTAGAGTTTCTGAAGCTCCGCCACAATATCACACTCGAGTGCCCTTCCGGCACACCCGACAACATAGATCCCCTGCGGGTACCCATCAAGGTCGACCCGCCTGTAACAAAGGTCAAAGTAACCGTGTGGTCATAACATCAAGGGGGAAACCCGAGGAATCACCCTCGGCGGATTCCACTCAACGAATCATCAGGGTGAACGTATGAGGCATCACCCTCGAGGTTCACACTGAGGGGTTGCACGACAGAGTCGTATCGGAAGTGGAGGAGGAGGAATCACCCTCGATGACCATGACCGAACAACTACACTGCAGAGTGTTAATCAGGAGTGCGTTACGAGGTATCACCCTCGGCACTCGATAGTAACTATGCAGAGTCTTACAACTAAGGGGGTGAGGTGATGTGTCGGTCTCTGGTCGACGATCACATTGATCGAGTCGTCGATGATCAAGCAGGGGCAACAAGGGTAAGGTGATGGGGGTCACTGATGGTTCACTACCAACCTATACTAAACAGTTTAACATAGGCAGGTAAGGTAACAATAAACAGGTTACAAAAGCAGGCTATGCATCAGAATAGGAGCAAACATTAACAGTAGCAAAATCTAATGCAAGCAGAAGAAATGGAATGGGCGATATCTGGATGCTCAAGGGAGGGGGGGCTTGCCTGGTTGCTCTGGCAAGAGAGAGGGATCGTCAACGGGTTGCTCGTCTGTAGCGTAGTCGTACCCGGCTGCAACGTCGTCGGTCTCGGCGTCTATCGAGAGAGAAGGAGGGGGAGAGAAACAATAAATTCACGGCAATAATGCAAACAATATGTATAACATGCCTAAATGCTATGCGGAGGTGTTCTACTGCCTAACTAAATAATTTAGTTAATTTAGGAATTTATCCGGATTTATTTAATTAAAGTTGGGCACTATTCATTTATCGAAATCGATCTAAAAGTTTCATGTTCATCTAGCTAGGGGCATCTGACAAGAATACGGAGGGCGTATTCAGATTCATATCGAAATTCTGAGCGACTTTCATATATAAATTATTTTCATCGGAGTTACGGTTTATTTTATATGATTTTCTAAAGTTTTAATCATTTCTGAATTTAATTATTTATTTAAATCAACATTATCCAGAACAGTGTATGCTGACATCTGACGTCAGCAGTCAACAGGGCGTTGACTAGGTCAAACTGACGTGTGGGTCCCTCCTGTCAGTGTCAGTTTAGGTTAATTAGGGATTAACTAATCTAATTACAGTTTAATTAAACTAACTAATTAATTAGATTAACTTAATCAGAGTTAATTAACTTAATTAATTCACTAATTAATTAATAATTTTATTAACTTCATTTTTATTTTCATTCTCTTTTTTTTATAACGTTCTAGGGTGGGGCCCCACATGTCATAGGGCCAGGGGGGCACTGGCCTATTCGTCAGTGGCCCTGAGGCCAAACGGGCGCGCGGGCGCGGCGCCGGCCGAAGCAACGGCGAGGCCACGGCCACGGCGAGGCTCGTCGGCCGGAGCAGCAGCAGGCAGCGGTAGTAGTGCAACGGCAGGCGCGGGGCGGGGCCGCAGTAGCGCGGGCGGAGGCGGGCGAGGCCGTAGCGGACGGTGCGAGCGACGGCGACGCTTGGCAGCAGCAGCTGCAGTGGGCAACGGCGGGCGGCGGCTGCGGCGGCAGCGCAGCGCGAGCAGCAGCGAGGAGTAGCAGGAGCAGGGGAGGCCATCGAGGACGCAGGCGAGCGCGGGGCGCGCCGGTGCGGCACGGCGGTGCGCGGGCGCGGCGAGTCGGGCGTGGCCGGGTCACGTGGCGTGCGCGGCTACCACGGCGGAGTACGGGAGCAGAGTGGGGAAAGAGGGGAGGCGCGACCGGCGCGGCAGCTCACCGCGAGCTGTAGGGGGTGGCAGTGGGGGTCGAGGAGGAGGGCGGGGACGAGCGACGTGGACGGGGAGCGCCGGTTGGGGAGGAGGACGGAGACGTCCGGCGGGGTGGACGAGGCGGCGAGCGGCGAGCGCGCGGCGACGGGCGTCGGCCCGATCCAGATCCAGAACTGGATCGGGGGGAGGGGGGAGCGAGCGAGGGGGGAAGTGGGGGTGGGCTAGGGTTTCGGTGCCCCCACGGGGGGTATAGGCCAGGGGAGGGAGTGGGCTGGCCTGGTGGGCTGAGGCCAGCTGGGCTAGGCCCAGTTGGCCTGGGGGTTTTCTTTTATTTCTGTTTTGTCCTTTTCTTTTCTGTTTTTGTTTTTGCAATATTGTGTGGCCTCTTATTTAGTTTTATAAAATATGTGAACTAGTCACAAAACTCCAGTGCAACATCTACTAATGCCATAAAATGGTTCTGAGTTCATATCATTTCTTTTGCATATTTATAAAACTAAATGGGATTAAATATTGTTGTTTTGGCACTGTTAGAGTCACTTAATTAATTTATTAAATGTTGGTTACAATTTTAGCATTGTCTCTAGAATATTCGTCACCTAATGAACATTTTATTTTCTGTGTTTGAACAACTTTTATTTTCCATTTTAATTTAATTTGAATTTTGAGTTAGGAGTTGAAATGCAATATGATGCAAATGATGATTTGGCACTGTTAATCTAGCTGACATGTCATTATCAAAAGGTGATCACTGTGGCTAATGACATGGGGTGTTACACAAAGTAACGAACGCGAATCATATGAGCATGATGAAAACTAACTTGACAGTAATTACCATGTGTCCTCGGGAGCGCTTTGCTTTATATAAGAGTTCGTACAGGCTTGTCCTTTGCTACAAAAAGGATTGGGCCACCTTGCTGCACCTTAGTTACACTTGTTACTTGTTACCCGTTACGAATTATCTTATCACAAAACTATCTGTTACCGATAATTTCAGTGCTTGCAGAGAATACCTTGCTGAAAACCGCTTGTCATTTCCTTCTGCTCCTCGTTGGGTTCGACACTCTTACTTATCGAAAGGACTACGATAGATCCCCTATACTTGTGGGTCATCACCAGCCTACATTCATAGTGGGTAGTGTCATAGATGTGGTAACATAGATGTCTTCATTTATTACTTTATAGACCCATTTTGCATTAGGAAGCACTATGTGATGGTAACATATTATGTTACTCTATTTGCCTCTCTCCTCATTAACTACTTACCACAACATTATTTTTGCTTATGTGGCATCTATGTTACTACCTATGTTACTCCCACTATGACCAGCCTAACATAATATGTTACTATAATATATCGCTTCCCGAGAAAAGATGAGTCTACAAGCTAATAAATGAAGCCATATAGTATGACACTAGTACTATGTTACTTTGCACTATGAAGACAGTAACTTAGACTAGTGTCATATGCATGACACTAGCATAAGTTACTCCCCATTATGACCAGCCTGAGTACTCTCGAAACAGGCTTTCGCCCCGCTTTATAAATAAAGCAAAAAACCGAACAGAGTACACGGCCGAACCATACACAATGGTGAGGTAGCCCTCTTACAAAGCCGATCCTGAGATACCCAGCACACGCAGAATGCACGCGACTACGCTACCGGCAACACGCATCGGGCGAGCTAAACATCCTCACGCTACAACCTGACACACCTAAGCTCCACGACAACACCCTCAAGAGGGAAACGACGTATAGCGCCGCCACCACCGAGTCCACCGAACAAAGGTCTTCACCCGAAGCCCTGACACGGCGAGAAGAACCACAACGACGTCTTCAGGAAGAGCACGACACCCACGGGTGTCACCATCGTTGGCGCCAAGGCACGGAGCTTTCGCTCGGCAACTCAACCGTATCACTACGAGGCCGCCAGGAGGAGCATGACGATGTCAACTCCTTATATCCGGATCAGGACGTCACCCTCCGGGAGAGAGAGCACGTCCGGGCTACCCGCCGCACCATCTCCCGTTGCCCCCACAACTCGGGAGGGGAGCCACCATCAACGCAATGCTGCCCGCCGATGAGCAAGCATGCGAACCGCCATCCGAGGCCGCCGCCCCGGCATCCCTGTCGCCAGATACCGTCGGTCGCGCACCTCACGCCGCACACAACCACGGTAGGAAGAGCGACGCTAGTCCGTCAACTCCTAGCCCGACATCAGTCCCCGAGTCTAGGTAGGCGCCTCCACCGTAGGAGGCACCCACACCTGCGTCCCACCCAATACCCAGTGGATTGGGGGGGATACGACTCTGAGACTGCCGATGGCCGCCGGCGAGCCTGCCCCGCGCCCATGGCCAGGCGAGCTCACCCGACGCCATGTCTGTGGTCACCGGCGCCAATCAATGCACCGACGCACCGGTAACATGACCACCACCATCGAGCACTGTACCCCGTGAAGGGAACCTGCGCATCCCCGTGAGCACATCCCGGGCCACACCCAACCTCTCCTACCCGAAGCAACAGCTCCGATCCACCCCGGGCCCCGACTGGACCCGCCCGAGCACGAACCCTAAATCTGGTCCATCCCCGAAACGCGTACGGCCGGCACCACCGGCGCCCGCCCAGCCCCGTGCACCGTCGGAACAGATCCAGGAGAAGGGGGCCGACACCACCGTCCCGCGCCACCTGAAAAGACCTGGCCGCCGCACCACCACAACCCCTCCATGTGCGCTCCGCCGCCCTGCCCAGGTGTCGCCCAGGACGAGCTCGCACTCGGGGCAGAGCACCACCACCGCCCATGTCCTCTGCCACCGGAAGGGGAGCAGAGTCCACCGGCCAGCGCCGCCGCAGCCCGCGCCGCCTGCCGGCCAGATCGGCCGCCGCGTCGAGGCGCGCACCTCCGCCCACAGTCGTCCACGCCACGCCACGCTCGCCAGGAGGCTGCGCGGCGCTCGCGCCCGCACACGACGGGCAAGCCCGCGCCGCCCCACCACGCCGGAGGAAAGGAGCCTCGCCGGCGCCGGCGCCGGTCGGGCTTTGCCCAGCCGTGGCCCCTGGCGGCGGCGAGGAAGGGGGAGCCTGCGGCAGGATCTGGAAGCCCTCCCCAGCCGCCTCGCGGGTGGCGGCGCGGGGGAGGGTAGGGTTCCACCAGCCTGAGTACTCATCGTGCCTTGGTTATGCATCTCGAAAAATAGCAAAATTGAGAGTCTAGCAATCTGATACGAGTGTCACATTTGCTCCGAGTGTTACAAATTCGTAGGTAGTCACACGTGACATTGGCATAGCATGGCATGCATGCATGCATCCGCGCGTGCAGGATGCATAGACATTTGCTAAACCGGTCCCCAGTGGGAGAGCACGACGGCCGGTTCCCGACGACGACACCCCGCGAGCCAGCTGCAAGGAGACCCATGGAAGGGGATGGAACCGCCAGCTCCATCGTGCACAGTGCCATAGCCTACCTGCGTAAGGTTCGAGGTTTGACTTTGCACGGGCGGCCCATTGATTAGCCTCTCGGCGCGACGCCCCCGACGCAAATCAAATCAGGCGCGGCGTCCGACACCATTTACGCTTCGCTTCTCGTCTTCCTCGCTCGTGTCTCCCGTCGCCCGTATCTCTCCACCTGCTCAACCACATTGTTTTTTTACAGTAGCTTGGACGTGTGGTAGGCGTTGGTCGACCAATGAATTGCACTGTGTCAGAGTGAACATTCACAACGCTACAGTGGTCAAGTGTTTTTTACGGTGAAATGTGAGCACTAAGAGCATCTCCAGCCATTCGCCCCACAGGGGCTTTAAAAAACGCCGCCTGGGGCGAGCCGGCGAAAATTTTGACGTGGTGGCGGTCGGTTTTTCAACCGCCGACCCAAGCCGAACTCATACGCCGTTTTTTGAATAAAAATGTCGGCCAAACACGACACAAATTTGACAAAATAGGCGATTTTTCATTAATGTTTGTACATTAAAATCTTAAAAACGTAATAAAAAAACTATAACATGTGCCGCTCCCCCCCCCCCCCCCCCCCCCCCCCGCTCTACAGGCCGAAGAACGCGCCGAAGGCGCTGTAGTCGTCGCCGTCGCCGCCGTCGTCGGCCTCCTCCTTCTTAACGCCGCCGTTGTTGGTGGAGGCGAGCTGCTGCTCTTGGCGGCGTACCAGCTCGCGTGGTTGTCGGCGGCGTACTCCGGACGGCCGCGCACCTCCTCCGGCAGGGAGGCCCGGACGCGCTCGATCTCGTCGTGGAAGTGGCTGGGGTGCTCGGGGTCGGGGCGCGGGGGACTGGGACGCCTCCGGCGCTGAGCCTTCACCTCCCCGGTACGCGCATGTCCGGCGGCGCCGGGTAGTTGGCCTTGTGGAGGAGGTGCGCCTCCTCCCACTCGTGCAGACTGCGGCGGCCGAAGCCGTTGGCCGCCGCAGTGTCGCCGGGGAACCGTTCACCCATCGAAGGTTGGTGGCGGGGGGAGAGAGAGACGAAAAGGGTGCCGGCGATGAGAGAGAGAGGGCGATAGAGTGTGCGTCCACCGGCAAGGAGGGTAGCTTTTTATAGCCGCCGGGAGGGGCGGCAGGCCTGTGTGTACGCGTGGCGGGAGGGGAATCAGCGGAAGGCTGACCGGCGGCATTACTGTGCCGCCCGTGGGGAATCAGCGGAGGGCTGACCGGCGGCAGCCTTGGCATTGATTCCCCGCAGGAAAACGAGGCGACGAGGGAGGACGACGATGCGCCGTGTGTCGCTGACTCGGCGGTCCCACCGGGCTTTCGTGCCAAAAACGCTTCCCCCGGCGCCCCCGGGCGCCCCCCAGCGCGCCGGGTTCGGCCTGGGTCCGCCGGCGCCAATTTCAGGCCGAACCGGCGAAAATTGGGCTTCTGAGGACGCGGCTGGACCTTTTTTTAGCGCCGGCGCTAAAAAAGGGCCTTGGGAGGCCTGTTGGAAGCGCGGCTGGAGATGCTCTAAGAGGTCATTTTTTAACGTCTAAAAAATACGGCTAAAGTTTTTTAGAATCGAGGAGTTTCTCGCCCCTGGTTCATTTCATTATTGAAACGAAACCGACAACATATCAGTACTACATGGCTACAGTTTCAACTACTCGCCCCCGAGTAATGGTTTGCAAAATATGGCTAAATTTCGTCGCCACAAAATGTGAGTATATTTATGAATAAAGCGGCGACACGAAGTATTGCCGGGTGGACGGGCTGTCGGCCCATTTCAGCGCCCCAAGGAAGGAAGGCGGCACACGCATCAAACTTTGGTTTTACTACTGCTCGTACAGCATCATCACAACCGAGCCAGTGCATGCGCATCGCGCATGTAGCTGTTCCCCAAGAAACTCGACGCGTCTCTCCAGCCTCCCATCGCCTATAAATATGTTCTTCCTGCTCATGTGTTGACCATCGTAGCAGCAGAGAAGCAACGGAAGAGAGATTAGAAGAAGAGCAACTGTTCCCCTCTTTCCTGAGAGAGGATCGACGATGCATCCAAGAAGCGCGGCCACGGTGCGGCTCTGCCTTGTATGCCTTGCTCTCCTGCTGCTGACCCGAGATGCCCACTCCAGAAATCTCGTAGGGGCAGTGGTGGTGCAGCAGGAGAAGCACAAGCAGAGCCATGGCGGCCACGGCGCAGCCACCCTGGTGAGCAAACGACTTCTCTCTGAACCATTTCCGTAGTGGCTTTACAAGCACGCATGCAGCATGCATATGCATTGAGAACGGCAGATGGTATATACTACTCCCTTCGTTCCTAAATATTTGTCTTTTTAAAGATTTCAACAAGTGGCTAGTAAAATGAATGAATCTACACTTTAAAATATGTCTATATACATCCGTATGTGATAGTCCATTTGAAATCTTTAAAAAAACAAATATTTAGGAACGGAGGGAGTAGTACGTATTCTTCTTGTCTCTGTTGGCCGGAGCAGCAGCACCATTCTTGATGCGATGGTAACCACATGCTGGCATGCATGCATCCTCATGCTTCTTGATTATCTAGGCAAGCATATATAAACATGCAAGTTGAGTCTATAGCTGTATAACCTTTTTTTTTTTCTCCCCAGATGCTTTGCAATCTGCTATAACTGACGTGCTCGTGTAATCTTGATCGAGGTGCAGGAACCGCCCGTTGAGGAAGGGAGCAACGCAGGTGCCAAGAGGGGACAGCTGCGGCGTGATCCGACGAAATGGGAGGAGATCCACACGGATTACATCTACACCCAAGACGTCAAACACCCGTGACACTATGAGTCGCTCGTGTTTAGCAGTAGTGCTAGCTCCTGGGGTCGTTTGGAGACGACGGATTAGTCTGGGATTTGCGTCTAGGTTTGAGCAATTGAGCCAAATCACAAACTAATCCCTCCTCTGTTAGAAGCAAGTAGTCAGTGGTGTACTGTATAATTACTTCAGTCTAGCTTTGGCACACCCTTTAATTTCTTAGTTAATTAATATATGTATAATTACCGGTAAATTTGGCAGGCGTTGCTGCCCTTTGACTTCGAGTAGATGCACGGATCTTAAAGCACGTCCTTTAAGACCTGTCCTATGCAAAACCCATGAAAACTTCTGTGTTTTACTACTCCTTCTAAAGTATTGACTTAAACACTCTTATATTTCTTCACAAAGGGAGAACGTAATAACAGTACCTACTCAGAGTCGGTGTAAGTTCTTTTCGTGCGAAACAGAACCCTTGTAATTTACTACAAGCTTTCTCCATTTCTGGATATTCAGTACACTCCTATTTCTGTCTTATGGGATATGCTTTGTTTTTCTTTTTTGCGGGTGGAATGGGATATGCTTTGTGCAAGCTTACGCTGCCAAACTACGACGACCAGGTCTGAACCTTTCTTGTAGTCCCATGCAGAGTTGGTTTTTCAAAGCAAAAATGAACGGTGAAACCAGGACGAGATCGGTTTTTTTTTTTTTTAGAAATACCAGTACGAATTCGATGGATCCTTTAGCCATGACGGGCCGCTAGACATTTCCTCGCAGCTGAACACGGCCCAGGACTACCGGCCGAGTATCAAAAAATGTTCAATCCGACAATCGCGTTAAGCGTGAGAGCTTTTAGACCCTGGTTCCCTGCAAAGGTGGCCCTGTATTTCTCCTTTCACTTTTTTCTATTGTTTTCCTTTTTTTGCTCCTTCAAAAAATACTCAGGACTTTAATAATTTTTTGTGAATTTGAAAATTTTATCCAAATTTAAAAAATGCTCCAACTTTCCAAAATATGTTCATGAATTAAAGAGAATTTTACCGGATTTCAAAAACTGTCCAATTTTTTTTAATCTACGAATTGGAAAATGTTTCAGAATTTCAAAAAATCATTAAGAATTTTAATATATGTTCACAAATTTTGAAAAAATTCCCAGTTTTCAAAAAATATTTATGAATTTAGAACCTGGATTTCATGCAATTTAAAAATTTATCATATTTTCAAAAAATGTTCCCAGATTTCATAAATTGTTCCAAATTTCATGAAATGTTCACAAGTTTAAGAAAATGTTTTTAAAATTCTGAACATTTTAAAAAACACGATGTTCTCTAAATGTGGACAAAACTTTGAAATTCCAAAAAAATAAAAAAGTCTGGAATAAGTTTGTTCTAAGCAATTCATGAAGATTTTGAATGTTTCTTAAAATAGAGACTTTTTTAAAAGATAAAAAAGAAACAAAAATAGAAAGGAAAAACAGTAAAGAAAAATAATAGATAAAAATGGTTAAGGAACCTTCTAGATGTTGAGAACCGAATATAAAATATCGTGCTATGCCACTTGAATGGGACTTCCTAGACAGATCAATCTCCTCGCTCGCCTTTGCGGTTTGCCAACAGTGAGTGAGCGTCCAATAGGAAATTTTGGTATTCCCCATCCTAAGCGGGGAACAGCGAAATCACTACTTAAGGGTTATCTCTTGCGAAGGCCACTACCACCTTCTTAAGCTGCCAAGTGGCTCATGTGCGTCACTTTTTGCAACCTGGGAGTTTTTCTTCTTTTTGTAGATTCCTTTATTCAAATTCTTGAATCGTGCGTCCAAATCCCAAACCATTTTCATTGTTGTATTTTCCAATCGAGATCTTCGAAACCAGATACCATGTTAATAGGTTTCAATGAACTTTTTTTATGAAAAAACACAGGAAAAACAATACATGAAAACATATAAAAACGAAAACTAAAAAACTGGCAGCAAAATAAACTAAATGACAAAAAAGTGAAAGAAAAAACAAAAGCCGGAAACAAGGTTGCGTTTTTTTTCTTCACTTTTTGTCCTTTTTTTTCATGGAAGCACATTTGTTTCTCATGGAAGCACATTTTTTTCTTTCTGAGAAGCATGCTTCTCGCGGAAGCAAATCTATGGCCCTGTTTGTTTGGGCTTTTGCAGCTTTTCCACTTTGGCCAAGAAGCCACAAAAGCTCCTAAATAGGTGCTTTTGGAACTTTTATGGCTTTTGGAGCTAAATATTGTTATATTGATTCATCAAAAGCTATAAAAGCTCCAAAAGCACATATTTAGGAGCTTTTATAGCTTATTGGCCAAAATGAAAAATCTGCAAAAGCAGAAGCAAAAGCCCAAACAAACAGGGCCTAAGTCCCCATGAGAAACAAATATGCGCTTCTTGTGGAAGCACAATTTTTTTTCCAAGAAGCGCAACTGTGCTTCTCGCGCAAGCATAGTTGTGCCTCCATCAGACGCAAATTTGTGCTTCTCATGGACTTCTCATGGAAGCACATATTTTTGCCCTTTTTGGTAAGCATAGGCGGCAGCAAATTATCCACGAGAAGCAAATCTATGTCTCCACGAGAAACAAATCTGTGCTTCTCGTGGAAGCACGTTCCCTTTTTGAGAAGCACATTTGTGCATCTCGTCGTGAAGCACATTTTTCGTGCCTCCACGAGAAGCAAATATGTGCTTCTCGTCGTGAAGCACATTTTGCGTGCAAAAAAAAATCCGTGCAATTTTATTCTCCAAAACCTAGGAAGAACCGGGGCTAAAACAGAAAATTTGAGAAAAAGAAAAAATTCCATCTAAAACCCGAAAACACATAAAAAATTAAAAAAATGAATCCATAGGAACGCCCAATATGCGGCATGTGGTAGTGACCGGACGCACCACTTGGCATGTTCCCACGCCACCCAAAGTGATCCCTGAAGGTTTCCCGCAAGGGGTAACCTCACTAAACAGGATGTGTCACTAAGTGTTAAGCACTAGTTGCATCAACAAGCGCATAGGGGACGCCCGCGTGGGCTGCAGCCCAGTAACCGTTGGTTGCTCGCTCGCTCAGCCTGTTTGTATGGCGCGGCCATGCCTTGCCTCAAGGCAGCGCTAGAGCTATGTCTCGCTTATAGCAAGACGATAGCTGCTCTCGCCTGAAGGAATTTTGCTATTGTGTATGTATCGGGGTGGCCTATTTTCCTTTCCTGCCATGCCGTATCGCTCTGTCGCTACTCACTCGCTCGTTGGGTCCTTTTTTATTTTCTTTATGATCTTCTTCACTTTTCTGTTTTTCTTTACTTGTTTGATGGGTTTTTTAATCGTTTACACGATTCTACCGGTTTTATTTGCTTCTTCATGGTTTTCTTCTTTTCTAGTTTACTTTATTTTCTCATTGATTTTCTTCTTTTATTTCTTGGTTTCAGTGGGTTTTTTTTATCCAGTTTTTTTTCTTTATTTCCTCGGTGTTTCTTGTTTCTTTGTTTCCTTTTCTTTGTTTCTTGGTTTTTCTTGTTTCCTTTTCTATTTTTCTTAATTTTCTTCGTTTCCTCATGGATTTTCAAGCTTTTCTTCGGGTTTCTATTTTTCTATGCTTTTGGGGCATTTCTTTTGTTTCTTTCTTTAGTTTCTTTGGTTTTTACTATTTGTATCTAGTTTTGTTTGTTTCTTTCTTGTTTTATTATTATTTTTGTTTTCTCTCGGTTTCATTTCTTTTCTACACACATTTCTGGTATATATCTGATACATTTTTCTTATACAAGTCATTTCAACTAACAGATAAATATTTGAATACATGGTCAACATTAATTTCTATACAAATTTAATATTTTTCAAATCCTTGATTAACATTTTCCAAAGACAAGTCTAACATTTTTTGAATACATGGTCAACATGTTTTGTATACACATTTAACATTTTTCAAATGCTTGATATATTTTTTATATATACAAGTTTAACATTTTTGAAATATGTGGTCAACATTTTTTTGATATACATTAAAATAATCAAATACTAGATTAACATTTTTCAAATACATGGTCAAAAAAATTTCTATACGTATTTTAAACATTTTTCAAATGCTTGATTAATATTTTTTAATTCAAGATTAACAATTTTAATACATGTTTAACAATTTTTTCTATACAGATTTTAACATTTTCGAATGCTTGATTAACATTTTTCAAATACAAGATTAATACTTTTTAATACATAGTCAACCTTTTTCTCTCCACATATTTAACATTTTTAAAATACAAATCTGAGATTTTTTAATACATTGTCAACATTTTTTTATACACATTAGGTCTCGCTATAAGCCATACAAAGCACTGCCGTCGAGATAGTAGCTCGTTTTGCCTGCAGGCAGTTGGCTCGTGGCCATGTCCATTTGCCAGGATGGCATCATGATGACATCAGTCATGATTTTTTCTTTTCTTTTGTTTGTATTTCCATTGTTTTCATGTCCTTTGTTTACATTTTTATTTTTTTAAGTATTCATCGCAATTTTAAAAATGTACTCATGTAATTGAAAATATTAAACATGTACAAAAAAAGGTTGCTAATGTACGCCAAAAATAATTGTGTTTGAAAAAAGTAGTCTTCAAATGTCAATAAATATTTCAGATGTATATAAATAATGTTAAACATGTATAAACATGTTTCAGATGTATATAAAATTGCACAATGTATATGAAAAAATACACATCAAAACATATGATTCAAGAAATGTCAATCATGTATTTGAAAAAATATTTAACCTCTATAAGAAAATGGTTCATATGTATACTAAAAATGGAATCTATATAGAAAAAGTAGATATCAAAAAATATTTATGAAAATATGTTAACTTTGTATTTAAAAAATGTTAAACATGTATAAAGAAATGTTCTGATGTATAAAAAATATACAATGTTTATTTTAAAATTTATACATGTGTTTAAAAAAGTAGACATCAAAATATTTATTCATAAAAAATATTAGTTATATATTTTAAAATATGAAACATGTATACAAAATGTTCCTTATGTATACAGAAAAATACATAGATATTAGAACCTATATTAAAAGAATGTTAATCATGTGTTTAAAAAATATTAAATGTGTGCAAGAAAAATGCTCTTTATGTATACTAAAAATGTTCAAGAATTTGATTTTCAAAGTTGGAAAATCAAAAACCGAAAAAGAAAAAGAAAAGGAGAAGCGAAAGCAACAAAAAGTGGACCAAAATCTAGTGAAGCGCACAGAAAAAGAGAAAACAAACTGGCTGATAGCTTGCCGAAACAGGTATGGGCCCGTCCACCTGACGCTTGTAACTGCCGCTATAAATGCCAAATTGAAAAGCGCCAATTTCAGCACACATAATAAGTAAGTACATATACTAAAGCGGGAGCGATTCAGTTTTTCTGGTTTTTTTGACTTTTTTTGGCATCTACTGTTCACTTTCGGGGCAACGTCAATATCAGTAAACAGTAAACACAAACAGCACAAATCTATGAACAGTATTAGCAAACAGTACATTGCATTTTTCAGTTTTTTTAAAAATTCTCAACTAAAAATATATAACTACCTATACTAAAGCAGGAAACATTCCCTTTTTCTTCTTTTCTGACTTTTTCCCTTACATTTTTACTGTTCATTTTACATGGCCATCAAAATAATAGTGTATATGAACAGTATGCTGGCGTGAAACAGTAACCATGTATAACCAGTGGTCCCGTATGGGTAGTAGTTTCGTACGAACAGTACCGCACACGATGAACAATGTTTTTTTAAATAATACTTTTTACGTGTTGGATTTCATCATAGATTTTTATATTCCTAAAAAAAATCTTCATGAATGTTTCAATGCCCTTTTACACGTACAAGTAGTATTATTATTATTATTATTATTATTATTATTATTATTATTATTATTCCTACTCTATTTTAGACTTAGTTATAGATAATTACCTAAAGTAAAATACGCACAGATCTATGGATTAATTAAAAAAATAAGATAAAAAAATGGGCCTCATAAATAAAATTTAATTTGATGTGATCTACATTCATATTATGTGATAGTCTATTTTAATTATTATCATTGCTCTTAGTAATAATAAAGTGATCGTTCTTTCTCCAATTTTGATACGAAGCTAAAGTCAAAGGAAAAAGATATCATCTTCGTTGCCAACCTTTTTTATTGTTTAAAAAGGTGTTGCCCATTTTATTTTTCCTTAGATTCATTCTTATCATCTGTTGCCCTGCAATTTTATTTCCCTCTAACGGTTTAAGTGAAATTTGATTTTAAGAGAACAACAATCCAAACAAAACAGAACAGCTAACCCCAAAACATTGTTTCCGAAACAGTAACTTGCACGCAACAGTGCTTTATGTGACCAGTGTTTTCATGCCCACCGAATAAACTTGAAATATACCCATCTCCACCAAAAAAACTTTGTACGAACAGTACCTGAAATGTAAATCGGAAATACTACCAGCACAGTTGATTTTTTACAAAAGCGGTCTTTTTTTTAGATTTTTTTTTGTATTACCTACTGTTGAGTTACCCTCTATAAAAGCTCTACAACCAATATAATCGCCGTTAACCCCACCACCCTTCGCTCACCATGCGAGACAAAAAAAATCCCAGTCTTTTAGTAATACTCACACCTCCATAAAAACGCCTTTCGTGCGACTGATCCTAACATTGTTCGTCTATTAAAAATTTCAGATCAGTATAATGAAGACATATTAGGCCAGATAAAAAAGAATACGCAAAGATCATGGAACAAGAAGGCCCTGCCACCGAAATCAGCAACATCACAATCCACGACACGACCGAGACCAGCAACAACGAGAAGGCCACATAAAGCACTTCAACGCTATGCCATGAAAATCATCCGAAATAGTACCTAAATAAACCGGAACCGTATCCACAATACACCAAAAACAGTAGCCGAACTGCTAAACCGGAACAGTAGACCCGAATAAACCGAAACAACACCCCAGAACAATGAGCTTCTGTAATCGTCTCCCGCTCCTTTCCAATGATGGCACCGCCGAGGTACAAAACAGTAAACCATAACCATACATTCCCACGAACAGTAATCCATGGCAAATAAGTTCTCCGCCGATTACTGTCCATTTTTACATCATAATAGCAATGACCAGTGCACCGACAACTACTCGATCAAACTGAAACATTGTCCGAATAAACCCAGAACTGCTAACCGAAACAATAGACCCAAAATAAACAAAAATAGCAAACACGAATAACCGGAACAGTAAAACCAATGAAACAGAACAATACCTGAATAAACCAAAAACATTAACCTACCCGAACGGTAAACCGAAACAGTAATCAAATTGTACCCGAACGATAAACCGACATACCACCAAGTAGCAAATCACTGGACAACAATTATTATTGCCATTTCCAAATGCATGCCATGGAGCATATGGCAAACATACACCTTTTAGCTCTGCTGCCATCAAGCAATGATATGCATCTAGGCCCAACTAAATAGTCCTCTTCTTCCTCTTTATTAACAACTGATGCACCACAAAATAATCCACTTGCAGCTCCACCGTCAACTAATTCAGCTTTATAGAAAAATGAAATGCCTTAATGAGAAGAAAATGAGGTACAGACAATTAGAGTACATTCTACAATACAGTTAAGAAAAAATATAACACTGATTCTGCTTTCCTTATTGAATGTCGCCATGCCTCGCATGCTAAAGAAATTCTACAAGGACAAAAAAGACAAAACACTAATGATTTACCCACATGTAGCAAACTAAAAAAAGGATTTTCAATTTGTTGCACCGTATTTAGAATGATTTGTTCTATAACGCACATGTATTATTTAACTCTTTGCCATAAATAAATCACGTTTCATTCAAAACTTCAATCACATGGTCCTTAAAACACTTCTGAAACAAGTCAAGCATCTCTACAAGCAAGGACAAAAAAGCCATTACGACGGATGCAAACGTGTTACAAATAACCTTAGTGCACCAATGAACCTTGCCAAAACGAATCTCCACCTCCTTTTATTTCCTATAAAACCCAAACAAAACAAAACAAATCCAACCAAGTAAACATGAAAAGGACCTACATGCAATAAATATTAAAATTAAAGTATTTGTCCGAAATATAAATGAGACTTCCCACGGGCGCGGCGTGCGCCACACATCTTCAGCGCTAGTGCATCCCTAAATGTTCTACGTTTTTCGTCATCATCTACTCCCTCCGTCTAGGTGTGTAAGTCATCTTACAAAAACCAAATAATCTCAAAACACTTAAGCACTGTACATTAACTCCCTCCTCGTTTCTTGTTTCGTGACATATCAACCAATAAGAGATGTGGGCCGTGCATGCTTTTAATGACTTGAGACTAACAAACATGACATGCAGTGGTTAGTTCATTGCATGCAATGCTATTAATTAGCAAAAAGACATTAAGTTCTCTCGTTTTCCCCTCCGTCTTGGTCGCGGTGCACAACCTAAGATGACTTATACACCTAGACGGAGGGAGTAGTGATCATCGTTTTTTGTGAGAATAAATTTACTCTCATTCTTTTTGCAGTGCCATGAGATTAGAGAGTTTTTGTCATCGCAAATCCGATTTTTTGGATCGGATGAGTTTATGTTGGCGTGTCAAACTTTTTTTGTTTGTTTGATTCTTTGTGGAGTTGAAAAAAAATCATCGACATTATGGTGAAGATATTGTGATCCGACGGCCTGCACTTTTAGGACATCATCCCCGGCCCAAGTATGTTCATCGATCAAGACTTTCAATCTTTTTGGATAGGCGACTCAAGTCGCTTTTTAAAAATCATTATGGGTAATGTTTGTGCGGGTGAAAAAATGACAACATCGTTGCTCCACTCCAATTGCAGCCTCTTTATCAAAGTCTTTGGAGTTTTTTTTTTTCTAGCAGAGATTGATGCCACGAAAAAGGTGTTTTTAAAAAAGAACTGTAATTCTTAGCCATAGAAGTTACTTTATATTTTTTTGGATTTTAGTTCCAAATCACCGTACCTATAATTGTTAAGATGTGAATAAAATTACAGCTGTTCTTAAAAAACGTTATTGTTGCCCGTCTGTTTTACTCCTCTAGGCAGCAAAGCCACTGTCCACACCACACCAAACGACACGATGGCGCACCTGGAAGCCACTCCTGGGCAGACGATCGGGACGTGCAACATCGACATGTACTAACATGCAAGAACAAATTCCAGTGCTCCGTCGCTCTCTCTGTCTCAGGCATGCGGCTTCGCCCCTGGCTTTCCCCTGGCAGCACACAACTTATATACATCACATCACCAACCAAAGCCACCATCGATCGCCGCATCGCGTGATAGTTCAGAGCGGTCAGGCCTCAGGCACATCTCCTATCACGTCAAAATCGTGCGGCGAATCGAGAGCACGCCGACGACGGGGCGGAATGGCGCCGTGATATCTATCTATCCTGCTAACCAACACCACTGCTGGGTATTGACCTAGAAATAGCCGTACGTAGGGGTGAGCAGGACGAACGCGACAGACTGACAGGCGACTGTGTATAGCGTGATCATCTTATTCTCCGTGTGGTGCAGTGCACGTCGAGCCGCCGCATCGCGGTTGCAGCGCCCACTGGATCGTCGTGGCTCGTGAGAGCGACGCTTCTTCGACTTGTCAAAGATCGGGCCCCTCCCCTCCCCTCCGTCGCCTCCCCACGTGGGCGACCGAGGGGCTGCAACCTTAGCCGGGTCACCGCTCCTTCCTCCCCCTCCCCCCCCCCCTCCGTCGCCGCCGGTGGTCGGCGTCGGGCATAGCTTGTGCGTGCGACGGCGGCGGTGGAGGCACTCCTCCCTCTCGCAGGTCATAGAGTGACGCGGGGCGCCCTGGCTCGAGGGTGTGACCCTGATCTGGACTGCGGCGGCGTCGATCTGGTTCATGACGGCCCATATCTGGACTACGGCAGTGTGGCGGCCAGCCGGCGTCCTAATGGCGGCTGTGGTGGCAGTGTTGGCGATGGCTGTGGCGTCGGAGGCGGCGCGGGCTACGGGCGCGGCGGCGGCGTGCCATCTGCCTTTGGATCGGCGGCGGCGGCGTTGAGGGCCTTGTGGTCGCGTCGGCGGCACCTCCGGTTAGATCTGTTCTGACCGGTGCAACCGGCGGTGATGGTCATCTCTTCCGTCAGAGGTGGCCGGCCTGCGGCTGGGTGGTCGGATCTCGAGATTCGTCGTCTAGTCCCGGCTACGAGTCGGGGAGACATAGTTACCGGTGAAAACCGAGTTGCTGGCGGGCGATGGCGGCGTTTTGCACCTTACCTTGATGAAGGCATCGTCGTGTAACTGTTGTCGACCCACTCGTGCTGCTTTGGGGGAAACCCTAAGATCTGGTCTTCCAGATCGGACGATGACAGTACTACGGTGTCGTTTCTCTCTTGGGAGCATCGTTTTTGGAGCATCGCTGGAAGACAGAGGCAGGAGAGGTGGAGCGGCTTCGTCTTGCACGGAGCTTCGGTGGAGCTGTCAAGTCATGCCTGGCCGACAGGTGCTACGATGAGTCATGCCTGGTTGGCAGGTGCTACGCACGATGGATTTTCCAGAGTCGTCGCGTCTGGACGGACGAGCGCGGGGCGCTGGCGCCGTTGGGCGCCGTGATGGCGTCGACGGATGTCCGGACTGGCAAGGAAGATGCGGACCTCTCTCCTGAAGATGGGTCAGTGGTCCGATGATGATGGCGACTTCTAAAACGTATGCATATGGTGTGTGCTTTAGGTAGACTGCACCGGCTGTTGGTTCCGATACGTTATGTGGATGGATCGACGACGACACCGGTTTTCGATATGAGAAGTGAGAGCACTTCATATTATCGAGTTTGTAAGTGTGAGTGATGGTTTCGGATAGATTGATGTATGTTCATGTCAGATATTTATGAAATAATTAATAAAGATGGTTGCATGCATCGATTGATGCCGAGGCCGGGGTTTTAACCTTCTTTTAAAAAAAACTACCCTGAGCGATTGAGCATCGTGTGGCGAATCGCTTCACACTCATGACTCATCATCTATATTTATTTTTCTCTGCCAAAGCGCCTAGCACAGTTAGCAGCATTCGTGAAATGTATGTACTATCTGAAAAGACAGAGATCGTTGTATCCGGACACTTTATTTTTGTTTGAGATGACAGGTGGAGATATATGAAACTCATGAATATATGCTCAACCATATCAGAGATATGTACCTCCTTTGGTCTTTTTTCTTTTTTTCTTATGGAGAGGACTTGTCGTTCTTGAATCATGATGTCCTGCTTCGAATAATTATTTATCTTTTGTTCTCTTCCTGGTAGGGTGTCATCCGGTTCTCTGGGAAAGTGATGCAAAAAAACCTAACAAGTCATGTTTAATTAACTTTTGGATAATCTCAAGGGCCGGACGAATCCGCAGATTTAACAAGTCATATGCGCCTGGGTTATTCTTTCTTCCGGTATGGTTATGCACAATTTCATTTTATTTGCAAAGGTCAAACTAATCAACTTGTTAATAAAGTTAGAGTAGCTTGTCTTAGACCATATGGTTTCTTTATATGAAATCGAAGAGGAAGGCCTCTCTTTCGCTAAAAAAAGGTTAATAAAGTTAGCATCACTAGGAAAATTGCCCGTGCGTTGCAACGGGAGATAATTCACATACTCTTCTGCCCAACGACACGGACACCTGGTGCATCGTCTGTCCATGATTCTTCCGGATTCCGCTTTAGAGACATCGATGAATATATATATACATGCATAAAATGGTGCAACATATAGCTTTTGTTAGCCTCGGGTTTTGGGACCCTCAGATCAAAACTCAAGTGAACTGTCCTCAATAGACGCGCAATTCACCGATTCTCCATCACCTCGTTTTCTCCAAAAAAGCATCACGCCGGCAAGAACTTCCAACCGGCCGAATCCCAGGTCAGTCATGGTGGCAAATCGAAGCACGGATCGATGGTGATGCTGCTCGGTCAGAAAAGCATGCCTTCTATCTTATCTTACACGCTAGTATTTACACTAATACAATTTCAAAAAAAATAGAAAAAAATATTTACACTAATACAATAATACCAATGTAAGTCCCCTTTAAAACCCATGAATAGAAAGAAAAAAGGAAACCAGGTGTAAAGCATATACGACTGAAACAACACAGAAAAAATTGCAAGCACAAACTAATAGCTCGACCAAACACTGAAACACAAACCCCACCTGTCATTCAACCATGCCTAAATAGAAATATTTTCTAGGTGCAACGGACATGTATATATAGCCACGTGTTCCTTCTTATCTCATTATCATCGTCTCCCGTAGGTTCCTTTATATTCTCTCTCCTCACTCACCTCGGCCAGATCCAGCTCTAGCTATATTGGTTGACTTTTTCTCTTGAGATATGAGAAGAGCAGCCGGTGGTGGAGCTCGTGTGAGGCAGGCATGTTCTTTGCCAATCTTGATGCCGCATGCATGGAAGGTGTCGCCGCCCCCGACGCCGTCCTTTTACCCCGGGCACGAGCTGCAGCTCCAGCCATGAGAACGCTGTCTTAACCTCGTTCTCTCGATGTGAGCTGGTCGGCCGGCGCCGTCCTCTGCCCCAGCCATTAAGGCAGAACCGAATCCATCCGGCCAGCCGGTCCCGACGTCGTACTTCGCAGGGTTCTCCCGGCCACTGCTGTTAGAGGCCCACTTCTCTATGGAGCCCACAATCTCCTCTTCCAATTACCAAGTAGAGCTTGCAATCATGTTTTTATGATGCAGCGTGCCCCCACACAATTTCCTCTTCCTTTAATGACCAGCCCACAATCATCTTCCTTTAATTACAATCAAGCTTGCCCACAAATCCCCAGCTTCCACGTTGGTGCAAGTTGCACACATGTATTTAAACTGGTACTATTGAATCTATTGGAGCGAGGTGGTACTAAGACACAAAAACAAACTTGTTCGGTTGGTTGTAGCCCAATATATTACAGGAGATGTCGTGAAGTCCATCCTTCGACAAAACACGCGCTAATATTTTATCACCTCCTAGTGTAGGTGGGCCGGCGGCCATGCGAGAGAAAAAATGCTACACGCTTTGGGCCTGTAGACTTGTCTCAGAAGAAAAAGGTCACACGTGTCTTTGACTTACATGTATATTATATAGATAGATTAGTACCACCTCGGATGTAGAAAATAATATAGGTGAAAAAAACTGAAAGCGTAAATTCACGGGAAGAAGCGTATTGTGACGGTGAATCCACGGAGTCAATCCGTGCTTTATTATTAGGGAAAGATATCTAGAGATTGGGTGATGGCTAACATACACGTCGTGCGGATTTGGCTAACTGCGCAGCACACACTGGGCGCGTAAAAAAAATGTTGTCCCCCACACATGTTAGCGATCCTCGAATTACAAAGCTAGGGTTTGTGCCTCTCACCGGCGCTGCCGTAGGTCCGCCCCGTCTCCAGTGGCCCTAGGGCCATGAGGGCGCGGTGGATCTTGGCAAGGCCCGGCGGGATGGCTTCGTTGTTAGTCGTTCCTTCGAGTTATGTTAGGGTTTGTGTCCTGCTGAGGAAGACGAGACGACGACGGCTCCCTGAAGATGAAATAAAGGTCTTTCCGCCTAGCCCTTGTTCCGGTGGCGCGTCTAGCATCATTGATGGGCGTGTGGAGGTGTGTCTCCGGCAGATCTATCCACAGTGGATTTGCTCGGATCTAGTTGTTGTTCGTCTCTGTTTGTGTCTTGGGGTTGGATCCTTTCGATCTATATTATTCTTCATTGGCAGCGGTTGTTGTTTTGGTGCGCTGGTCCTATGGGGCCTTAGCACGACGACTTCCCGACTGTCTACTACAACAAGTTGTGCCCGACTACGGCGAGGGAAGGGCGATGACGGCGGCGCGTCTTCGGCTCGCTTGTGGTCTACCGATATGGATGTAATTTTTATTATTTCTGGTGTTCGTTGTACTGTCATAATTGAAAATGAATAGATCGGAAGTTTTTTCGAAAAAAAAAGAATTACAAAGTGAAGCGAAGTGGATTAGCTTTCTAAAATCTGATGCAATGCAGTAAGAAAATTAAAGTGTGGTGTAAGAGCATCTCTAGCAGACCCCGTATAAGTGGTCAAACCCTTATAATTTTTGCGTTTTACAGTTTAGGTCAGAAAAAGTGTCCAGAACAGAAACCGTAAAAGTGGTCAAACCCGTAAATTTTTTAAGGGCCACCGAAAATGCATACCCGAAATCCTTATGTTTGGAGGTTGGAAGGCCGAACCTAGGGGGCCCAGTATACCGGTCAAACCTCGTCGGAGCAAACACGCCGCAGCGGAGTTTGCCGGAATCTGCCCTAAACTCGCGAGAATCCGTCACCGCACACCGGAAAAGGCCGCTAGACGCCGCAATCGATCGCCGCCGGTTCGAATTGGACGAGCTCGACATCGTCGTGGCCTCCCATGACCTCAGCCTAGCTGCCGGAATCCTCCTAGCGCGGCAGGCAAAGGGGCACGGCTCGGCCGACACGGCTGGCAATAGAGCAAGGCGCGGACGGCGGAGGCGACGGGGCGTGGCCGGCGAGGCTGGGCGCGGCCGGCATGGTGATGGGGCGTGGCCGGCTGGGGGAAGGGGCAGCAGCGGCCGGACTAGAGGAAGGAGCTGTTTATCCCAGTTTTACAGTTTGTTTTACAATATCTGTTCGGCCGTAAATAAAATGAACCCTTAAAATGTATTTTTTTACCCGTATCCCAGTTTTACAGTTTGCGATTTTAAGGGGTCTGCTAGAGATGCTCTATAGCCGGGCGCCTCAAACCATCTCTCATACGTCCGCGGACGCGCCCGGTCAGTGACCGGACAGGAGAGAGAAGGAAAATCGTGACCCAACCGGACCCTCATATCATCCCTATACGTCCGGACTGTCCGTGAATCCTCATATCCATCTCAAATGTAGGGAGGATATGAGGGCTCGCCGATGCGCCCGGACGCGTCCGGTCAGTACACCACGTAGGACACGGCCCCACCCGAACCACCTTTTCTCTTTCTTTTTTGCCACGAGCTCCTTGAATGTCGAACTTCACAAAATTTTACACGGAGTTCATGCACAGAAGCATCTTGCACCACAAAAAAAAATGATTTTTTTAAACTTTTTTTCTTTTTTAAATCATGATACTGTTCATTCCCGGGCTCATCTGAGCCCGGGCACCAAATCGCCACTCTCCGCATATGCCCGCAACACACAACAATCACTCCTATGAACGATCACACACTATGCCTTTATGGGCACCTTCGAGAGATTGAGCTGCCATAACTTCATATTAGTGAAGTCACCATGGACACCTTTTAATCGGAAGGCATGTTATACCAGTAGAAAATAGCGTAAAAAGTCTGATATGAATCTAAATAATATATGAGGATGAGTTCTAAATATATGATTTGAACTCGGGTAGTTGGTTCCATTTCCAAGGAAACCAAACATTTAAGCTCTGTTCAGTCCATGCCACGAAGTGGAATTCACTTTGTGATTAACGAGATAAGATCATAAGAAACCCGCTTAGAAAAATGTAGATCAGTCTCATTTTTTGTTCCTGTTAGAGTGTCATCGCATTCCTTGGTAAAGACGTAAAGAGATGCAAGCATCAAGCAAATCACGTCTAGTGAACCTTTGGTTTTTTTCGAAAAGGAGCCCTGCTTCCCTGCTCCTCCCTAACTCAACGCCAGAGGGGTATATTTGTCCCCCGCCAGTTTTTTTTTTTCTCCGGCCCGTTGTAGCCCATATACAAGCCCCGTATAACCCATTGTAGCCCTTATCCAAGCCCCGTATAACCCCTTGTACTCATACAGTATAGGTCGGAAAAAAAAGTCGCACGACCCCACGACCACGTACGACCTGCCAAAACTAGCTCCATCATTCACGCAGTTTCCTAGCTGAGGTTGTTTGCGAATATCGGCTGCGGCGATCTCGTCCCCGGCGATCTCCACCGACAGCGGCACCGTCGTCAACCTCCAGCGCTCCCAGGTACCGCACCCCGTCTCCCGCTTTTGTCTTGCTCGCGGCAGCATCTAACGAACTGCCGTCATTTTCGTGGTAGTGGTTAACCTATCTACCCGGCGGCGCAGGCTATCATGGATCTTGTTCCGGTAGTGTTCCTGGTGATACAAACTGATCACGGTGGCTGATGTGGGTTTGTTCTGTCTAGGGTTAAGGTAGTGTGGGTTGGCGTCGGTTGTGTTCCATCGTTATTTCATGCGGCGGCTAACCTAGCTATCCGGCGGCGCAGGTTATCTCGGATCTAGTTTCGGTAGTGTTGCTCCTCGCGATCGTAATAGATCACGTCGGGTGTCGTTGGCATCTTGTTTACTAGGGTTCACGTACCTTATCGCTGACGACCGCTGTGGAGAACGGGGATGATCCATGGGCGCTGGTCGTTGGCGTCGGTTGTGTGCATGGTCTGAAAGCCCTAGATTGCGGTAGTTTACTTAACGTTGCTAATGGCATGCTATAAGTTGTGTACTTCATTATTGGAATTGTTTGCATGTGTGATGATACTTATTAATTGTTGCAGGAAATGGCGGACAATGGGTCAATTGATATAGACTTAGATTTGGAGTTTGGAGAGCTTTTGAAAGACTGGATAGATGATTGGTCAGATGAGGAAAATTCAGAGCACGGAGATTGGTCAGAGAATGCGAACGAAGGGGAAGATGTTAATTATGTGAGTGGCATTATCATGTAGTATTTGTTAATGTGAGTGACGTCCGGCCTCATTATATTTCTGTATTTAAAATTTGTAGATGGACGTGGATGATAATAATGAGGATAACAATTCCGATGTCTCGGATGAAGAATACATTAGTCAGGTACGGAAGTCGAAATTTTTGATGCCATGCAAAGTATGAGATGATGCTATTGTATTATAACTATCTATTTGTGTTGAATTGTTCAACTAATTTCAGGATCTCATAATGCATACGACTATTACGGTGAATCTGATGTGGAGACAGGCCTTGATGACGAATCAGTAGATTCACCTGATTCTGGGGAGTCGCAGTCGTCGGTCAACAAGAATGAGGTATGTATGTAATCAATGTTGTATGGAAGTAATGTTAAACAACAAAATTTTGTTTTCATGTCTATGTTTTCATTGTGTAGGTGACAGAAGATGAGGGGAAAGAGAATGTCCAAGATACTGCCCATGCAGATGATAAGAGGGATATGTTCAGGAAGTTAATAGAAATGACTTTTGTGTCTGTAGAAGTTGCGTTCGTTTTCTACAACAGCTATGCTAGAGATAATGGTTTCAGCATTATAAAGGATAAGGTCAGATATAGCAAAACTGAGTCACATCATATGAACTATAGGCGATATGTTTGTTCCAGAGAAGGGAAACGTGACAGCAAGTTGCTAACCGAGGAAGGACGCACCCGTAGGCTCAGACCCGAGACACGCTGCCACTGCGAAGCGCACCTGGCCTTGAAGCTTGACGAAAAGCGTGGGGTTTGGTATGTTGGTAGTTTTGAGGACAAGCACAGTCATATGTTAGCAAGACCGGATGAAGTACCTTTTCTTTGGTCCCACAGAAAAATCAGAGAGTACCAGAAAGCTGAGATATTGGCAATGGGAGCCACAGGGATTAGAACTCACACTATTATGGATTCTTTCATCAGCAAACATGTATGGTACGGTGGTGTTGGGTTTACGAGGCGTGATATATACAACCTTTTCTCCAGGGAGAAGAGGAAGCTACTTTCAAAAGGTGATGCCGCCACATCCATAGGCATCATGGCTAGTAGGAAAGAGAGGGATCCTAGTTTCTTTTTCGAGTACAAGTTAGATAAGGATGGACATCTGAATAGAATGTTCTGGTGTGACTCCCAATCTTGTCAGGACTATGAGGATTTCGGTGACGTGGTTGTATTTGACAGCACATACAAGATGAATCGCTATGCTATGCCATTCATACCTTTTGTTGGTCTTAACAATCACCGGAATACTACTGTTTTTGGTTGTGCCATAGTTTCAGATGAGACCGAAGAGACATATGTGTGGCTGCTGCAAACTTTTTGGAGGGCAATGTGTCAGAAGATGCCGAAGAGTGTAATCACGGACGCCGACGCTGAGATGATCAGGGCAATTCGCGAAGTCTTGCCAGATGTTTGGCACCGTACATGTACATGGCATATAGAAAAATAATAATATGAAGATTCACCTCAGTCACAAGTCATTGAATGAGTTTCGGACTCTTCTGTACCACACAACGCCCACGGCCACATTTGAGGAGAGATGGCACGCGTTTGGGAAAAGATGGCATTCAGAAAAAACAGTAACTTGGATGCGGCGGATGTATAAGAAGAGGAGACTGTGGGCCGCAGCATATCTGACAGAGGGGTTTTGGTTTGGCATGAAAAGCAACCAGAGGAGTGAAAGTTTGAAATCCTGCCTGCACCTCCACCTAGACGGTGAAATGATCCTGGTGGATATGGTTTTGCACTATGAGAACGTTGTAGTACGTATCCGTGAGAACGAGGCGCGAGATGACTGCATGGCCTCACAGACTGTACCGATGCCAGTTACTAGCTCCAGGGAACTTGAGGTAGCTGCTTCTCACGTCTTCACTCCAGCAAACTTCTATATGTTGCAAGATGATCTGAAAAAAAATTGGCGGCATGGAGATTGTAGATAGAATGGTCGGAGACGATTCATATCGGTTCGTCGTGTCCTGGAAGAATAACCGGAAGAGCTGTTTTTGGGTAGAGTATACACCAGAAAATTCCGCAGAAACTATAAGGTGCAGCTGCAGAAGAATGATACGAAAGGGTCTACCTTGCAAGCACATATTCCATGTACTGAAGTACATGAATATATCTGAAATACCTAAGTGTTTAGTTCTTCTTCGGTTCACGAAAGAAGCAAGGTTGGGACTGCCGGCGAGGCGCACAAGCGATCTGTTGGGATTTGGTTGGACTGGGGCAGAGGAAAGAATGAAATATAGCCAGGTGAGTGTGTTAGCGTCAGAAGCTATGCATGCGGCATGCAAACACCCAGCATTGTGGGATCAGTTAGAGGAGAGTTTGAAGGCCCTGATAGCTAAGAGCCATGAGTATGATAAGCTAAAGGAAGATTTGAGCAAGAAAACGTCTGATCTCAGTAAGTGGGCAGTTGAATATGTAGATGATGGTGAAGGCAACGTAGTTGCAGTTCAAGATCCTATTAAAGTATCAAGCAAAGGTGCAACAAAGGATGATGAGAACCGCCCTTTGTCCAAAAATGCTAGACCACTTTCGTTCGATGAGATCAAACCCGGTGCGGAGCTTGCAAAATGCTAGGACACACTAAACGTAGCAAGAAATGCAAACTAAATAAGAAGTACATGTTTGCATGCATTGTCAATTTTTTTTACCTTATCATTCTTTAACTAACCTCTCTGTTATCATGTGCAGAAATGTGGTGCAGGAAGAAGAGTAGAAGACTTGCTTCAGTTTTGTGGACCATCAGCTAGTGGTCGTAGGCTATACTAAACAGGAGGTGGTGAGTAGGAAATTAAATCACGTAAAATTAGTGGCAGTATCGCCTTCACATTATGGCATCCTATGGTTTTGACCTATCGCGTTTTTGGTTCTGAAAGTGTGTTTTGGTTCAACTGTCTTGGGATGTATGCATGTACAATGTGCGTGCGAGGTTGAACTCTATTCTTGGTGTATGAACCTTTTACTTTTGGAAAGGAGCAATAAAAGACTTGCTATATTAAACAAGTAGGTAACATATTGAAATTTTTTGTTATTGAAAAAGATTGGCAGAAATTTTTGTTATTGCATGTGACCAAAAGGCACTAGTAAAGAAGAACGGATGGAGAAAAGCACCTAATGGGTTTGTACAGAGGCAATGGCTCTTAAATTTGGTTTACAACTCTCTTCCTCGGCACGGTGTAACAGGCTAGTCATTAATTCTGACAGCCTGGAACTAATGGAGATTATGAACAAGGACGGTGAGTATGCGGGCAATGCAACAGCCATCATTGATGATTGTTACCACTTGGCATGTGAGTTTAGTTAAATTGGGTTTGAATTATGTCCTAGAGAAGCAAATGTTGTTGCTCATGAATTAGCTAGTGTAGCTAGATCTAAATTCTGCAGTGAGTGGATTGAAATTGCTCCTAATGAGCTTCTTCCTCTTTTACTTAAAGATGTAAGTGTTATCAGCAATGAATAAAGAGGGAGTTGTAGTTTTGAAAAAAGTAAAAAAAGAAAAATATTTCTGACTATTGTCATTTTGAGACTAGTAGGAAAAAATTGTAGAAGAAAAGTACCAATTATGAAACAAAAGAAAATGTGCATTTACGAAAAATATTTAGCAAGATCAACTGTTAAGTGAAGCAAAAAAATTATATTCGTACGATCAAATTGTGCCACAGCATTACACATACACATGTATGCATAAGCAACAAAAAAATCCACACAATATTCGAGGTAACCTCTTTATTACATAAATTGTATAAAAACAAATTTATTCATGGTCCCGAAATCTACTAAAGGAGTAAAATCGAAGCACTCAAACTTGAATCTTCCATCATCTATGAAGTGTTCACGCACGTCTTTTCTTTGCAATGTCGCGAATTTTGTTTTTCACACATTCCATTGTGTTCGTAGGTGACAAAATCAACTCCGCGATGAAACGTCTTCTCCTTGCGTTAACCGAGTCCTGCAAATTTTTACATAAAGGTTAAATCAATTCCAGTAGTTATACGAACATAGTACCTAGAGTACAAACATAGATAACTACCAACATGGGAAAATTGGTCACAGTCCATACGCACATGTGTGTTGTTATTACATAATGATGTATCTTTAACTCATCCGTCTTCTTGTTGTGGCATGACGTATTCTTTGATAGGCCACTTTGTCACGTCTGGATATTTCTCGGGTGTAATACGGTTTGCCTCTAGCATATCCTGTGCTATAGCGAGCCGCTGTAAAAAGGGAAATGTCAATTGAGAACCATAAAATAATTTGTACGAACAATACTAGCAATGTTGGTGAGAGTACCAGTGCTTCAACAGTCTCGATTGACAGCTCAAGAGGATAGAGCGAATCCAGAACTTGGAATTGTTTCTTCCGCATGTGCATTACCACGGTCATCCAGTGTATATTGCCGATATTCAACGGGATATACATCTATAGTGTAAGAAAACCTTGTGTATTTACATGAAATGCCTCTTCAAATGTCGTGCATTGGTCAAGTTATAACTTAACGTACCTTATCACGCACAGTATACTCTTCCAGAACTCTAGCAACTGCTCCAGCTTTTGCAATCGCACTATCCATGTTGCAGCTCGACGACACTGGATTGTCCCGTGCCAAAGCACGATCTACAAGGTATTTGGACCTCCATGCTGGACAGAGGTGGCGATCATGACCAACGCGCAACGCCAAGTGTTCCAGATAAGCACCAATAACCTGCATACAATATAACGGCATTACATATTCAAACTTGACACATATATTATTCAATGAAATAATAGGACATGCAAATAGTACTTACATCATCCGACAACCATTTATGTTGTAGTACCGGTCGAAGCCTTTCCGAACTCAGGGCGTTGCCACTTGCATTGTAGTAAACTCCTTTTTTCATGTTCTTCTCGCTCCGAGAAGCTAGTTCCACAAATGAAACAGCTGCATCAGTTAGTTCCGGCGTTAACTCATCTACCACAACCTCCGGCACTTCGTTGTCATAAATGAAAGCTGCATGGAAATATATGAACGTCAACAATGGTGAATACATGCACTAGTACTAAAAAACGCAGTAAGAAAGGTAGTAACGGTACCTCTAATCGCGGTAGTAGTACCGGAGGGTCGAGTACCGCGGGTGGCACGCCTGCTCGGCTTGTCAAGTGCATATGGGGATTCAAATTTCTTGGGAACGGTCCGCTTCCGCTTCCCGGACGTAACGTCGTCTTCCTTGCCGTTTGTTGCAGCCTTTGTTGGTTTTGCCTTAGCCATGAACTTGGTGACAGAAGTTGCACTAATGTCTATGTCGGATGAACCTGCTTGAGAAGAATTACCAACGGTCCAAGGGTTCTCCGGTGTTGCACCAATTTCATCATTAGGCTTCGTAGGTGAAGCACCTTCTCAACATTTTTCTTAGCTGGGGTTTTTTGGTTGGCACAAAAAAATTGTTAGGTTTACTTCACGAACACTAAAAAGATTAAACAAGGAAATACAACACAATAATATCAAGTCATACTTCCTCATCTACGGTTTTCTGGTACGCAACATCTTGCTCTGGCTGCGTCAGATCAATGACCGGATCTTCAAAAGCGTCAGAGACATTGTCTTCCTTCTCCATGAATTCCTTTTTTTCATGCGGACGATTCTGAAACGAAGCCACTTCATCATCTGCATCATTTTTACCGGATGCCTCTACACCCATGGGCTTGTACATCACACCTTCTTTGTTCAACTTCTCCAACAATCTCTGCGATACAAATATAAATTAATTAATGCATGCATGGTTTTGTAACTACAAACATACTATAAACATAAAAGTTAGGGAGTGTCACCTCTGCGACTAGATCAGGGATTTGCCTCATCTGGTTGTGTATGTATTCCATGCACCGCTTCATTATAGCCTTCATCATCTCATCCGCGGATATCGCAGCCTTGGACTTCCTTGCGGTGGCACTGGCGGGCTTGGGTTTTGCCTTCTGTGAAGGAGCGTCTCCTGGGACTTTGGCCTCTTGCGCCCTATATTCTTGGGTTATATTATCTTCGACATGCATGTGAAATACAAGTACATCTCATGAAGCAGAACAAAAATATTATTAACTTACAAAATATGGAAGATTGACAGAACGCAATGAAATACCTTGATGTTACCATGGCCGCGACCGTTGTCATAATCAAAATGATCTCTCCTACTGGCTGCAGCTTCAGTCCAATTTCTCATCAGAGGTTGTATGGACAAGTTGGGATTGAAAACACAATCACCTTCCAGAGGTTGCACCTTCTCCCAGTACAAGTACTACATAAATAAAAGGATTTATAGTTAGTAGTATACATAAGATAAATTTGCTATGATTAAGAAAATTGACAATGCTATAATTAAGTCTGGTAGGTGTACCTGCAAGAGAGCTAAATTGCCCTTCGGCCATTAACGGAGGTGTTTGCCTTTCCTTACAATGCGAAGGCAGTCGAGGAGAACACGGAGGGTGAACGCATTCCAATTAATCTTGGAAATACGTTTCACATCATCCACCAAGGCGTAGTACTGTTTTGGGACAATCTTGCTCGACATGGGAGCAAGAACTGTTCCTAGCAGGACAAGGACTACTTTCCGAAGGAAATCGTCGTCGGCGGATTTATTTTTAATGATGTCCGCAATGAGATCATCAATCACGATATTACCTGTAGACTTACTCAGAAATTGAGGCGGCACCCAGTCTTTAATGTCCTCACCTTCCTCACTGAGAATGTCTGATGCCGACAATCCTTGGTTGTCCAAGTTGAAGATGCACTCGACGTCCATGGCACCGAGAGACACCTCACCAACCATCTCTTCTACAATGAATCTTCCTGTGGTGGGCTCAAAAATCTCAACCATGTACCTGATCAAAAGTGTACGCATCTTAATCGATGGCATCTGCATCATGCTACGCAATGTTGTTTCAGCGAGTCTAGTGCGTTGAGCGCCAGATAGAGCGGTCATCAGTTTGCACCATTTTTCAACAGCGCACACAATTTCTCCATTCAGTTCGTCCATCCTGTTGAAAAAAGAAAAGACTTGTTTACAAATGCAATAGTAAAGCAAATAAAAGAAGAATACAAGGCGTTTATAATTGCTTGAACGTGAGGTTTATAAATGCAATAGTGAAAACCTAAGTATTCTAAAAGCACAATATTCTTATGAGTGGGCAACAAATACTATGGTTTTGAAAAACCATAGTTTTTCTCAGTTTAGTCAAGTCCACCGAATCGTTTGGGTGGCAATAGTAAGGCCTAGTTTGGCAACATTGTTTTTCTTAAACTATGGTAATCAAAGACCTCAGTTTTCCAACCCGGGGGCAATGAATACTGTGGTTTGTCAAAAACGTAGTTTTTCTCTGTTTTGCTGAAACCACCGATCGTTTGGTAAAGGTTGTTTTACTGTAATCTTGACTGACTACAACTAAATCAGCTACACTCAAGGAGTTGATCAGCGTGTAACAACGTTTGTCCAATGCATGCAGCCATTCCATGCAAGGCAAGTCCTCTTGGCCTCTCTACTAGTAGATGCTAAATGCTAGGAGCAGCTACAGACTAGAATCGATCGCCTATCTAGATTTTAGACGACCGCTACTTGTCGGAGCTTGCTCAGCACAAACATGCAAGATCGCCGGAAAGTAACATGGGCCGTCGGCTCAACTGATGGGGCCGTCCGTACAAAAACTAACTACATATACTACCCCTGAAGTATGGCAGTGGTGCAACCAACGGAAGGAGGAATCGGTAGCAATAACGACCAGAACAAGATGGACTCGAGAAACAAATGAAACACAAAGATGAACACTAACCAATCTGACCTAAAAGTTCGTGAGAGATTAAGTAGATCTAGCCGGATAGGGAAACAAAATTATTGTAGCATGAAAAAAGAAAAGATCAAATTCATCTATGCCATCTGGTTGGAACGCATGTAATCAAACGCATCTAATTACAACAGATCTGCAAAACCTAGCGCCCTCCAAGCTAAAACATGGACAACTTATGTTGCTATCAATGGGGTATGGCGGCCAACTTACTTGCACGTTGGATGAAGATGGAAGTAGGGGACGATGCGGTGTGGATGTAGTTCGTCAACGACGGCAACACGTGAAGGGCGGATGCGACGGACGAGCTGTCGTTGGCGCGGTGATAGGAGGCGAGATGCACGAGGTTATCCAAACTATATAAGAGGAAAATCTCCTAGGCCGCCGTAACTTCCTGGGAGCGTACATTAAGAATCTTTCTTTTCCTTTGTTGACGGGAGGCAGTACGTGCTCCTCGCACCGAGGGATTAGGGAGACTGGGATTAGCATGAACCTGAAAAAGTGTAACAATATGGCAACTACTCCCTTGATCGACCTGGGAATCTTCCCGTGATCAACGTGCATGGAATACCCACAACTATGGGCTTCCGGACGTGGGCCACTTCAACTTTTATCCCAACAATTGCTAATCTACCCCTCAAAAATATAATTCCACTAAGAAAAAAACCCTCAAAAATATGAAATAAAAATAATTCAAATTTTGAACTACATGTATTTAAAATAATGAACTTTTAACGTATACCAAATGAGCCCAATTTGTATCCACACCCTCAGAGCACTATGGCAAGCATGCATATCAATTTTTGTTGATTTACGACATGTGAAAAAATAGTAAAACACTAAACCCTAACGTGAGAGTCTACATTGGGCATGCACTCAGTGCACCATGGAAAACTTGTTCCACACCCTTAGTGCACCATGGCAAGCATCCATGCGAATTTTCGTTGATTTCTGACGTCCGGGCAATGTTTTAGGGTTTTTCACCGGGAAAACCCTAGAAAATGCATCGAGTGTCGGAAATCAACAATATTTGTCATGCATGCTTGCCATGGTCATCCTAGGGTGTGCACAGAGTTTGGGCTCAATCGGTGGGACCAGAAAAAAAAACCTCTTTCACACTTGCCCTCCGGGAGACCCGAATGGTCCTGCTTGCACATGGTGCATGTGGAGGCATGCATGAGATGACCCCAGCTTTTGGCACCATGTGGGCATGGCCAATGTGGTCTCACAGGCAAGGTCTGCATGAATTCGGACACAAAACGCACGTTGCGTCACGTTCGGGCAGTGTTTTAGGGTTTTTTCACCGGGAAAACCCTAGAAAATGCATCGAGTGTCGGAAATCAATGATACTTGCCATGCATGCTTGCCATGGTCATCCTAGGGTGTGCACAAAGTTTGGGCTCAATCAGTGGGACCAGAAAAAAAAACCTCTTTCACACTTGCCCTCCGGGAGACCCGAATGGTCATGCTTGCACATGGTGCATGTGGAGGCATGCATGAGATGACCCCAGCTTTTGGCACCATGTGGGCATGGCCAATGTGGTCCCACAGGTAAGGTTTGCATGAATTCAGACACAAAACGCATGTCGCGTCACGTCCAGGCAGTGTTTTAGTGTTTTTTCACCGGGAAAACCCTAGAAAATGCATCGAGTGTCGGAAATCAACGATACTTGTCATGCATGCTTGCCATGGTCATCCTAGGGTGTGCACAGAGTTTGGGCTCAATCGGTGGGACCAGAAAAAAAACCTCTTTCACACTTGCCCTCCGGGAGACCCGAATGGTCTGCTACTTCTTCAGCTTGCGTTGGTTTTTCCCTTAAAGAGGAAAGGGTGATAAAGCAAAGTAGAGATAAGTATTTCCCTTAATTAGAGAACCAAGGTATCAATCCAGCAGGAGGTACAAGCAAGTCTCCAATCTATGCACCTGCACAAACAATCAAACACTTGCACCCAACGCGATAAAGGGGTTGTCAATCCCTTCACGGTCAATTGCAATGGTGAGATCTGATAGAGATAGATATAAAAGATTACTAAAACGTAAAATTAAATAAAAGTAAATAAATTGCAGCAAGATATTTTTGGGTTTTTTTGGTTTATAGATCTGAAAATATATAATGGAAAATAGACCCGGGGGCCATAGGTTTCACTAGAGGCTTCTCTCTTGAAGGAAAATAATACGGTGGGTGAACAAATTACTGTCGAGCAATTGATAGAAAAGCGCAAAGTTATGACGATATCCAAGGCAATGATTATGCATATAGGCATCATGTCTGTGTCAAGTAGACCAAACGATTCTGCATCTACTACTATTACTCAACACATCTACTGCTATCCAGCATGCATCTAGAGTATTAAGTTCATAAAGAATGAAGTAACGTCTTAAGTAAGATGACATGATGTAGAGGGATAAACTCAAGCAATATGATGAAAACCCCATATTTTTATCCTTGATGGCAACAATACAATACGTGCCTCGCTACCCCTACTATGTCACTGGGTGAGGACACCGCAAGATTGAACCCAAAACTAAGCACCTCTCCCATTGCAAGAAATACCAATCTAGTTGGCCAAACCAAACCGATAATTCGAAGAGAAATACAAAGATCTCAAATCATGCATATAAGAATTCAGAGAAGATTCAAATAATATTCATAGATAATCTGATCATAAATCCACAATTCATCGGATCTCGACAAACACACCGCAAAAGAATATTACATCGGATAGAACTCCAAGAACATCGAGGAGAACATGGTATTGAAGATCATAGAGAGAGAAGCAGCCATCTAGCTACTAGCTATGGACCCGTAGGTCTGAGGTAAACTACTCACGCTTCATCGGAAGGGCAATAGGGTTGATGTAGATGCCCTCCGTGATCAAATCCCCCTCCGGCAAATCACCGGAAAAGGCGCCAAGAATGGGATCTCACGGGAACAGAAGGTTGCAGCGGCGGAAAAGTATTTTCGTGGATGCTTCTGTTGATAATGGAATATGTGAGGATTTATAGAGCTGAGAGAGAGGTCGGTGGACTCCCGAGGGGCCCACAAGCCAGGGGGCGCCCCCCCTAGGGCGCGCCCCTACGGCTTGTCGTCGCCTTGTGGGTCTTCTGACTTCGTCTCCAAGTCTCGTGCGTGTCTTCTGGTCCCAGAAAAATCATCGTAAAGTTTTATTCCGTTTGGACTCCGTTTGATATTCCTTTTCTGCGAAACTCAAAAACAAGAAAAAAACAGAAATTGGCACTGGGCTCTGGGTTAATAAGTTAGTCCCAAAAATAATATAAAATAGCATATTAAACATCCAAAACAGATAATATAATAGCATGGAACAATAAAAAAATTATAGATACGTTGGAGACGTATCAAGCATCCCCAAGCTTAATTCATGCTCGTCCTCGAGTAGGTAAATGATAAAAACAGAATTTTTGATGTGGAATGCTACCTAACATATTTATCCATGTAATTTTCTTTATTGTGGCATGAATATTTAGATCCAGAAGATTCAAAACAAAAGTTTAATATTGACATAAAAACAATAATACTTCAAGCACACTAATAAAGCAATCATGTCTTCTCAAAATAACATGGCCAAAGAAAGTTATCCCTACAAAATCATATAGTCTGGCTATGCTCCATCTTCATCACACAAAGTATTAAATTATGCACAACCCCGTTGACAAGCCAAGCAATTGTTTCATACTTTTGATATTCTCAAACCTTTTCAACTTTCACGCAATACATGAGCATGAGCCATGGATATAGCACTATAGGTGGAATAGAATATGGTGGTTGTGGAGAAGACAAAAAGAAGGAGATAGTCTCACATCAACTAGGCGTATCAACGGGCTATGGAGATGCCCATCAATAGATATCAATGTGAGTGAGTAGGGATTGCCATGCAACGGATGCACTAGAGCTATAAGTGTATGAAAGCTCAAAAAGAAACTAAGTGGGTGTGCATCCAACTCGCTTGCTCACGAAGACCTAAGGCAATTTGAGGAAGCCCATCATTGGAATATGCAAGCCATGTTCTATAATGAAAATTTCCCACTAGTATATATGAAAGTGACAAAATAGGAGACTCTCTATCATGAAGATCATGGTGCTACTTTGAAGCACAAGTGTAGAAAAAGGATAGTAGCATTGCCCCTTCTCTCTTTTCTCTCATTTTTTTTATTTTGGGCTCTTTGGCCTCTTTTTTTTGTCCGGAGTCTCATCCCAACTTGTGGGGGAATTATAGTCTCCATCATCCTTTCCTCACATGGGACAATGCTCTAATAATGATGATCATCACACTTTTATTTACTTACAACTCAAGAATTACAACTCGATACTTAGAACAAATATATGACTCTATATGAATGCCTCCGGCGGTGTACCGGGATGTGCAATGACTCAAGAGTGACATGTATAAAAAATATGAATGGTGGCTGTGCCACAAACACGATGTCAACTACATGATCATGCAAAGCAATATGACAATGATGAAGCGTGTCATAATAAACGGAACGGTGGAAGTTGCATGGCAATATATCTCGAAATGGCTATGGAAATGCCATACTAGGTGGTATGGTGGCTGTTTTGAGGAAGGTATATGGTGGGTGTAATGCACCGGCGAAAGTTGCACGGTACTAGAGAGGCTAGCAATGGTGGAAGGGTGAGAGTGCGTATAATCCATAGACTCAACATTAGTCATAAAGAACTCACATACTTATTGCATAAATTTATTAGTCATCGAAACAAAGTACTACACGCATGCTCCTAGGGGGATAGATTGGTAGGAAAAGACCATCGCTCGTCCCCGACCGCCACTCATAAGGAAGACAATCAATAAATAAATCATGCTCTGACTTCATCACATAACGGTTCACCATACGTGCATGCTACGGGAATCAAAAACTTTAACACAATTATTTCTACCAATCCACAATTACTCACTAGCATGACTCTAATATCACCATCTTTATATCTCAAAACAATCATAAGGAATCAAACTTCACATAGTATTCAATACACTTAATGTGAAAGTTTTTATTATATCCCTCTTGGATGCCCATCATATTAGGACTAAATTCATAACCTAAGCAAATTACCATGCTGTTTAGAGACTCTCAAAATAATATAAGTGAAGCAAGAGAGTTCAACAATTTCTATAAAATAAAACCACCGCCGTGCTCTAAAAAGATATAAGTGAAGCACTAGAGCATATTGCCTAGCTCAAAAGATATAAGTGAAGCACATAGAGTATTCTAATAAATTCATGATTAATGCGTGTCCCTCTCAAAAGGTGTGTACAGCAAGGATAATTGTGGCAAACTAAAAAGCAAAGACCCATATCATACAAGACGCTCCAAGCAAAACACATACCATGTGGTGAATAAAAATACAGCCTCAAGTAAATTTACCGATGGATTGAAGACGAAAGAGCGGATGCCTTCCGGGGCATCCCCAAGCTTAGGCTCTTGGTTGTCCTTGGATATTACCTTGGGGTGCCTTGGGCATCCCCAAGCTTAGGCTCTTGCCACTCCTTATTCCATAGTCCATCTAATCTTTACCCAAAACTTGAAAACTTCACAACACAAAATTCAACAGAAAACGCCCCTAGCTAGGCATATTGCAATAGATCTAGGTATTGTCATCTTTGGTATGCAATCCATAAGTAGCTCTCATAATAGATTCATATGGCAACTTAATTTTCTTTCTTGGAAAGTGTTCCATACCCTTCCTTAACAGAAATTGAAATCTAATGTTTCCTTCTTTCATATCAATAATTGCACCTATCGTTCTAAGGAAAGGTCTACCAAGAATAATATGACATGTAGGATTGCAATCTATATCAAGACCAATGAAATCTACGGGCACATAATTCATATTTGCAACAATAAGAACATCATTAATCCTTCCCATAGGTTTCTTTGTAGTGGAATCCGCAAGATGCAAATTTAAAGAACAATCATCAAATTCACGGAAACCTAGCACATCACATAAAGTTTTCGGAATCGTGGAAACGCTAGCAGCCAAATCACACAAAGCATGGCACTCATAATCTTTAATTTTAATCTTAATGGTAGGTTCCCACTCATCATAAAGCTTTCTAGGGATAGAAACTTCCAACTCAAGTTTTTCTTCAAAATATTTCATCATAGCATCAACAATATGTTTAGTAAAAGCTTTATTTTGATTATAAGCATGAGGAGAATTCAACATGGATTGCAACAAGGAAATACAATCTATCAAAGAAAAAATATCATAATTAAAATCCTTGAAATCCAAAAGAGTGGGTTCATTTCTACTTAAAGTTTTGACCTCTCCAATCCCACTTTTATCAATTTTTGCATCAAGATCTATAAACTCCGAATCATTGGGACGCCTTAAAGCTAAAGTTGACTCATCTCCAGTCCCATCTTTATCAAGATTTATATTAGAAAACAAAGATTCAATAGGAGTCTCATCAATCACTTTAAGATCTTCATCATTATTTTCAGGAGAAATCGAAGAACACGCTTTTACAAACCATTCTCGCTTAGCACGCATCCTAGCGGTTCTTTCTTTACATTCATCAATAGAAATTCTCATAGCTTTTAGAGACTAATTAATATCATGCTTGGGTGGAATAGATCTAATTTTCAAAGAATCATTCTCAAGAGAAATTCTATCCACGTTCCTAGCCAAATCATCAATCTTGAGTAATTTTTCTTCAACCATAGCATTGAAAACCTTTTGTGAACTAATAAATTCTTTAATATTGTTCTAAAGATCAGAGGGCATCTTATTATAATTTCCATAAGAATTGTTGTAGGAATTACCATAATTATTAGAGGAATTACTAGGAAACGGCCTAGGGTTGAAATTACCTCTATACGCGTTATTACCAAAATTGTTCGTACCAACAAAATTCACATCCATAGATTCATTATTATTCTCAATCAAAGTGTACAAAGGAATAGCATTAGGATCAATAGGAGCACTCTTACTAGCAAACAATTTCATAAGTTCATCCATCTTTCCACTCAAAACATTAATTTCTTCAATCGCATGCACTTTTTTACTAGTAGAGGATCTTTCGGTGTGCCATTGAGAGTAATTAGCCATAATATTATCTAGGAGTTTAGTAGCTTCTCCTAATGTGATTTCCATAAAAGTACCTCCCGCGGCCGAATCTAAAAGATTTCTAGACGCAAAATTCAATCCGGCATAAAAATTTTGTATGATCATCCATAAATTCAAACCATGCGTAGGGCAATTTCTTATCATCAGTTACATCCTCTCCCAAGATTGTGCAACATG
The DNA here is from genome assembly GCA_011799875.1 of Thinopyrum elongatum. Classification (NCBI taxonomy): domain Eukaryota; kingdom Viridiplantae; phylum Streptophyta; class Magnoliopsida; order Poales; family Poaceae; genus Thinopyrum; species Thinopyrum elongatum. The sequence continues at coordinate 535,693,389 of CM022303.1, forward strand.
CTCATGATCAAGTTGCTTAAAATTCATTATATCGTTCCTAAGGGAGATGATCTTAGCAGGAGGAAAATACTTGGAAATAAAAACATCTTTACACTTATTCCATGAATCAATACTATTTTTATGCAAAGATGAAAACCAAGTTTTAGCATGATCTCGTAGTGAGAACGGAAATAGCTTCAATTTAACAATATCATTATCCACATCTTTCTTCTTTTGCATATCACACAATTCGACCAAACTATTTAGATGGGATGCGGCATCTTCACTAGGTCGAATCATTGAAGCTATGGATATGCAAAAGAAGAAAGATGTGGATAATGATATTGTTAAATTGAAGCTATTTCCGTTCTCACTACGAGATCATGCTAAAACTTGGTTTTCATCTTTGCATAAAAATAGTATTGATTCATGGAATAAGTGTAAAGATGTTTTTATTTCCAAGTATTTTCCTCCTGCTAAGATCATCTCCCTTAGGAACGATATAATGAATTTTAAGCAACTTGATCATGAGCATGTTGCACAATCTTGGGAGAGGATGTAACTGATGATAAGAAATTGCCCTACGCATGGTTTGAATTTATGGATGATCATACAAAATTTTTATGCCGGATTGAATTTTGCGTCTAGAAATCTTTTAGATTCGGCCGCGGGAGGTACTTTTATGGAAATCACATTAGGAGAAGCTACTAAACTCCTAGATAATATTATGGCTAATTACTCTCAATGGCACACCGAAAGATCCTCTACTAGTAAAAAAGTGCATGCGATTGAAGAAATTAATGTTTTGAGTGGAAAGATGGATGAACTTATGAAATTGTTTGCTAGTAAGAGTGCTCCTATTGATCCTAATGCTATTCCTTTGTCCACTTTGATTGAGAATAATAATGAATCTATGGATGTGAATTTTGTTGGTAGGAACAATTTTGGTAATAACGCGTATAGAGGTAATTTCAACCCTAGGCCGTTTCCTAGTAATTCCTCTAATAATTATGGTAATTCCTACAACAATTCTTATGGAAATTATAATAAGATGCCCTCTGATCTTTAGAACAATATTAAAGAATTTATTAGTTCCCAAAAGGTTTTCAATGCTATGGTTGAAGAAAAATTGCTCAAGATTGATGATTTGGCTAGGAACGTGGATAGAATTTCTCTTGAGAATGATTCTTTGAAAATTAGATCTATTCCACCCAAGCATGATATTAATTAGTCTCTAAAAGCTATGAGAATTTCTATTGATGAATGTAAAGAAAGAACCGCTAGGATGCGTGCTAAGCGAGAATGGTTTGTAAAAGCGTGTTCTTCGATTTCTCGTGAAAATAATGATGAAGATCTTAAAGTGATTGATGAGACTCCTATTGAATCTTTGTTTTCTAATATAAATCTTGATAAAGATGGGACTAGAGATGAGTCAACTTTAGCTATAAGGCGTCCCAATGATTCGGAGTTTATAGATCTTGATGCAAAAATTGATAAAAGTGGGATTGGAGAGGTCAAAACTTTAAGTAGAAATGAACCCACTCTTTTGGATTTCAAGGATTTTAATTATGATATTTTTTCTTTGATAGATTGTATTTCCTTGTTGCAATCCATGTTGAATTCTCCTCATGCTTATAATCAAAATAAAGCTTTTACTAAACATATTGTTGATGCTATGATGAAATATTTTGAAGAAAAACTTGAGTTGGAAGTTTCTATCCCTAGAAAGCTTTATGATGAGTGGGAACCTACCATTAAGATTAAAATTAAAGATTATGAGTGCCATGCTTTGTGTGATTTGGCTGCTAGCGTTTCCACGATTCCGAAAACTTTATGTGATGTGCTAGGTTTCCGTGAATTTGATGATTGTTCTTTAAATTTGCATCTTGCGGATTCCACTACAAAGAAACCTATGGGAAGGATTAATGATGTTCTTATTGTTGCAAATATGAATTATGTGCCCGTAGATTTCATTGGTCTTGATATAGATTGCAATCCTACATGTCATATTATTCTTGGTAGACCTTTCCTTAGAACGATAGGTGCAATTATTGATATGAAAGAAGGAAACATTAGATTTCAATTTCTGTTAAGGAAGGGTATGGAACACTTTCCAAGAAAGAAAATTAAGTTGCCATATGAATCTATTATGAGAGCTACTTATGGATTGCATACCAAAGATGACAATACCTAGATCTATTGCAATATGCCTAGCTAGGGGCGTTAAACAAAAACCTCTTTCACACTTGCCCTCCGGGAGACCCGAATGGTCTGCTACTTCTTCAGCTTGCGTTGGTTTTTCCCTTAAAGAGGAAAGGGTGATAAAGCAAGGTAGAGATAAGTATTTCCCTTAATTAGAGAACCAAGGTATCAATCCAGCAGGAGGTACAAGCAAGTCTCCAATCTATGCACCTGCACAAACAATCAAACACTTGCACCCAACGCGATAAAGGGGTTGTCAATCCCTTCACGGTCAATTGCAATGGTGAGATCTGATAGAGATAGATATAAAAGATTACTAAAACGTAAAATTAAATAAAAGTAAATAAATTGCAGCAAGATATTTTTGGGTTTTTTTGGTTTATAGATCTGAAAATATATAATGGAAAATAGACCCGGGGGCCATAGGTTTCACTAGAGGCTTCTCTCTTGAAGGAAAATAATACGGTGGGTGAACAAATTACTGTCGAGCAATTGATAGAAAAGCGCAAAGTTATGACGATATCCAAGGCAATGATTATGCATATAGGCATCATGTCTGTGTCAAGTAGACCAAACGATTCTGCATCTACTACTATTACTCAACACATCTACTGCTATCCAGCATGCATCTAGAGTATTAAGTTCATAAAGAACGAAGTAACGTCTTAAGTAAGATGACATGATGTAGAGGGATAAACTCAAGCAATATGATGAAAACCCCATATTTTTATCCTTGATGGCAACAATACAATACGTGCCTCGCTACCCCTACTATGTCACTGGGTGAGGACACCGCAAGATTGAACCCAAAACTAAGCACCTCTCCCATTGCAAGAAATACCAATCTAGTTGGCCAAACTAAACCGATAATTCGAAGAGAAATACAAAGATCTCAAATCATGCATATAAGAATTCAGAGAAGATTCAAATAATATTCATAGATAATCTGATCATAAATCCACAATTCATCGGATCTCGACAAACACACCGCAAAAGAATATTACATCGGATAGAACTCCAAGAACATCGAGGAGAACATGGTATTGAAGATCATAGAGAGAGAAGCAGCCATCTAGCTACTAGCTATGGACCCGTAGGTCTGAGGTAAACTACTCACGCTTCATCGGAAGGGCAATAGGGTTGATGTAGATGCCCTCCGTGATCAAATCCCCCTCCGGCAAATCGCCGGAAAAGGCGCCAAGAATGGGATCTCACGGGAACAGAAGGTTGCAGCGGCGGAAAAGTATTTTCGTGGATGCTTCTGTTGATAATGGAATATGTGAGGATTTATAGAGCTGAGAGAGAGGTCGGTGGACTCCCGAGGGGCCCACAAGCCAGGGGGCGCCCCCCCTAGGGCGCGCCCCTACGGCTTGTCGTCGCCTTGTGGGTCTTCTGACTTCGTCTCCAAGTCTCGTGCGTGTCTTCTGGTCCCAGAAAAATCATCGTAAAGTTTTATTCCGTTTGGACTCCGTTTGATATTCCTTTTCTGCGAAACTCAAAAACAAGAAAAAAACAGAAATTGGCACTGGGCTCTGGGTTAATAAGTTAGTCCCAAAAATAATATAAAATAGCATATTAAACATCCAAAACAGATAATATAATAGCATGGAACAATAAAAAAAATTATAGATACGTTGGAGACATATCATGGTCCTGCTTGCACGTGGTGCATGTGGAGGCATGCATGAGATGACCCCAGCTTTTGGCACCATGTAGGCATGGCCAATGTGGTCCCACAGGCAAGCTCTACACAAATTCGGACACAAACGCACGTTGCGTCACGTCCAGGCAGTGTTTTAGGGGTTTTTCACCGGGAAAACCCTAGAAAATGCATTGAGTGTCGGAAATCAACGATACTTGTCATGCATGCTTGCCATGGTCATCCTAGGGTGTGCACAGAGTTTGGGCTCAATCGGTGGGACCAGAAAAAACCCTCTTTCACACTTGCCCTCTAGGAGACCCGAATGGTCCTGCTTGCACATGGTGCATGTGGAGGCATCCATGAGATGACCCTAGCTTTTGGCACCATGTGGGCATGGCCAATGTGGTCCCACAGGCAAGCTCTACACGAATTCGGACACAAAACGCATGTTATGTCACGTCCGGGCAGTGTTTTACGGTTTTTTTTCACCCGGAAAACCCTAGAAATTGCATCGAGTGTCGAAAATCAACGGTACTTGTCATGCATGCTTGCCATGGTCATCCTAGGGTGTGCACAGAGTTTGGGCTCAATCGGTGGGACCAGAAAAAAGACCTCTTTCACACTTGCCCTCCGGGAGACCCGAATAGTCATGCTTGCACATGGTGCATGTGGAGGCATGCATGAGATGACCCCAACTTTTGGCACCCTGTGGGCATGGCCAATGTGGTCCATTTATTTCAATTATAAATTAAAAGAAATTTTAGAATGAAGAAGTGGTGGCAAAGAGAAAGGAAAATTTCAAATATTATCATACATTTTCGATTTTTTAAACTGTCAGAAGAAATAAAAGAGAAAAAATATATATGATTTAAAATTGTTATTTCAAATAGAAAACTGAAAAGTAATATTAGAATTAAGAAGTTAAATAAAAGACAACATATTATCTTGCATTTTTTGAATTTTAATACTGTCAAAAGAAATGAAAGAGATAAAATAGATGATTTAAAAAAAATTCAAATATAAAAAAGAAAAGAAATATTTGATTGAATAAGTGAAATAGAACACATCATTTTTTGTACATTTGTGAATTTAATAAGTGTCAGAACAAATAAAATAGAATTGATTTTAAAATATTTTAAATATAAAAATTAAAAGAAATATTGGAAACCAGAAGTGAAATAAAAGAAAATAGAAAATAGAAAAGAATGTAAGAATTAACAAGTGAAATTGTTCTGCGCACGGGTGAGGCTGGCCCTGGGACGGCCCACCCGAATTGGGCCCAAGCCAGCGGCGCGCCGGGCACAACCGAAGGGTGGTGGGAGTTTAGTCCCACCTCGCCAAGCGAGAGGAGCTCGCACCGGTTTATATACCCGGCTGAGCTATCCCTCTCAAGTTCCTCTCTAAAGCGGGCAGCACATTGCCTAACCCAGGCCCTCTCTGCCCCGTGGGGCCTACTAGCAGCATATTTACTTGTCCGGCGGGCCTGCATCCTGGCCCAATAAATGGTTGGGTTTCTAGTCGTATGCAGGCCGTTGTGTTGTGAATTATGCAGCTAGTAGGCGGGTATTTTTTAATTTATATTTTATTTTTTACATATGTCATATGTCAATTTTTTGTCCTTCTTCAAATCACCTCCTAAATTTGTATACATGCTCACTTACATGTACCTGAGTTTCACCAAGCCACTCTAAAATATATAGAATTCTAAAAAATAGAACACAACATTTTTTCGTACATTTGTGAATTTTATAACTGTCAGAACAAATAAAAGATAAAAAATAGATATGATTTAAAATTATTTCGAACAGAAAATTGAAAAGAAAATATTAGAATTAAGAAGTGAAATAAAAGACAACATATTATCTTCCATTTTTTGAATTTTAAAACTATCAGAATAAATGAAAGAGAAAAAATAGATTTGATTTTAAAATATTTCAAATATAAAAAAGAAAAGAAATATTTACAGTCAACTTGCAGCAATGGACTTGCTCATGTAGGTATTGGCAGAGAGGAAGGACAAAAACCTAAGGGTACTAAGATGAGCAAAGTAGGTGGCCAGATCACATGTAGTTCTTGCAAAAGGCAAGGGCATAACAAATCCAGTTGTAAAAATAATGATGCAACTAAACATCATGGCAATGCACACATGGCCAGGGAAGCAACAAAGAAAAAGAAACAGGACAAAGCGGCATTTGATGCTCTTCAAGTTCAGAGAACTATGAAAGCTAAGGAGGTTGAGATAGGAAAGGTATGGTCCATGGTTTACATTGCTGGGAATTTTTACTTTGTTCGTACTAATCAACAAATTGTTTGCAGGCTCCTGACATGAAAGGCAAGGCAGTGGCTGTGCAAACCAGGCCAAGGAAGTTGGAAATAACAAGAAAACCAGGGGCCCTAAAGATATCTGAACCAAGTTCACAAAAGAGCTCACAGCCAAGCTCTCAACCTAGGTCACAGCCAAGCCCTAGAGTACCTCAGCATTGTGTCTTCAACCTTGCTGCATACAAGGAGGCACTTAGTACTAAGAAAGGACCATCTATTTGATCATATTGTACTACAACAGGGCCATGTACCTTTCAAGACTTCCTTTGGAAGTTGCACTTTTTTGTTTGGAAGACAAGTCCATATATTTGATCTATGCTACATTTGTGGCTAATAAATTATGGCAGACATGTTGCTACATTTCTGGCTAGTTTCGAGAAGCATAACATCTGCATTACATTAAGAACTGTAGTACATAACTTAACAGGTTCAACACATCACATTTGTAGTACATAAACTTCATCAGTACATAACTTAACAGCAAAGTAACACTAACTGCAGTTCTACAAACACTAAACTGACTGACACTGACTGACTAATTGAAGACACTGACATGCCATCACTCTGTCTTCGTCTCCTTCATGTTCTTGATGCGCTCTGAGTGACGAATGCCCATGGGGATGTAGGTCTCCGCTTGAATCGGCATGGTCTTGTCTCCGAGCTGCGGGATCCCCGGCACCACCATCTGCATGTCCGCCGGCTGCTCCTGGACAACAACTTCCTGCTCCTCCTCCCCATCAGTGTCGTCCACCAGCACAACAACCTCCTCTCCCCCGCTCTCATCCTCGCTCTGCTCCACATCTTCGCTGTCACTCTCTTCCTCGCTCTGCTCCACATCACTATCAGAGTGAACATTGGACTGATTAACCGGATCTGGCACCGCGAGCAACACTCCGACAAGATCTGGCACTGGATCCAGAGGGGCGCGGCTGCGGGAGCAGTACATGTACCACCTCGCACGCTGACGCGGATCCGGGGAGTTCTCCGCTTTGTTCATAGCCCAGAGGAAAACCTGGACTGGAACAACTCCTCGACCACCACGAAACAAGGACTTCTTCTCATTGCCCGTAAGCACTTTGATGAGACCCCTACCATGGTCGATGAACATCTGCAAGCTGGGAAACCAGCTGCAGATCTCCTCCACATTCGCCCTCTTCTCCACGTCGCCCTTACAAAACTTCCCAACTGCCTCCTCCCACTTTTGTTCAGCGCGGCGACATGCACTTGCCGACGGCGACCTCCCTCCCTTTTTGGCCCCCATCGCCGGTGTCGCCAGATGTGAGATGTGAGTGGAGGGAGTGAATGGGGAACGGCAGAAAGACCTAGGGTTCGTCTCTGTGATTTGGTGGGCGCCACAAGACCTAGGGTTCGTCTCTGCGAGATGAAATGGGGAATTTTACCTCTCTCCAGGTTATGCTCAGCGCGCGGGCGAGGCCGGCCTAGGACAGCCCACCCGAATTAGGCCCAAGCCAGAGCCGTGTCGGGCACAGCCGAGGGGTGGTGGGAGTTTAGTCCCACCTCGCCAACCGAGAGGAGCTCGCACCGGTTTATATACCCGGCCGAGCTATCCCTCTCAAGTTCCTCTCTAAAGCAGGCATCACATTGCCTAACCTAGTGCCTCTCTGCCCCATGGGCCCTACTGGCAGCATATATACTTTCCCTGTGGGCCTGCATCCTAGCCCATTGGGTTTCTAGTCGTATGCAGACCGTGGTGTTTGAATTATGCAAATAGTAGGCGGGCATTTTTTTTAATTTTTAATTTATTTTTTGCATATGTCACATGTCAATTTTTTGACCTTCTTCAAATGACCTCAAATTTTGCTCACATGTTCTCTTATACAAACATAGCTAGGTTTTGAAGGTTTTACATTTTTTGGAATTCTTTTGAATTTATACTGCCCTGTAGAATGACTGTTCAAAACATCGGACTATACCTTAAGGGGGCATTATAAACTACAATTTTTTTGAAATTTTTTTCATAGCCATGTTTGGCACATATATTTGACCATGTATAACAAAATTGGGGTCATTTGGATATGGTCAAAAAAATCACCTTTCTACAAAAACTGGCTTAAGTGACCAAATGGTCCCTCCGTAATGTAGTGATTTTTTGACCTCCTCTAAATGACCTCAAATTTTGCACACATGATCTCTTACACAAACATAGCTAGGTTTTGAAGGTTTTATTTTTTTTGAATTTATACTGCCCTGTAGAATGACTGTTGAAAACATCGGACTATACCTTAAGGGGGCATTGTAAACTAAATTTATTTTGAAATTTTCTTTCATAGCCATGTTTGGCACATGTTTTGACCATGTATAACAACATTGGGGTCATTTGAAGATGGTCGAAAAAATCACCTTTCTACAAAAACTGGCTTAAGTGAGACCAAATGGTCCCTCCGTAAAGTAGTGATTTTTTTACCTCCTCTAAATGACCTCAAATTTTGCACACATGATCTCCTACACAAACATAGCTATGTTTTGAAGGTTTTACATTTTTTTGAATTTATACCGCACTGTAGAATAACTGTTCAAAACATCAGACTACACCTTAAGTGGGCATTGTAAACTAAATTTATTTTGAAATTTTCTTTCATAGCCATGTTTGGCACATGTATTTGACCATGTATAACAAAATTGGGGTCATTTGGAGATGGTCGAAAAAATCACCTTTCTACAAAAAATTGGCTTAAGTTTTTGACCTCCTCTAAATGACCTTAAATTTTGCACACATGTTCTCTTACACAAACATAGCTAGGTTTTGAAGGTTTTACAAATTTTTTGATATTTTTTCAATTTATACTGCCCTGTAGAATGAATGTTTAAAACATCGGACTATATCTCAAGGGGGCATTGTAAACTACATTTTTTAAATTACTATTATAATACTGTTGTAAATTTACATTTTATTTCCTTCACACATTTGATGATGGAATATTTGCTCTGTTATTGGAATAGTTGTTTAAATGAAGGAATATTTGATCTTTTTGCTTATTCAATTGATGGAATGATGGAATGTGTGAGGATGAACAATTATCACTAACTTTACTAAACCCCATGTACCAGAATTAATGACACATCTATTTTGGAACAATTTTGGGGTCATTTCAAGATGGTCAAAAATTTCACTTCAATATATCAGATTTTCAATTTTTTTAAAATTTTGTAATATATTTCAAATGGAAGATTCAATGATGCAAACTTATGAAAACCTCAAGTCCATGTATTTAAGTTTGTAACCTATGTAAATAAGGCATGTGTACTTTAGAAAAAAACATTTGTAATAGTAGGACAAATAATCATGTGACAGATGAAAACATTAACAAAAAAATGCCACCTACTAACAGGAGATTTTGCTCTCCACGGCCTGCATACGACTAGAAGCTCAGCATATGGGCCAGGATGCACGCCCGTGTAGCATGAATTACTCCTGCTAGTAGGCCCCACAGGGCATAGAGATAACCGGACCGATCAGATGTTGTATGTTGAGAGAGGCTCTTGCCCAGCTACTCGCAGCCGGGTATATAAGCCGGTGCGGGCGCCTCTCGGTTGGTGAGGTGGGACTAAACTCCCACCACCTTTTGCTTTGCCCGTTGCGCCTTAGCCGTGGGCCAAATTCGATGGGCTGTCCCAAGCCAGCCCAGCCACGCGTCCGTCTACATGGTTTGACTGGCTCATCGTTCTCCTTTTTTACATTTTATCTTTCATTTCTTATAAATTACATACTGCTTTCAAATTCCATGGTAATTCAAATGTTATATTTTGCACACACTACTTTTTTATTTTTACATTTTCTCGAATATTTTCTTATAAATCAGTTACAGTTTACAAATTCAAATAATTAGGATAATTTCTTTTCTTATATTTCACTCCTTTATTACAAAAATCCATTAAATCTTAATTCAACTGTTGTTCTTTGCACACACCATTTTCAACTACTATTTTATTACTCTTCTATATTTCTATTCTATTTCCTTTATACATTTGATGAAATGATGGAATATTTGCTCTGTTCTTGCTCTATTTGCTTATTCAAATGATGGAATGATGGACAATTAGCACTAACTTGACTAAACCTCATCTACCCAAATTCAGGACACATCAGTTTTGGAACATGGCCACAATCTATGATTTGGTACGCTTTGCAAAAGGGGCACAATATGTTGCACATGGCCACAACATGGGAACTCTATGTAGCTTGTCTGGTCAGTGAAGCAACATTGAAGCAGCAACTGTGATCATTGCAGCACCTAAACTCAGAATATATACACTGAAACAAAGCATAGCTAAACAGATTCCAGTGCATCTAGACAGTAGATCTAGTTCAGAGACATACTACATTAATTAGAGTCTATCATACTTCAGCTAGAACAACCTTCCAACAGTTCACAACCACATGCACTTGCGCAAAAGTAAAACATCATCAAATATACTGATGATGAGTACCACTTCCAGCTTCACAGCATCTAGATCATGGAGGGTTACTACATGGGACCTAGAGCCTTCAGGAGGGCTGCATGCTCTGCCCTGATCTTGATGTCCTCCCCACTCATCGATAAACCGCGTGCATGCGACATAAGGTGCTCATAAAGCCCATCCTTGGGCTTTGGCTTAGTGGTGCAGTATGGGCACGTGAACTTGCCCCACTTGAAGTACGCCACCTTCCCCTTCTCCCTGATCTTCTGGGCTTCCTTCTCAATGAAGGACTCTTTGTTCCCGTCGTCCACATCATCTCCAGACTGATACTGCACACACAAATGAATCGCATAAATACATTATGCATTCATGTAGCCATCTACAGTAATTTAATTAAACAAACAACAGTAAATTACCATTTACATCAATTTCATTAAGAAACTACAAAAAATCCCATGTAGATGCATTCATATAGTGCTCATACTGAACTAAACAACAGAAAATTCCAATTTAGAGGAATTAAATGAAAATAGAACAAAATTTTCCATTTTAGAAGAATTTAATGGACAAACAACAGAATATTTCCATTTATATGCATTCATATATGGTTTCGTGAACAAAGACCACAAATATCCCATTTACAGCTAATTAATGAACAAACAACACAACTTTATGATATTAATGAATAAACAACGCAAAAATCCAATTTAGAGGCATTCATATAGGGCTTTATCAACAAACAACATCTCATACAAATTAATGAACAAACAAAAATAGTTTTGGGGTTACCTCATACACGTCGTCGTCGTCATAGTCAGACTCATACGGGTCCTTGAACCCAGTCATGGCTAGCTTCCTCTTGCTGCAAGCAGCTTCCTCTTCCTGCAATATATAAGTAATTCAATTACTACTAACTACACAACACAGTATGCAAAGGTCAAGCATTCAACAATGTGCTTCTAATTACCTAAAATTATGATCTAAAATTATACAGTATCCAAAGGTGAAGCATTCTACAATTCTAGCTTGGTCAAACTAAAGTTTTAGGTCATGCTGACTCTGGTCCTTGAAACTATAATGCAAGAGTGGGCACCAATACCACTGGCATGAAGTGCTTGCAACATGTTTTTTTTCATTTAGAAGTTTGCACCAACCCATACTATTCCTCTATATCGAATGACCCCATTACGCAATGATTATTTGCTATTCTTGTGAGTTCTCAGGACTGCCAATGCAGATAGTAAATTCTGGGTGAATGTGTCTTTGCTGTACCCTGCAACAATATCAGTGAGCCATTGTGGTTGACAGGAAGTAATGGCATTGAGTTCATCTAGCTCATGTAATCTAGATAGTGGTGCATCAGCTGCCCTATTCTCTGAGTCTTTTATTGGATGGTATATTGTAATGCCATGAGCTTGAGGAAAGGAAAGCTTTGTGCAATTTTTTGTGCTAGGTGTGAAACTATTTCATATGACATTCATGCATGGAGTTATGCAAAAACAATTTAATATGAGTTGCTCATGTGGCATAGTTGCATGTCTAGCAAACCTACTTAAGGTTAACTTTATAAGTAGAGGAAACCTACAGATAAAAAATAAAGCTACCTAAAAATTTAGTTTATGGATAATGAAGGGAAGCTCCAAACTATTTTGAAATTGTGCACTAGTTAGACATAATGTGTTCATTTCAACAACTAATTGATAGACTTTAAATGAAGGAAGTAAGATTTTAACCTAATTTGTACAATATCAACTTTAATAGATAGACTGGGGGGGGCTGCTCAGCCCCTGCCGTGGCCCGCTGAGGGAATATCCATAACAAATCTAACAACATATCCAGCACAGAACAAAATCTGAGCACATGCAGCAATCAAGATTCTAATAAAAAAACCTACCTCTCATTATGATCTCTGTAGCATTCAAGCACGAATCAAGTACAAAAAAACCCTAACTCTCATTATGATTTACCAACAAGCAGAAGGGGGTGCAACATTCAATCACAAATCTACTAAAAAAACCTATCTACTAAATCTTCTGCTTATCAACACTAACTATGAAAGGAGGGGAATGAGAAGCATTACCACATCCACCACCTGCTTGTCGCCTGCCTCTGCACGTACATCCAGTGCGCTGCCAAACGCCGTCACCTCCAGGTCCGGCACGGCGGAGTCGGAGCCCGCCACCCCCTTCTCCTCCAGATCCGCCGCCGCAGCGATCGATCCAGCGACTGCGATTGCAGCATCTCCCACACCGCCGACGCCGGCCACTTCTTGGATGGCATCTGCCGCGGTCTCCGCGCCCTCCTTGTCGACCACATCTCTGTGCGCAGCGGCGGCAGTGCCACGACCTTGCTCCATCGAAGCCTGAGAGAACCGGCCGGAGAGAGGGAGACGGTGGGGCTCAGCGAGTACGTGCGGTGGCGGGGCGAGGGAGACGATGCGGCAAGGAGGGAGGGAGGCAATTTGGGGAAAATGGTGGGGCCGATGCGCCCGGTGGTGGTTCCCCCCTCTTAAAGGATGGGACGTTTTTGGAAGTTTTCGTCAACACGTGCTAGCCCACGACCGCCGCACGGTACACGGGAAAACGAAACGCCCACGTACAATACTTGTATACCCTCAGCGTACAAAAGTTAACGGGCCGGTGCGGGCTCGTACAGGGCTCTACGCGCGCTCTACGCCGGCATAAAAAGGACGATCGTGCCCCTCTTCCCGAATCGTTTTTGAGAGATCTCAGCTGTCCATGTGTTTCACGCGCCGAGAGTTCAGTACAGGGCAGAGCACCAGAGCAGAAACGTTCGAAAAGAAGGATTACCCGGTCTCTGCATCAAAATGAGGCATACATTCATCTCTATTAAATTATTCAACAGAGTCTGACAAAGCAGATACATAGATCGACCCAAAGTCATCTTCCTCGCGACGTCAATCGCTATACCTACAAGTTTGATAGGAGTGCACTAGCGCATCCATGCACGCCATCTGATCTGGTGGCCTCATCAGGCTGCCCCACGGCGAGCCGAGAGCACAAACTGGTCTAGTAGACTCTCAGCGCACACCGCATACGCACGCTCTAGAATCCGACACTGCCATCTTCCGTCGTCCCATCTTCAGGAGAGATCAATGCATAGGCCTTGCCAGGCCCAACTGCCGTCGATGCCACCATGACGCCAGACATCGCCATCACCCTACGTGCGTCCATCAACACACGTCCAATGCCGGGACCCCGTCGCGCCACGCTGCCGAGACCCACCGTCGCCGATGCAGTAGATGCCACACCGCACCACCTCATGGCCCCTCCAGTCAACACCTGCTCCAAGGCAATGCCCCTAGGAAGGAGAACGTCACTGAAGGCGCTGTCAGCGTCCGATCCGGGAGACCCAGATCTAGGGTTTCCCCCGAAGCAGCCCTAGCGAGGTGAAACAGTCCGCAGCGACGATGCTTCGACAAGGAACCGACGTCAACGACACTGCCATCGTCTGCCAAGACCGAAGTCGGCGTGATTTTTCCCAACCGTCGTACCACCCCGACCCACAGCTGACTAGAACCGCTCGGTGCCACGCCGAGGCGATATAAGCCAGCGCGGGAACTCCTAGGACCGCCACTGCACTGTTACCACGGCCCGAGCACAGCCCCAGGCCACCACCGCCCATAGGACAGTACCAGCCGCCGCTCCGTGCCGTCCGCAGCCCGCGCCGCTAGGTGCCAACTGATAGAGGATCTTGGCCAGGTCACCGCCACCACCAACACTAGACGCGCACCTCTTCCAGAGGCCAACCGCACATCCCGCCACCAAACGGAGCCGCCGGGAGTAGAGTCGTGCCGCCACCACCCTCGTGCAGCCTTCCACGCGCCGCCGTGACAGCTAGTACGGTCGCTTGCCGTTGCGTCTCGCATAGCGCCGCGCCGCGCCCCGGCCCAGTCAGATGTACCCACATCGATCTCGCCGCGTGAAAGGGAGAAGGCTCCCCACCGCCGCCCACGCCAGGCGCACCTAGGCGGTGGCGATGAAAGAGGAGGACGAGAAGGGCCGGAGGCGGCGGCGGGTGGCCTCTTCTGTCGTTTCTCCCACAAGCGCCAGGGCAGGGAGATCCTATTTTTTTCAGCTGGGGTCTCTTCATCTTGGTGTCTAATCAGTGAACCTTTGGATAATTTGAAGGGCCCGAGGAATCCACATATCTAACCAGGTGGTGTGGTTCCGGGTTATATTCTATCTTTCATAATAGTTAAGACTTAGCTTGCCTTCGACGGAGGGTTAACGAACTTAATCTCTTTTTTTTTGAATAAAACGAACTTAATCATTACACTTAACAAAGTTTAGCTGCGAACCAACATGTGGTTGGATGGTTAGAGAGACTGTGGTATCCCCAGCCCACCAGGGTTCAAATCCTGGTGCTCGCATTTATTTCTGGATTTATTTCAGGATTTCCAGCGATGCACATTCAGTGGGAGGAGACGTTCCCGTCGACGACGAGGCGCCTACGGTGACTTCGTAAATTTTCAAATTTTCAAGATGATATGTCGGCTCAGTCTTTCGGATGTGCGTTCATAGGGGTGAGTATATGCGCGTGTATATGAGCGCTTGCGTCTGTACTGTGTTAAAAAAAACAAAGTTTAGCTATAATTCACCCCCGCTTTACTTTTGCCTGGGCCACACCACCCTTACCAACTAACCTAATCTAGTGCGCTCACCGGCCACATCATCGCGCGAGTGGTTTTGCATGTGTGATGTCAAAAGCTGGAAACAACATACTACAACTACTTCACAAGGTGACGACGACGTCGTCTTCCATCTCTTGCTAGCCTTCTTCGCTTGTGTGTGTGTGGAAGGAATGGATGGTTTCTGACTTGACCATGCACCTTTGGGAAATGGCGACACGATCGTCAATTCGGGACGACGCCAGGTCGCGCAGCACCTTTTCCCCGCTTTTCTCGTCTTTTTCACATCGGCTGGAGCCTGAAGATATGCATACATGCACCACACGGCACGCATCATAGTAGTAGTAGTCCAGCTAGCAAGTAACCATCGATCTAGGTAGCCGGCGACCAACTAGCGGGACGCACGGAGGTCCAAGGCAGCTACCAATGCGTTTTATTGCTTGCTACTACTACGCGGCCGGCAGCGCGCAGCAAGCGATCGTCAATCGACGCAACTGTGTTGGCACCGTGGCCCTCGCTCTAGCTCGCCCTAGCTAGCCCTCTCTCAGATCACCCCCCTCTTGCAGTGGCTCGAATCAACGAAGAAGAAGAGAACAGGAGCACACAGAGGACACGGTGAGTTTTCCGACGCACGTACGCCCGCCGCACAAACAACAATTCCTTCAGCACAAACTCAACCCCACGCTCCGTTACAACGATGGCCACACTGGCTTTATACCTGAGCCGGCGTCAGGGCATGAACCCACGCCTCCTACTCTCCCGTGGCCCGCGACCAGCATGCTCCGCTCGTGACCATGACGCGCTCCGACGCGCACAGCACACGGCGAGCACCAACCGATCGCCTGCGATCACCCCGCGCTACTCCCCAACGGATTGGCCCCACACACATGCGCACGGTGTACTCCTACACGGACACCCCCGTGCTCCACACGCACACATGGTACGGACCCGATGCGCCTGACACGACCGGCGCACGCCCACACGCGCACCCGAGACGTCCTGGCCACAGCCGCGGCTTATTTGGCCAACACTCACCCCCTAAGCCGCGGCTCAGAGGAGTGTCGGCTCGAGGTCGTCGCCAATCTCCGCCAGGAGCGCACGCTCCGCCGCCGGCGCCTTCCGCGGCTTGGTGCACTCCCGCTTGAAGTGGCCCCGCTGCCCGCAGTTGTAGCAGCGGCCGCGGCGGTTCCCTCCGTTGCCCGACGCCATGCTGCTGCCGCCGTCGTGGTCGAAGCCGCCACTGCCCTGCTGTCGCTGCCGAGCCGCCCACTGTGCAGCAGTCAGCATCAGCTGCTCGCCATCGCGCCCGTCGCCGTCCTGCCCGCGCCTCCGCGTTTGTTCGTCGAACGCCTTGAGCCGCCCCAGAGCTTCCTCGAAGGGTATCTCAGCCACGTTGCAGAACTGCTCGATTCCGGCGGTGACGGGATACAGGCGACCGGGGACGGTGTCCAGCAGTTTCTTCACGAGCGCCTCGTCGTCGGGCATCGACCCCAGGCTCGCGTACCGCGCTGTCATGGCACCGAGCCTCCCGGCGTAGCCGTCCAGATCCTCACCGTCCACCATCTTCAGACGATCGAAGTCGCCGCGAAGCGTCGCGAGCCACGCCGCCTGGACTCGATCGGCACCGACGAAGAGCACCTTGAGGGAGTCCCATACCTCCTTTGCGGTGGGCTTCGTCGCCACCTGCATCAGCACCTCCTCCGACAGCGCGCTCAGCAACGCCGCCCGCGTCGTCTTGCTCTTGCCGGCGTCGACTGCCGCGCCCTCCGCCGGAGCCACCGCACACCACAACCCCTGGGCATCAAGGATTGCCTCAACCTTGATGGCCCAGGACGTGTAGTTCGCCGGCGTCAATGGTGGGACCTGCAGCGACATCGCGCCGCCACCACCGTATGGGACGAGCGACATGCTCGCCGGCGATTACCTCGCGAAACCGGCTCTGATGCCAATTGCTGGCACCGTGGTCCTCGCTCTAGCTCGCCCTAGCCCTCTCTCAGATCACCCCCACTTGTCGTGGCTCGAATCAACGAAGAAGAAGAAGGAAGAAGAGAACAGGAGCACACCGAGGACACGGTGAGTTTTCCGGCGCACATACGCCTGCCGCATGAACGGCAACTCCTTGAGCACGAACTCAACCCCACGCTCCGTTACAACGATGGCCGCACTGGCTTTATACCTGAGCCGGTGCCAGGGCACGAACCCACGCCTCCTACTCTCCTGTGGCCCGCGACCAGCACGCTCCGCTCGTGCCCATGACGTGCTCCGACGCGCACAACACACGGCGAGCACCAACCGATCGCCTGCGATCACCCCGCGCTACTCGTCAACGGACTGGCCACACATACACACGCACAGTGTACTCCTACACGGACATCCCCGTGCTCCACATGCACACACTCACGCACACACACGCCACGGACCCGGCGCGCCCGACACGACCGGCGCGCGCCCATTCACGCACCCGACACGTCCTGGCCACAGCCACGGCTTATTTGGCCAACAAATTGATCCTTGTAGTAGCTGGAAATTCCAGCTGTGGATAGCCATTTCTAGCTAGCGGCTTGCCTCCTTCGAGACCCGCACACGTCAGGCACGGCAGGGCAGCTGGCTTCCTTGTCGATGGACCTGGATGGATGATTGAATGCGCGCGGCGACTCGATCGCGGGTGGGGGAGGCGTAAAGCGGCCTGCCAGTGCCAGCCAGCTCGATCGATCGGCTAGTGTTCGAAGAGTTTGCTTTTTGCTCGTCCATCAGCAGCCCCAGTCGATCACCTCATCATCAAATAAAAAAAGAAAAAGGGAAAAAAAAGCAGCCTCGGTCTTTTTTTTTAACACAGTACAGACGCAAGTCATATACACGCGCATACACTCACCACTATGAACACACACACCCTATCCCTATGATCACCTCCGAAAAACTGAGCCGGCATATCATCTTGAAATTTACAAAGTCATCGTAGATCTTGTCGTCGACGGGAACATCTCCTCCCACTAAATACGCATCGCTGAAAATTTTAAAATAAATTTAGAAATAAATACGAGCATCAAGATTTAAACCCTGATGGGCTAGAGATACCAGAATCCATCTAACCATTCAACCACTCACAGCAGCCTCGGTCGATAGATCTTATGCGACGGCATGGAGCGCATGGAGTGGGAGACACGGCTGGTGCACGTACGCTACGTGTCGTATGCATGCACGGCACGGCGGAGAGTGCATGTGTTAACTATGTCCGGCTGGACGCGGCGAAGAAGAAGGAATCAGCACGTGCCCACAGGCCACAGCGTATGCGCATGTGGGCCATGTGGTTGATTAGTGATGATGTGATCAGGCCGCTCTAAGTCAACTTTGATTACGTTGACCGGGTCAAGTTGATTTTTTTTATGATCGTTAAGTGGATTTCTTTTATTGTTGATTCTTCTGTCAAGATTTATCCTCTTTTTTTTTCTCAAAGTGTTTCTATTGGGCTTGAAGCCTGTCGTCATTGCCTACATTTTTACTTCATTTTCTTTTCTTTTTTCCTTTTTCTTATTAGTTTGTTTTTCTTTTTCCTTTTATGGTACTAGATAATTGCCAGTGTGTTGCAATGGGATATAAATATTTTAAGTATGTTACCTCATAATTTATGTGCCCATATTAATGTTATTGTGTAAATAATGTTTACCAAATCTTGCCCATGGTATACCTATCAAATACAATCACTTATTGTCTTCCAAAGAAAAGATAAAATTATTTGGCAAGTCAATTAAGTGTGGGACAATTAAGACGATTTCCATGGAATGATACTCAGGAAAATATGGAAGGTAGGATGAAGCACTCCGCCTCGCACGAAAAGAACCACTATTCTTTCTTAAGTAGTAGAGATATTGGGATGTTGAATGAGTGTTAACGCATGCACATAAATATTGTATATAATTTGTATAATAATAAGACTATTATATGATTATTCTTTGCATAATATAAAAGTGCAACAGTGCAAAGTTTTCTGCTAGTTTTTTTAGTTTTTATACACTATCTTATTTTCATAAAATGTAGAATAAATGACACTAATTCATTCTTTCTTAGAAACTTCAATTTTGATTTTAATTTAGTTTTGATTTTATTATCTTTCTTCTTTAAGGTTGATACCAATAGTACTAAATCATTCCTCCTTACAAAACTTCTTACTTTCAAAATTTCCACTATTATATGTTTATTGTTGCATAATATAAAAAACATATTTTATATGTAAATTGTGTGCAATTTTTGTCTTTTATTTTAAATTTCTTCTCAAAGAGTAACACCAATGCCGCCAATTCATTCTTTTTTACAAAGCTTCATTTTTTGTAAGTATACACGGAAGTACAATACGATATGTGTGTAAATTATACCAGATTGTGAAAATTACACTATTATATGTTATTTATTATGTATTACGATTTTAATATAATGTTGTGTGGGATTTTATTTATTTACTTTTATTTACTTTTTCTTAAAGGGTAATACCACCGCAACTAATTCATTATCCTTAGAACAATTCATTTTTAATTTTTTTTATTTTCTTCTTAAATGGTAATACCAATGCGACTAATTTATCATTCCCTAGAAAATTTCATTTTTGTTTTTCTTTCAGTTTTTTATTTATTTTCTTTCTGCTTAAGGGTAATACTAATGCCTCAAATTTCATTCATTTGGAGAAAACTTCTTATTTGCGAAACTCCACTACTATATCTTATCCTTGCATATTAGTTAAAAAATGCAATTCATGTGTAAATTTTGTCCTTATATTTTGTCCTTTGTTTATTCTTAAAGAGTAATACCAATGTCACTAATCATTCTTTCTTAGAAAACTTTATTATTTGGATTTTGTTTAGTTTTTATTTATTTTCTTTAAGTTTGGAGGATAATACCAGTGGCAATAAATCATTCTTTCTAAGAAATATTTTTTTGCCAAAAAATCACTATTATACACTTAATCTTGTATATTATAAAAAAGCAAAAAAAGATGTGTAAATTCTGTGCAAATTTATCTTTATTTGTTTTACTTTTCATTTTTCTTCTTGTTAAAGCTCAATACCAATGCCATTAATTCATTCCTTCTTAGAAAAAATCATTTTTGTGAAAAAATCGCTATTCTTATTCTTGCATATTATAAACGTGTTTTCACCGCAAGGTTCGCTGAATCTCCGCCGCCCTGTCTAGGAGTAGTGCTTGCTCCATTGATTTCCCCAGCTACCCAGCAGTGCATGCTTGAGCTTAATTAGTACTTCCTCCATAAACAAATAGTATAAGAGTGTTTAGATCACTGTTTGTTTACGGAGGGAGTACTCTCTTTGTTCATAAATACTATAACATGTTTTGCCTCCTTGTCTCCTTCCTTAATTAGTAAATTTTTTGCCTCCGTGTTCAAAATAAAATAAAATAAAACATGTTTGCATATTTTGATATAGACTACATACAGATAAAAATAGATGAACAAACATTCTGAAATGTGTCTATATTCATCCAATTAAAAAAGGTTAAAACATCTCATATTTTTGTACAGAGGGAGTACACTCAACAGTACGTACGCGCCGGTACAGCTGACGGCGCAGTACAAAGTTGAGCGATCAATGCAACGCAATGCGCTGTGGTCGCGCCGCCGTTGGTTGTTCCAAACGTGTCCAGTGTCAGCGAGGCGTGGATCATCCCGATCTCCTGGACCAAGTTCAGCGGCGGGGCAAGCACACATTTCTTTATTTTTTTGCGGGAGAGCATGCGTTTGATTTCCACATGGCCATGTTCACTGAATCTCCTCCACCCGGAGTTCTGCCTTGAACTCTGCCAGTGCCAGTACAGTCACACCTCGGCGTTCCCGAAGCTCGAGTATCCGCCTCTCGTTTCACCCCGTATCACTGCAGAAACTTCCAGAACCTAAGATAAACCACTGAGGTTAATTCAAATTGCAATTCTACTGGTACACTCAATTCCATTTTTTGGATGTTTTTTAATCATGCTGGCATTGGATGCAGTGATCTCGCCACCTATGTTGGGCAGGCCCCCACCTGTCTCGAAAGCCAAAAAACCAGGTCCCACCATCCAAGCGGCCAAAACCTAGCAGCTGCAGACGTTCCTTCGTGTGCATGCAGCCGCAGACCGCCCAAACCCGCAGCCCACAGGAGGAGCACCTGGGGGAGGCACACGCAGAGCAGAGCTGGCAAGCAAACCTCCGTCGCGCCGCGCCGCGCCGCGCAGTCTCTTTTCCGCGCTCTCGGCCTCCTTCGGCGGGCCGCCTATAAATACGGCCTCCTTCCCCCACCTCTCGGTCGCAGTCTCCCACTCAGACGTTACAGCAACCCACAGAGAACAAGCGAGAAACCACCACTCTGCTTGCTGCACTCACACAGAGAGGAAGAAACTGAGAAGAGAAAGATCAGGAGAAGAGGGATCGATCCGTGTGCTTCGTCATTCGTCATGAGGCCGATCAGAGCAGGCGAGGCGCTGGTGGGAGTCGCCGGGGCTCCGGCGGCGGTCGGCCACGGCGCGCACCCGGCGTTCTGGAGGACGCCGACGCCGTACCTCCTCCTCGGCTTCGCGCTCATGATGGGGATCATCGCGGTGGCGCTGCTGGTGCTCGTCTGCACGGACAGCAAGCCGTCCGGGTCGTCGCGGCGGGGGAGCGCCGGCGAGGACGCGTCGGCGCGCGGGATGGCGCCGCTCGACAGGGAGCCCAAGGTCGTCGTCATCATGGCCGGCGACGACATGCCGTCCTTCCTCGCCAGCGCCAGGCCGTTCGCGTTCCCCGCCGTAAACGCCGACGCTGGCGAGCCGCGGAAGGCGGACGCGTCGTAGGCGCGGCGCGGCGCGGCCCGCGCACCCGTGTGCCCGTGCACGCGGGGCCAATTTTGGTCGTCAGATTTTCTCCTAGGATTTTCCCTGCGTGTTCTGTCTGTAGAATCTAATTAGCAGAGAAGATAGAGCTGTAGTTTGCGTTCTTGGTGAGGTGAGCGGCGCGCATGGCGTGAGCACGCCGGCGGCGTACGTTGAGATCTGTGAGTGAACGCGAATGGAATTTTGGCTTGCATATTCAATAAGTGTATGACGCTCGCTTGGCTGCTCTCCAGTTCGATTTCCAATTGAAATTGAAATTGCCACACTTTTCGTTTGGGTAAATACTCGCCCGTCGTCGTCATTCTGGGAGACTGTCTCTCTTGAAAGTCTCGCAGGTCACAATGAGTCATTAAGCGTAATTGTTTTTTTAAACGAAGACTTAAGAAGCGTCCGGCTTTAAATTAATAAAGCCAACCAAGACAACATCCAACTCTGATTGAGTTTTATCTGCCAGAGTAAAAGTTGGTGCAAGATGTTGTCAGGACCATAGCAACGATCTTGTGGAGAACAGAGCACAGGAGGCAAGATTCAGTTAAGTTTTGAATTCAAATCATTGGCACGAAGCTCAGGGAGACGTCCATCTGCGATCCGACGCTCCACAGTGGCTCGTATCGCTTCGTTGGGTTATGAAGGCTTGGATCGCATCCATCCCGCATCGGACGGCTACGGATGGCCTACATGTCGCTATTCACCTTTCCGGCAAGAACTACAGTGCACACCCGTTCTTTTTTACTTTCTTATTTCTTACTTCTTCCAACTTGTAAGGCTATAAAGCCAGGACTCCAGCTCGATCAAGAACCATCTTGTGAATTAGGGTTTCCCCCTTAGCCGCCAATGTTCTTGGCCGGCCTTAGGTTCCTTCGGTTTTGTACTAAAAACTCTCGATTTCGTCCAATAAAACGAGCTAGTTCGAGTGGATTTAGCTAATATTTCTTAATGTTGTTCTTCAGACTATTCTGGGTCTGACAAGTGGTAATCAGAGCTCGGTTCTTGTTGGGGATATGACCCGCCCTAGAAGGGTCGGGTTAGGATGTTGGCGACTTAGCAATAAGGCCTTAAACAGGCCCAAGAGACCAAGACATGAGTAAGGGAGGCGACTTACGTGGTAAGCCGGACGGAGGCTCAAGGCCAGAAGACGGTGCGAGACCCGGAAGTGTAAGCCGCCCGATGGCGACGAGCCTAGCAAGGGAAGGCGACTTAGAACCAGGGTCGGTCACGTAGTATGACCCGACCCGGACTCTTGTAAGCCCAGGGCCTCGACCTGTGTATATAAAGGTGAGTCCCTGCAGCGGATAAACTTAAGTTACAATTAATCGAGAGCTAGGTCAAGCGAATCCGCTCCCTTGTAATCGATACTCAAGCAATAATCAACAAGAGCACGAGTAGGCTTTTACCTCCACCGTGAGGGGCCGAACCTGGGTAAATCTGTGTCTTTCGTCCCGCTCAACCCCTTCAAGCTAGTCACCGTAGCGATGGCTCCACACCTAAGTCCTTTCACTAGGGCATCTGCCGTGTTAAACCCACGACAGTTGGTGCCCACCGTGGGGCCAGCGCACGGTGGTTTCGAGTTCTTGAAGGGCTCTTTCCCAGGGATCGAGGGATACATCGTCGGCAGGATGACCAAGAGTCGCCGCGGCAAGCTCTACATCGACGACGCTGGCTGGGACCCCGAGACCGACTCAATCGAGTACGGGTACCGGGCCCCCTTTGGCGGAATTCATGTCTTAAATCAGAAAGATCGGCGGATCTGAGCCTGAGCCGGACAACTCCACCGACATCATCGAGTCGGTTTGGCGCACGCAACCCGCCCCGTTTCAACCCGGCCGGAAGCGTGTTTTCGTCGGTTTCGCTCATGGCATGGATCTTGCGGAGAATTCTGTATCTGGAGGAGAGACTCTCATCTACTCAGGAGATGAATCCTCGACCGGAGAGGCGGAGTCGATTTACCAGCTTCAAGGCGGCGGGCTTGGGGGCTATTCCGATGGCAACAGTATTCTAGACCCCTATGAGCCGCCGTGCAGAGCTGCTATCTTCATGGCTGGCACAGGGCCGGCTCTCAATTCGTCAACAGCTGCAGCGATGACATCTGGCTCGACCGCTGCTGCGGCAGCTGGTGCTGGCGGCCAGCTCAGGGGGGCCGCCGGCTCAGATTTTGTCAGAACTTCTAGACACTTTAACAACTTTGCTAGCAACAGAGGTTACTGCGGCAAATCAGGCAGAGCGCAATGCGGAGATTGCACAGATTCGGGAAGAGATCACAAAGGCCCAAGAGGATATCGTGGCTGAGAACGTCCAAGCAGCTGCGTTGAAGGCTCAAATTGACGCAGAAGCGGAGCGTGTGAAAGTTGAAGCCTGGCGCTTGAGTCTGAATCAGGATGTTTCCAATGCAGTATTCCACAGGAGGTACCAGAGTCGTATGCTGTCGACGTTTAACCCGAGGCGTTTGTTTGACACACCTGGGGTAGGGCTAAGTACTCCGGGCGCCCAGGTGAATCCCCAATTAAACCCGGACGTGCCTGGAAGTCGGACGGTGGCTCAACCTCGTCAACCTGAGACGGCACGGAGGGAGGAGCCGGGCCCCTCCCCGCCCCCAATCAGACACCGCCACAGCGTTTTCTGACGCCACCACCAGGGCACTTTTCTAAGCCCGTGGATAACATGTTAGCAGCAGCAACTCTACTGGCGACTATTCCTATCGATGGCGAGTCACCGGTTGCGGTGGAAACCCGGAACACAGTTAAGCTCCTTCAGACAGCCGTTGCGCAGCAGGCGGCTTACTCATACAGCCGTGATCATCTTCACTCGACCCCTCGCCCAAGTCGAAGTTACAACCGGCGTATTGAGTCGCCCGCTGTCTCTAGCAGTGAGCACCGCCGTAACCCTCCCCGTGATAATAACCCGCCCCTTAATTCGAGGACTGATGCTCAGGCGATCGTAGATGATGCCAGAGCCCACCGTGAGGCGGCGGCTGCTGCTCAACTGGGGGCTTATCAGCAGCTTTCGGTGACCCCTTCCTCGGTGGGAGCCAGGACAATTTCCAGGGCGGTTGGAGTGCTGTGTTTAGTGCCGGTTTTGCGTAATAAACGCCTGCCCAAAGATTTTAAGGGTCCTCGCAAGGTGCCCAACTATACAGCTGATCTCCCTCCTGATGCTTGGATTGAGAGTTATGAGTTAGCCATGGAGATGTTGGATGTCAATGATGTTGTCTGTGCTAAGTACTTCACTATGATGTTGGATGGGCCGGCTCGTACGTGGTTAAAAGGCTTACCTCCTAATTCTATCAGTTCATGGGCAGAGTTGAAGGCGCGTTTCATCAAAAATTTCCAAGGGACATGCAAGCAGCCTCTAAAGATTGTTGATTTGGATCACTGCGTGCAACATGAGGATGAGTCGGCCCACCATTGGGTCCGGCGGGTCTCGACCATTATTCATTCCTCTGATAACATCGCGGCGGCTCAGGCAGTCCTAATCTTGGAGAAGAACTGTTGTTTTTTTGCCTCTCAAGTAGAAGCTCGGGCGGCTCAAGCGTACTTGCCAGGACATGGGTGAGCTCATGGTGGCTCTCATTAAGTATGCGGACTCTGATAGTACAAAGGACCCTGGTTCTGATGAGGAGGATAAATCCAGTAAGGGCAAGAAGAATGGCAATGGTAAAGGTCAGCGTCAGAATGTAGCAGGAAATAATGGCAACAACCAGGGTAATGGTGGTAAGCGGAGACACCCCGAGGGCGGGTCAGATCTAGTAGCTAACATCAACACTGGATATAAGAACCAACGCCGTAATGGTAATGGTAAGCTGCCGTTTGGTGGGGCAAAGCCTTTCAATCTTGAGGCAATGCTTAATGAACCTTGTCCAAAGCACAGTCTTCCCAATAGGCCGTCCACTCATGCCTGTAAGGGTTGTTATGTTATGCGGGAGTTCAGGAATTACAGCCTCAGTCAACATCATGGCAATAATAATGGACCGCCCGGCGGGTCAGGATCCGGTTCTCAGGGGTCCAGCTTTGGTGGTGGGGGCTCAAATTCTGGCTACCAAGGTCAAGGTAAACATGGTGGTCATAATCAACAGTCTGGTCAGGGTAACCAGCAGCAGGGTAATCAGTCAGGGTATCAGAGTAATCCAAAATAGCTTAATGGGGGTCAGTATCACGTCTTTACTACAAACACATGTAAGCGTGACAAGAAGGTTCATAAGCGACTTGTCAATGCTGTTGAGCCGGCAATACCCCAGTACCTACGATGGTCAGAGCATACGATCACGTGGAGTCGGGAGGATCACCCGCCCCGGGTTGACAATCCGGGTCATCTGGCATTAGTGGTAGCCCCGCAGGTAGGTGGCTATAAATTCACTAAGGTGCTTATGGATGGTGGTAGCAGCATCAACATCCTGTACTATGATACTTTTCGACGGATGAATTTAACTGACAAGGATCTTAAGCCGTTCTCCACAGTCTTCCATGGGGTGGTGCCTGGTAAGTCGGCGTATCTGGTGGGAAAAATTGCCCTGGAAGTGGCCTTTGGTGATGATTATGATTACAGGGCACAGACACTGTGGTTTGAAGTGGTCAAGATCAAGAGTCCTTATCATGCATTGTTTGGATGTCAGGTTTATGGCAAGTTCATGGCTTGGCCTTGCTATCTGTATTTACAACTTAAGATGCCGGGACAGAAGGGGACGATCACCGTTCATGGGAATCGCAAACTCGCCCTGGAGTGCATGGAAGGAGATGTGGCTTATGCAGAGTCAGCTTGTGCTACTAAGGAGCTCAAGTTTTATAAGGACAATGTTGAGTCAGCTGATATGACCCCTCTTAAAAAGCCTACTACTGAGCAGGACCCTCTGTTGAAGTTTAAGTCGGCTGACGATACCAAGCAGGTGGATTTTGTCCCTGGCGACTCATCTCAGCAGTTCACTGTGGGGGCTAATATGGATCCCAAATAGGAAAGCACGCTCATCGAGTTCATCCGTGAGAATCGGGACATCTTTGCATGGAAACCTTCTGATATGCCGGGTGTACCGAGAGAATTCACTAAGCACAACCTTAATGTGGATCCCAAGTTTAAGCCGGTAAAACAATTCCTTCGTCGTTTCAATGAAGAACGACGTAAAGTGATTGGAGAAGAAGTAGCCCGGCTCTTGGCAGCTGGGTTTATCGTGTAAGTTTTTCACCCTGAGTGGTTGGCTAACCCTGTGCTTGTACTTAAGAAAAATGGCACATGGCGTATGTGTGTTGACTACACAGATCTTAACAAGGCTTCACTACAAAAAAAATACACTTCCGTGATGATACGTGTAGGTCACGTTTTCTGTCATGCATGTACATCCATGATGATTTTATGACAGAATCAAGATAGTCATACATGTGCTGTCGTAGAAGTGTTCCATGACAATACCAAAATTATCATCACGGAAGTGTCCACTTCCATGACGATAAATCGCGCGTCATGGAAGTGCTTTCGTCAAGGGTAATCAACATGTGGCATCCACCGTAACAGGTCGCCATTAAGCTATCGGGTTCCGGTTTGGATCTGATAACCCGTTAACAGCCGGGACCAATGGGGATTTTCCACGTGTAAAATTCTCAATGGCCAGAGAAACCACGTGTCGGCTCACCGTTGGGACAGATGTCATCCACTCATTGGACAGGAGGCGCCTATGATACATCGACACGTGGCACGGCCCAACAGAGGCCCATTTCAGTGAAAAGGCCGGCCCGTTTGACTTGGTCAAAAGGTAGCGGGCCGGCCCACGGAAAGCCTGTTAACGGCTTGTTCGCATATAGCCCATTTACAGCCCGCTAACTCACGGCCCGTTATGGCCTATCCGAATTAGGCCTAGTAGCGTCATCTGGGCCGTCCAATATGATTCCAGCCCATTGTAACTTCCGGCCCATGTATGGCCCATGACGTCTTTCAGCCCATACGAGGCCCTTTGTAACTATGGGCCCATTAAAGGCCCGAGGTGAAACTGGCCCATAATGAACAGTGTAT
This sequence comes from Thinopyrum elongatum, assembly GCA_011799875.1. Taxonomy (NCBI): domain Eukaryota; kingdom Viridiplantae; phylum Streptophyta; class Magnoliopsida; order Poales; family Poaceae; genus Thinopyrum; species Thinopyrum elongatum. Next base: position 535,721,444 of record CM022303.1, read on the forward strand.
CCCTTTATACCCATTAACAACCCATTATTCCATTGGATGTTTCCAGCCCGTGTTAACTTTCGTCCTTCTAATGGCCCATTTATTCTTGGGCTCATTTACAGAATTCGGTTACTTACGGTCCGTTACTGGCCTATTCCGCTTGTGGGCCAAATTCAGCCCGTGGTTACAGTCGGCCCGTTTGTGGCCCGTTAACCCGTTGGGCTGTTTTCATAGCGTCATCAAATACGGCCTATTAACGGCCCGTTATGGTCGGGCCATAAACAGACGGTTTCCACTCTAACCCGTTTACGATCCATTTTGCGGACCGTTATTGGTCCATGAATAGTATGGCCCATGTTTGGCCAAACGATTATACGGCCCGTAGAAGGCCCATTGATTATACGGCCCATAGAAGGCCCATGGATCCTACGGCCCGTAAAAGGCCCATGGATCCTATGACTCGTAGGAGGCCCATGGTCACTATAGCAGGTAGCAGGACCATGGTTGCAACGGTCCGTATGTTGCCATGGTTATTGTGGCCTAGTTATAAAAATAGGTTATGGTGGCCACTAGAAAAACGCGGAAAAAGAACTGCAGTGACTACAAGCAAACAACTGAATAAGACAATAAGGAAATAAATAAGCAAGCAACTAACGCTAGGCCATTACGGCTATTACACATATTACATCCATTGGGCATCAAAGTTCGCCACCAGTGCAAATATAGGGAACAAAGCAGCATGTTACATACACTGGCCGTCTAAATTGGCCACCAATGCAAATAAATGTGGCAGCAAAACAAGTCCATAACTGAAACAACTTCAGAAGAGCTCAAGAAACATTATCATGGGTATCCACCATGCTGGCAATAAGCTTAGCAAGCTTATTAGCTTTCTCCTGTTTGGCGCTAAAATCCTCCAACGCTTGCTGTTGCACCAGAAAGTATGCATCTGAATTCTCCAGGGACTTCCACAGTCCTTCGACTTCTTGTCGCAGCACAACTGATCGATGTCTTTCAGCTTGTAGTTGAGACTCAAGAAACTGAACTGATTCAGACAATGAGTTCGAATAGCTTGTGCTAGCGGTAGTGGCCAGTAACTCGAACACTACACCAAGACAGGACTTTAGGGTTGTCTCACTGTCTTCAAGATAGTTTTCCTTAGCTATTTTATCAGCTTTGTTGGAGACCAACAAGGATGTCTCACTATCCTGAACCTTATCTGCATTACTTCCTTTACCATGGCTTAATAAGGTACTCTTCCCCAATATTCTATCAGCATTCTAAAAGAAGAAACAAGCAGACACATAACAAGTTTAGTTCAAATCATATCAGTTCAAGACAAAAGCAGCATTGAAAGAATACGAAGCGTGGGAAACTACACGGCACAACAAGATTTAAGATGGGTACCACGGGTCTACATGTACAACAATACTATTGGCTATGTTGTGATGCTAGTAATGAGCATGATATGAGAAGTCAACTGTATACACAATTGAAATTGAAATCAGCAGAGCTATTTATAAGAGCAAACCTGAGAAACAAACATGCTTAAACATACCTATTGTGCCATTGGAGTTTCGATTGGATCCTTCAATTTAAAAATAAGTTTCTATGAGTAAATACAGTGATACAAGAGCAAAGCAGTATGCACGATAGCAATGGAATCTTAAATGAGAACAGTTGTTCTTCAGGTTTAAGCACTTGTTCTACACGAACAGAGTACAGTAAGACGCAGGCATATAGTATTTAAAAATAAAAAATGAGCTCATAGACCTTACCACATTCTTAGTTCAGGACCAGTACAGAACAAGGCGTTCCCAGTCATCGTCTCGCAAATGTGTCTCAGGAGAACGTAAGGGAATTTGATGATTTTCTTTGCCAGTGAAGTACGCTTTCTTCAGGTAATTTCGATACTGCCACCAAGCATTCTTGAAGATAGCAGAGGTATTAGCACAGGTTACCTCATCCTGAGTTTCCAAATCGGTCCTTCTCTATAGAGAAAAATGGGAACATTTGCTGTATTATAACCATGATGGAGGTAGAATGTATGGGACAAAGCAAAGTAATTGCCATGAATAACATTACTTACACATAACTCCTGGACGAACACCTGCAACTGGCATTTTCCTTCATCTTCAGTATAATATTTCCAAGATGGGAAGATACGCACATAGGATTTAACAACATCAAATGTGATAGATGCTAAACTACGAATGGCTGGTTGTGCTTCCTCCACAGGAATAGGTGTACTAACTGGTGGAGTTGGGGTTCGCCGTGGTAGTACTGGTGCTTTGGGCACTGGAGCTGCCTTAATAACTGCTCTTGTCTGGGAGCTCTGTGATGGAGATGGTGTTGTCTCAATAGGAACTGGGTTACTATCTGCTGGGGTTGGGGTTAGATTGGGTGAAGCTGGTTCTCTGTCCATCGCAGTAGGGGTACAATCTGCGAGAGTCTGGGTTATGTGTGGTAGGGCTGGTTCTCGTGCATGTACAACCGGGGTGCTATCTCCACCAAGAGGTAGCACTGTTTTATTTGAAGACCGTGTTTTTACTCCGGTAGATACTGCCATCACCCGCTCCAATTCAAATGGCTGAGAAATAGAAAACATAGTTGAATGTACATACCTTGTATGAGAGACATATGCAATAGATAGTGTGGAAAAAAGAGGACATGAAATAGTTCACATGTATATTGTTTAACTAAAAAGGATAGCATGACATAATTTCACATATATGATGTCTATCTAAATTGGATAGCATAGCATGACACAATTCAAAGATATGATGACTAACTAAACAGGATGGCATGAGATAATTATATGATGTCTTCAGTAAACAGGTTCGCATGACATAATTCACATACATGTTATCTAAGTAATCAGGATCACATGATTTAATTCACATATGTGATTTATATAATAAGCAGATGGCATTCACATATATGATGTCTGAACTAAGAACATGGTGTTGAATATTGTGTATATGATGTCTAAACTATGCAATGCAAGACACCATATGCATGATATGAGCAGTATAACCATGCCAAGTTAGAGCATACACCTCGGTGGGGGAATAGGACTGGTCATCTGTCTTTGAATCCATCTCTGAGGAGCTATCGGGACCCAGCAAGAGATCTGCTTTGACAGGTAGATCTGTCTGCTCTGAAGACCTTGTTTTCACTCTAGATTTTTCCATCACCCACTCAAATGGCTGATTCACAGGAAGAGTAGTTGAATGTACAAACATTGTCGACAAATGGAAATGTAATGAAGAAAAGGATTGGCAAGATATCATTCAAATATATGATGCCTGTTTAAACAAGATGGCATTGCATATTTCATATATATTAAGGCTGGCTAAAAGAGATGAGAATGCATAATTCTCATATATGATATAGAAACTAAACATGTGGCATTACAGAACATGTCTAAACTAAGCAGATGACATATATGATGTCGAAAGTAGGTACTGCAAGGCAACATATGCATGATATGACCAACATCATGATGCCAAGTTAGAGCAAACACCTCGGGGGGTAAATAGGAGTGGTCAGCTGCGTCTGAATCCGCCTCAGAACAGATATCTTCCTTTGGATTACAATCTGGAGGGGGCGGGGAGGGTTTGCCATTGAACCCACCATGGAGCGATGTGTGCATGACATTGTATTAAAGCACAAAACTCTTCTCTTTTTCTCTACATGTTCAGCATGACTGTGTACAATATCTGACATGCATACGGAAAAAATATAGTGAGATTATGTAAGAAGAGCATGTAGAAATCTAGAGTGATGGTAACAACGAGTGGATGGATTCAAGAATAATGATAGCAGGCTGATGATAGCTTTAATTTAATAAAAAGACAGATGATGATTGCTTTACTATTTGTTTCCCACCCAAGATGAACAACATAGGCATACCCTAGGTGAACCAGATAATAGACAGAGATACTATTCATTGCTGCCTCGATATGTGCCCCACAAGTAATTTTAAAACTCAAGTTTGAACATTAATTTGGACCTGACTTGGAGTCTAAGAGGTGAACATGACGATAAAGTAGTAGGTAATATTAAGCAATGCATTACATAAGAAGAAACGAAAGAGTGCGACCTTTCTTGTGGACTCGTGTACTCCTCAGGTTCATCTGCTGAGTCGATGATGGTGATGCAGTTGCGGTGGGTGCCGGCTGCAGGGAAGGAGATCTGAGGCGGCGAAAGATGGTCAGGAGTCGTGATGTCTGATATGGTGGATGCTTCTGTCGATGGAGCAGCTCAGGTCAGGTGGACGACGTCGCGGCAGGAGCAGGACAAACCACACAAAGTTTTCTTTGACACCTATCTGTAACTGAAATAATTCTGTAAGGGCTCCTTTGGCTTGCAGGATTCTAAAAATGCAGGGATAGGAAAAACACCGGAATAGGATAAGAATGCACGTGAGAAACAGAGCATTTCTAAACACAGGATTTCTGTCAACTTGGGTGTTCGGTTCACAGGAATTGAAAGAGCAGATGAATGCAAAGAAACATGGCCAAATTAAAGTGAAACCATATGAAAGTGTGTACAGTTAGAATGTTATTCTGCCACTAATGCACTTAGTCTTGTTTTCATGCATAGGATTTTGAAAAGTAGGTCCAGGTGGATGATTTGCTCCATTCCTTTCAACGAAATGCATGAATAATTGAATAGTAGAGTGCCATAGGAAAATTTCCTATTGCTATGTTTTTCCTTCACCTTTTCCTTTGAACCAAAATAGCCCTAATGGATCGACATGAATATAGAGTAATAAGTGATGCGACAAGTGTACAACCTCTTTGGCGTAGCCGTGTCGACCTCAGCATCATTGGGTTGGTCGCTGAAGAAGTTGCGGCAGAGGTGGCCGTCGGAGGTGTGGAGGAAGATCTGAGGCGTCTGTAGACGGCATCCAGGGCACTGCTCTATTGTGATGGATGGTTACGTCGTTAGAGCAGCTCCGGCGAGCCGTAAGACGTCGAGGCTGCAGCAGTACAAGACAGACATCGTTAATCTCAAGTGGGATTTTAATAGCATCTCCAATAGATGATATAAAATACATTACCAAAAAGTGATAGATGTAAAATTTACATCACCAAAAAACACCTGACTACAACAGATGAGGTAAAAACTATTGACTCTGAACTTAACTATCAAAACTGAAATTTACTATGGAATCTGAATGTTAATGTCGAAACTGAACGCACTGGTAGCAGAGAGGCACTTCACATGTAGTTTAGGTCGCTCGACCACTAGTAGTAGAGAAACAGTGATCTAAATCAGCAGGCGATCGACGGGGAACACAGTAGCAGATAGCAGCCGGAGCAGCAGCGCCTGGAGGAGCAGCGCGAACTAGAGCCAGAGCAGCAACTTGTGTAGCTGCAGCACCCCGTGTACCAACATCAGCAGCGCGAGCGAGAGCAAGAGCAGAACAGCAGCAGCATCGCGAGCGAGCGAGAGCCGGAGCAGCTGCAGCAGATCCGGCTGGTATGGACGCTGTCGCCGAAGGAGCCTCGCACTGGGGAAAGCCGCCGTGGAGATGTCGTCCGCGGTGCTGGCTTCGAGGTAGCCGCGCCATGGGGGTGCAGGATCAAGCACCGTCAAAGCCGGGAGGTCGAGTTAAGGAGAAGGTGCGATGCGATGAGTGTACAACCTCTTTGGTGGCGCCGAGTAGGCCTCGGCTTCGTCCGAGGAGTCGGTGAGGATGCTGCGGTTCCAGTGGAGCAGGTTAAGGCTGCGTTGTGGGGATGGATCAGCCGCGATAGACGAGGCAATCGTCGGAGCAGCTCCTTGGAGGTGGAGGACGGGGCAGCTGAACCGGCGGGACGACGAGATCGACGACGGATCCTCATCCGGGGAGGTGGATGAGGGACGTCGAGCTGTTGCGGTGGACGACATCGTCGGGGAAGAGGCTCCGGCTGGGCAGCGGTGGGGTGGCGGACGGAGGAGGGTGGGGTTTCACGGCTGAAGCAGAGAGGTTATGGCGGCCTGGGATTTCGAATGGTGAAAAGGAGGTGATGGGAGGGGGGAACCATGACTTAGGGACACGCTTGTTCAAAATGTAGGGTGTGTTACAAAAGTACCTCCACCGATTTGAACTAGCGGCCCTTTCGGCTCAGGGTTAGAAAGGGGATTTCTCGTGTCGGGATTTGGCAGCTGGAGGTAGTTTTCGCGCGCGTTGTAATTTCGGGATAGCAAGGCGCGGGTTGTGAAGACACGAGTTTTGGGAGCACGATATCTGAATTTTCGGAATAACAAGGCGCGGGTTGAATTTTAGGGACAAGCCTAACGTGTAATTATGTACGTACCAAATCAATTCGCACTTCCCTTAACGAAAAAATGAAAAAAATAAAACTATTCGCACCACACAAAGAGAGAGTCTTGTCCCGTTTTACTGTACAAATGCTATTCAAAGCTATGAATCCATGTTATGTCCAATTAAATTTTTTCCCTGGCTGTATAATGCATGTAACCTACTCATACGAACATTTCAGTGCATTCCAAATGTCTATACTACCGCTGCAATTCGAAATAAATTTGAATTTGTTTCTCTATTTGAATAAGAATCTACAATCATGATTGTTGCCAACTTAAACCATCATTCATATATTATCTTAACAACACACCACATGATTACTATAGAGATAGATATGAACTATGTGTACTATATGAACTCGAATTCAAAACTTTGAATACACTTGATGTTGATTCCAAATAATAGTACATTTGATGTACTAACTAGATCTTCATAATGTAAACCATGTTTCATACGTACACTGTGTTTATCACACAAAGTATAGTGCCCCGCCCCCTACATTATGACAAGTATTTAGCCCTGAGCTGCAAAAGCCACACATTATCACAAATTCAAATAAATGTTCTATATATTATATGTAGTATAACATGTTCATAATCACACCATGCGTATCACCATTATATATATATTCATGCATGCTTCGGTTTAAAACACTATGATATCTTTTTCAAATATCCGAATCCACTTTTTTATAATGAATTATGATCTCTGTTCGTCTTTTACACCCACACAATCCTCTTCTCTTTGTAGCTAGCGCTAACTTTCTCTCGTGCATGCACACGCCTGCCCCCCTCTCACCCTCCCTCAGCGTCCCCTCCATCGCGCACATTTGTTATTTCTCTTTAGGTCGTTCACCCACGGTGTGTGTAGGCCCCCCGGCTCCTTCTTTCCGGCACACACCGGTCGATATACCTCTTTAGCCAAGTGTGTCTACCACAAACACACACTTTTCCTCTTCTCTTCTCACTGTCCATGCCCCCCTATGTCCAATACGGTTCCACGCAGGTGCACACTCCCGCCCCTCTTTTCATCGATCTCATACTCGCACACTCCTCCCCCCTCGATATAGTAGGCCTCTCGCACCACCTCCTAGCCGCATCCCTCTCCCCCTGTCCGTCTCTCCAGACCTTATTTGCTTCTAACACATGCATGCATGTATACCTACCGATCTCCCTACATATAGCTAGGTCGACTATAAGTCTTTTTCCCCACGCACCGATCGACGTACCTCACTAGTTATGTCTCTCCCTTTCTCCGACACACGACGATTGATCTTCCTATGTAGTTAGTCTGCTTACCACAACCATATCGTCCCCCCTCATCATCCTTGCATACCTCCCAACCCATCTCTCACACGCACGTGCATAGACAGGCAGACATCCCCTCTCTTATTGATATTGCACTCGTCCCCTCTGTTTGTCTAGCAGGCCTCTCCCACCATTTGTGAGAAGCAACTCCACCACCAACCCTCCGACACTCTACCTTTGTCTCTCTCCCAACCTTATTCCTCTGCTACACATATGCATGGATGCCGACCGATCTTCCTCAATACATAGCTAGGTCTCTCTCCTTCTCCACACATATACCAGTCGATCTACCTCTCTATAGTTAGGTCTCTGCCCCTCCCCCCCCCCCCCCACACACCAATAGTCAAACGTTGTACGTAGGTATCCATGCCACAGAGACAAACTGTACCTCTGCCCTCTCACATTCCCACCGTGGGGCGCCCACCATGGGGCGCGCGCACGGTGGTGTTATGTTCTTGGAGGGAACTCTTAAGGGATTGAGGAACTCGCGATCATCAAGAGAAGACGAGCCGGTATGGAATAGTCAGGATAACCCGGCATGGGACAATCTTGAGCAGAACCGACAGTTTCATGGTTTCGAGATCGGAATCGTGTCTGACTTTGAAAATAGTTAATGCAAAATTGAATTCAAGAGCTGCAGTTGTTTATCCGCCGAGTTGCCGCTGTCAAGACGAGAATTACCTCCATCAAGTTGCAACCGGGAAGACGCAAGTTCCGAGTCAGACTCGTACTTCAACCGTCAAAAACGAGCCGCCGCTTGAGGTCTGATCAAAACAGGCGTGTCAAATCAATCACTACTCAATAGTACTACTACTAGTACTCCGAGTCAAAGTCAAAGCCATCCAAAGGAGCCTCCTGGAATAGTAAATTGCAGACTACCATGAGAAAAGGTGAATCAGACTAAAAAAAGAGGGCCACGCCCTAGAGGCTGTGGACGAGGACTCGTCAACACATCCAGGACAGTACGAGCTGCCCTGGCTGGGTCACTTCTGCCCGCGCCGGCCTTAACCTGTGAGCCGCCGTCGGCATCCGGCCGCCTCTGCCTCATACTGCTTGTAGGCAACTCCTCTTCGTCGCTGCGATGAGCCATGGCCCGGAGCCGCTTCGCTCTCGTTGCTCTATCTGTGAGCCGCCGTTTCACTGAGCGTCACTTCCTCCATCGCCATGAGCCGCCTCTAGTCAACCATGCTTCTACCCTCAACTGCTCGCCTACGCGCTGCTTTAAGCCGCCGTTGCGGCCGTACCGAGCCGCCCTGTCCAAAAGCGGCCTCGCCTCGCCGTCATCGCCAAAGCCGCCTCGCTGTCTTGACCACGACTGGGTGCTCCGCCCCGCCGGCCTTGTCACGCCTCTGCTTCACGCCCGCTGTGACCGGCGTTAAGCCGCCACCCTCCGAGCCGCTGCGGCCTCCCCTCACCACTGGGCTGATCCGCCCATTCGACGATCCGCCGGTCGACTCGCTCCTCCTCTTCTGCAAGCCGCCGTGGCCCTGAGCCGCTGAGCTGCTCCACGCCCGTCCACGTCGGGACTCCTCCCGAGGGCCTCTGCCTCTGCCTCAAGCGCACTGCTGCCGGATTCGCCTCCGCTGTCGTAGCCGCGGGTCCGGCCTCGTCGGCCGTGCGCCAAGCCACCGTGCCTCCGCCGTCGGACCTCGGTGCCCCGAGCCACCTCCTCTGCGTGCGAGTCGCCGCTTCCGACGACCGCGCCAGACCAGCCGCGTGCAAGTCGCCGCCTCGAACAAGCCGACTCCTCTGCTTTAAGTCTCCCCGGCCAAACGGCCTCGTCGTCCGCCTTAAGCCGCCGGGCCTCACCCCACCCCCTGCCGTGACTAAGCCGCCTCGCCGGCTTGCCTCTTCGCTCCACAAAAACTGGCCGCCTCCGAGTCACCGCTGGCCTGAGCCGCCGCGGGCCGACCCGGCCGCCTCATTTCGCCCCGAGTCGCCTCCCTGCCGAGAGCCGCCCGTCGCCGTCATTGTGACCCGCCTCGCCGCGAGCCTCCCCGTGCTCACCTCGCCTCCATGGTGTTTTCCAACCCGCCACCATCGCCACGCCTCACTGGTGTCGCTTACGGGCCGGTCCTCCCCTCTGCTGAGCCGCTACGGCCACATCATTGAACCATCAAGTCGCCCCATGGCCTTCAAAGTTGCTTCCGTGACCGCCTTTGCCCCGGGCTACTTTCACCTCGCGTGGTGTCTGCCTATGAGCCGTCGGCCGACATTGAACCACTGAGCGCTGTTGAGCTACCGGCCCTGCGGCCCACCTCTGGGTTGCCTCTGCTGAGACCCATCGCATCGAGCCGCCTCGCGGCCGTCGTCAAGCTATCAAGCTGCCGCTGTCTTGTCTCAAATTACTGTTGCGGACCTCTTCGAGCTTCTGAGCTGCTCGATTCCTGCTGACTGAAGAAAGGGATAAGAAGGGCTCGTTTGAAGAAAGTCAAAGTGGTCAAGTGCTGAAAAAAAATCCAAAGGTCAACATAACCCGGAGGATCCCTTCTGAGCCGCCCGTGCCCGGTTTTCGCTACGGTCGCTTTAAGCCGCCACCTCTGCCGTCATTGCTGCAACCCCATGGATGATAATTTTCGATAAAAACATATCAGGTGAAATCCATTCTTTTTATTGATACATTTTTATTTTCTCAAAGAACAACTACTCTTGTCTGTGAAATTTTTTACGTAGAGCAATTCATCATTACAAAAGAGACCATCAAGCTATGGGTATCGAGCTCCTGTTTGTATTACTCGGTGAATGGACGTGCGCAAATTCGCCGCCCCCGCGGCCCGGACTACATCAACTCACCGGGACCGCGCCCGCTTGCTGCTTTGCAGACGTGCGCAAGTCACCGCCCCGGCTCGGTTTACATCAACTCGCCGGGACCGCGCCCGCGGTCGACTCGCTCGACCGTGCAAGCTTACAACCCCGCGGCTGACTCGCCCGCATTCGCGCCGCCTCCAACATCGCGGCCATCTCTAACCGTTCGCCCCTGCGATCTGGTCCACATCAACACACCGGAGCCGCACCTGTCTGCATGAGCTACTTATTGAGCGCATGCAAGTCGCCGCTCCTGCGGCCCGGTCTATTCCAACAACGCTGGAGCAAATCATAATATGTTATCAGCCTCCACCGGATGGCTCAATGGATAGATGCACAAGTCGCCGTCACTGCGGTTTTGGTTAACTTCGACAACCAGCCAGGATGAACCATTGGCCGGGTTATTGAAACAACTCATACGGGAACTTGTTAAGGTTAAAACAGCGGCTTATGACATGTGCGAGCCGGCTTACAGTAAAGCTAGGTAAAACCACGGCTGTTTCTGCCTTTAAAGCAATCATGTGGGCCGAGTGCCAAAACGGATGTTGCTGCCTTTAAAGCAATCATGTGGGCCGAGTGCCAAAACGGCTGTTGCTGCCTTTAAAGCAATCATGTGGGCCGAGTGCCAAAACGGCCGTTGCTGCCTTTTGAAAGCAATCATGTGGGCCTGAGTGCCAAAACGGCTGTTGCTGCCTTTTGAAAGCAATCATGTGGGCCGAGTACCAAAACGGCTGTTGCTGCCTTTAAAGCAATCATGTGGGCCGAGTGCCAAAATGGCTGTTGCTGCCTTTTATAAGCAATCATGTGGCCTGAGTGCCAAAACGGCTGTTGCTACCTTTAAAGCAATCATGTGGTCTAAGTACCAAAACGACTATTGCTGCCTTTAAAGCAATCATGTGGTCTAAGTACCAAAGGCTGTGCGGACATTGAAAGCACATGGTTTTGTTAGCCAATTTATCTGGCCGTACTTTTGTGAGTCAGCCAGACTATTATTTGAGAGTGTTTGAATCTTTCTTTTTGACTCTTTTGGATTTGTGTTTCCTCAAGATTTTTTCCGCTAAGTGCATTTTTCGACAATCCGGGTCGTGCAGCCCTGATTATATGACTCATATTTGAGCATTTTTGGGTTTGGTAACCCGCCCTGGCTATGGACTTTAAGTCGCCAGTATGCTTTGGTTTGCGCAATTGGAGCCATGCGCTTACAAATCTTTGGGTTGTCATCCTCACTGGATATGGCGATGTAAGCCGACAGTATGAGCCAATGTTACAGGTATGTTTTTAATTGTTATACGAATATGCGAGGTTTGATAACCCGCCCTGGCTTTTGACTTTAAGTCGCCAGTATATTTTGGCTTCGATGGCCTTAATTTTAGTCTTTTCCATAATGGCATAAGACTATATTATGTTTGGGTTGTTACCCGCCCTGGCTTTTGACGTTAAGTCGCCAGGACATATGTTGTTTAAACTTTGTGCAGGACATACAGAGCTATGGCTTACATAAATGATTAAGTTCAAGCCCATCATCAAAGATTAAAATTGGTGTTTCTAAAGGGTTATCAGTTCTTGATTTTTACAAAGGCTATAAGCCGCCGAGTTACAAAAATCCCGGATTACAATGAAGGCGCATTGAGTCGCCACCGGCCAAGAGCCACTGAGTATTTAAATCTAGATTTACTTGTCAACAGACAAGATCTTGTGATTGTTTTCATACCAGATTATATTATTCCAATCTTTAATAGCCAAATATGGCTGGATTTTTCATTATGGTTGTCATAACCAGTATTGAATGATTGAGGTTTTCATACCAGATTATATTATTCAAATCTTTAATAGCCAAATATGGCTGGGTTTTTCATTATTGTTGTCATAACCAGTATTGAATGATTGAGGTTTTCCAACCGGGTTATATTATTTAAATCTTTAATAGCCAACATGGCTGGATTTTTTATGGTTATCAATAACTAGTATTATGATTGAGGTTTTCAAAGCCACTTCAGAGCAATGGCTATTATTTCTTCATCCAAGAATACCAGTTCACAACAGAGAGCATGGTTCAATATTGATATGCAAGGCATTCAGCAACCTCATCCAGGCAGTGGATATGATTTATTCTACAATGGAAGGAATAGTCCCGAGTCGCTGCAGACATACGACCCAGCACTTGGGGGCTACATTATTCAAATTAAGATTATATCAAGTATGCAAGTCCCATGTCGCTGCAAGCATGCACCATGGCACTTGGGGGCTAAAGCAAGTTGTTTTTCAAGTCATCACATTATTCAAATCACCGGGTTGTCTTAGGAAGATGAGCCGACCTTCTATCTTTTTCTAAGTTCCAGCCCAGTATTGTCTTACTGAGCTGACCCTTGGGGGCTACACATTGCTCCTCAAAGTCTATATGATCAAATCTATAAAAAGTCCCTGCTCATTATTGCATAATGATCCAGCCCTTGGGGGCTACACTGGCTGAAGTTTTATGAGCATAAGACTGTTATAAGTCCCTGATAGCTGCAGGCAAGACAACCAAGCACTTGGGGGCTACACATGTGAGGTAAAAAATATTCAGTTTATGACTAGTGACTGAGATGAACAACCCGGATTTCTTCAAGGTTGCACTATTTATATTGAAGCAAGTCTTAAGCTATCACTACGTTCCCCTCTTAAGACTTGGGGGCTACAGGTAATATGGATATAAGGAAGGTATGGCTTCAAATTCTCAGTTATGAGTAAACCAGGTCTCATATTTTTTGATGAAGAAATTTGCAAAGGTTATCTCCTCTGGGCTATTCAGACAACTTAACATCATACAGATTTTTTCATCGAAGTCTGAAGTATTGAAAGTTGGCACAACATCAGACGAATTTTATCAAGCCAAGGCAGTTAAAGATAATAAGGGTTCTTTTTTCTATAAGAAGCCACCGTCAGTTCATTGATATGACAGAGATTCAGAATTTTCAAGAACTGGTCAACTGGTCTTTTTGAGTGAGCCGGCCCCTTTACATATTCTTATTTCAAGAGTTTAGCATGAATAAATTCAAAGCTAAACTGGGGGCTAATGTTTGGGATATTCCCCACGACCAAGACCCGACTCATAAGGATAAGCCGCCTTAAGACTTAAGTCATCTCTGGGTTTAAGTCGCCCTGATATTAAGTCATCTCAGATCCTAACCCGGCTGGTGAGACCCGGCTGGTGGGACCCGGCAGGTGAGACCCGGCTGGTGAGACCCGGCTGGTGAGACCCAGAAGACAGTTATGACCCGGCAGACAGTTATGACCCGGCAAACAGATTGTGACCTGGCAGATGCATGGAGTCACGGAGATGAGTCTCAGAGATGAGTCGCCTGGGGTTAAGAAGCCCAAGACATTAAGAAGCCCACGGAGAGAAGCCCAAGATGTTAAGAAGCCCACAGTGAGAAGTCAGAATAGTTCAAGTCTTAATCTGACTTGGACTCTACATGTAACCCGCCCCTTCAACTTATTTAAGGAGGGGCGAGGCGCCCCAAGAGGGTCAAGTTCTTCTAGACGTCTTAATATACATGTCTTAGACAATCAAGTCTTAGATAGATCAAAATAGACCCTCTCGAGATAGAGGTATTGAAACCTCGCCCTTGTAACCGAGATCGTGGTCATCATCAATATCAATCAAGCAGGGTGTAGGCTTTTACCTCGACCGTGAGGGCCCAAACCTGGGTAAAATCTTGTGTTTCTCGTCCCGCTCAACCCCTCTCAAGCTACCAGTTAGATGCGTTGGCCTCATGACTAAGTCCTGACACCAAGGACTTCTGCCGTGACAAATCCACGACAAGTAGGCCAGCCGCCCTGTATCTTTGATGTGTGCAAACACAAATTCGATGGCACTCTTTATCGATCGTGCACCCACACACTTCATCCCTGTTTTCGATTCTATCGACATCTCACGTCGATGATCCCTCCACTCTCTTCTCATGGATCGCTCCCTCTATATATGATATATCCATGACTCTGTTTCACACACATTGCATATGTTACATTTTTTTGTTTGAGATATCATAGACACATTGCCTCTGTTTCGCACAAACCATCTCTCTCACACCCACCCACGTACGTAACTGCACGTAAAGAAGAGGTGCATGCACGATGCACGTACTCACGTCTCGTTCCCAGCCACACCCGCGCGGGTACACAGTGGAGTTCATTTCTGTACGAAAAGGCAGCCCACGTGATAATTTGACACGTGTAAGGAGGGTCGCGTACCACGCGTACACAGAACAAAGTTTGACTTGATGCGTTAGTATTAAATAAAGTTATATTCCTCAATGACACGTACAGAATATAAAACGATTGTCATCAGGAAAAAAGAAATCCGCTCCACTATATACAATGGAGCCTGCCTGCCGGGGTTTTTCTCTCGTCACACTATCTCACACAAGGCAGCGGTGGCCTCTCTCTCTCTCTCACCGTTGGTCACTGATCCGGCCGCATCCCGTCCGCCGGTGGAAAGGGAGGATGTGCATCGTTTCTCCATTCGACGGTTTCGAGGCAGCACGTCCCGATCTGCGGTACCCGCCGTTCTCTCTGACCAAGCTCCGGCGTGGTAGGGCCTTCGCCACTTGCTCGCTACCGTAGTATGGGCAAATCCTGGCCACCAGCGCCCTCCTAGTTACATTCCGATGACCCTCAGGTACAGCTTCCTCCGGCCTTGCTCCACTGCCCATCTTCCCATGTTGCTGCATGTGGAAAATCCTGCATGTGGATCTTCTTTAGTTCTTTGCTTAAAACGTATCTCGGCCGGTGTACTTTCCATCTTGCAATCTCGTCCTCAAACCATTTTTGATAAACCACCATGCTGCTATCTTTCCCTTATGACATGGAATATGCTTCTTTTTTGTCGGCGTATGTGTCTTCAACTCCTGTTATTGGGCAGTAATTGTTTCCTTTCTACCTCTTTTTGCAAACAGGGCTATCCATTTCACCTCGTTGCTATTGCGACCTTTTGGTGAAGTGCACAAATCACTTTTTTCTTAAGAGTGTTTTGGGCAATTCCGCCAAAATGTCACACGGTCAACATTTTTACATTTCTGTGGGACTGCAGAAAGGGAGATGGGTTTTGCTATCCTCCTCATCCAACTCCGTGCCTAATCTTCTCCAACAAGTAGTTAGTCCTAAAGAGAGATCGCAGAGGTGATCGGCTTCTATTTGTGTGTGTTATGTTTCATCATCTAGTTCCACTATTATTGTAATCACACTGACTGAATATCTTTGCAAAAAGGGATGATCAGCTCGATTTTAGTGGAACTGCACAAAATGATCGGGTTGTGATGTCCTCCATACACCTCTTTCTTGGCTACAGAGCTGCGTGAAACTAGCTGCCAACCAATGAACATTGTGCCCAGGAAATGGAGCCATGCCTACGAACATCATCGATCAATTATATATTTTTCTTTATTTGTACACCTTGATACGTCTCCGTCGTATCTACTTTTCCTAACGCTTTTTCTCATGTTTTGGACTCTAATTTGCACGATTTGAATGAAACTAACCTGGATCGACGCTGTTTTCAGCAGAACTACAATGGTGTTGTTTTTGTGCAGAAATAAAAGTTCTCGGATTGGAGCGAAACTTCGCGACGATTTTTTATATAATAAAAGAAAATTTCTGGAGCCAAGAACCACAGGAAGGGGCACCTGGGTGGGCACAACCCACCAGGGCGCACCCCCCCTCCAGGCGCGCCCAGGTGGGTTGTCCCCACCTGGTGGCCCCGTAGACTCCAACCCTGATGCTATAAAGTTATATTTTTGGAGAAAAAAATTAGGGAGAAAGAATTATCGCGTTTCACGAGACGGAGCCATCGCCACCTCGTGTACTTCATCGGGAGGCCAGATCTGGAGTCCGTTTGGGGCTCCGGAGAGGGGGATCTTCGATCTTCGTCATCTCCAACCCTTCTCCATCGCCAATTCCATGATGCTCCCCACCGGGAGTGAGTAATTCCTTCGTAGGCTCGCTGGTCAGTGAGGAGTTGGATGAGATTCATCATGTAATCGAGTTAGTTTTGTTAGGGCTTGATCCCTCGTATCCATTATGTTCTGAGATTGATGTTGCTATGACTTTGCCATGCTTAATGCTTGTCACTTTGGGCCCAGGTGCCATGATTTTAGATCTGAACCATTTATGTTATCACCATTATATCTATGTTCTAGATCCGATCTTGCAAGTTATAGTCACCTACTACGTGTTATGATCCGGCAACCCCGGAGTGACAATAGTCGGGACACTTCCCGGTGAAGACCGTAGTTTGAGGAGTTCATGTATTCACTATGTGTTAATGCTTTGTTCCGGTTCTCTATTAAAAGGAGGCCTTAATATCCCTTAGTTTCCAATAGGACCCCGCTGCCACGGGAGGGTAGGACAAAAGATGTCATGCAAGTTCTTTCCATAAGCACGTATGACTATTTACGGAATACATGCCTACATTATATTTATGAACTGGAGGTAGTGCCGTATCGCCCTAGGTTATGACTGTTATATGATGAATATCATCCAACGAATTCACCGATCCAATGCCTATGAATTTCTCTCATATTGTTCTTGCTAAGTTACTACTGCTATTGTCACTGTTGCACTTGCTACAAAATCATTGCTATCACTGTTACCGTTACTATTGTTGTTGCTACTACTATCAAAACTATCATACTACTTTGCTACTGATCACTTTGCTGCAGATAATTAATCTCCAGGTGTGGTTGAATTGACAACTCAGCTGCTAATACTTGCAAATATTCTTTGGCTCCCCTTGTGCCGAATCAATAAATTTGGGTTGAATACTCTACCCTCAAAAACTGTTGCGATCCCCTATACTTGTGGGTTATCAAGACCTTTTTCTGGCGCCGTTGCCAGGGAGCATAGCTATATTTGTTGAGTCACTTGGGATTATTATCAAATTATCACTATGAAGAATCTGAAGGATGCTAAGACTAAGATTTTTCCCTCTAAGACGAGGGGAGGTAAGGAACTGCCATCCAGCTCCGCTTTAGATTCACCTTCTGTTATAAGTAGACTTGCAACACCACCACATGCTATCTATTCTGATATGTCGCAAGTTATTGATGATGCTACTTCTGCTATGAATGCAACTCATGATGATGCTAGTACCTTGCTTGATGATGTGCCACTAGGTGAATTTCTTGATGAACAACTTGGTAGAATTAAGGCTTTTGAGAATGCTGAAACTGATGAAATTGTTGAAACTGATGAAGAGCTTGAAACTGAAAATCTTGAAACACCTATTAGACCTAGTTCTCCTAGATATGAATTGCCAAAGGTACCAAAAGGTTATGTTATGGATGAGGAGACAACTAGAGACATTCTTGCTTGTAAGGATTGAGATGATCTGGAAAAATTATTATGCAAGTATATAGAAAAGACTTTGAATGCTAGAATGAAATATGATCCTAAGTTTGCTACTTCACCTATCTTTGTTGATGATAAGGATTATGAATTCTCTGTCGACCCAGAGTTGATTACTTTGGTTGAATCTGATCCTTTCCATGGTTATGAAACTGAAACTGTTGTGGCACATCTTACTAAGTTGAATGACATAACCACCCTATTTGCTCATGATGAGAAAATTCGCTACTATTATATTCTCAAATTATTTCCGTTCTCATTAAAGGGTGATGCTAAGGCTTGGTACAATACTCTTGCTCCTGGTCGCTACTATTTATTACTTCTCTGAAAAATATTTTCCTGCTCATAAGAAACAAGCTGCTTTACAGGAAATATTTAACTTTACGCAAATTGAAGAAGAGAGTCTCCCACAAGCTTGGGGGAGGCTTCTCCAATTGCTTAATGCTTTGCGTGATCATCCTCTTAAGAAAAATGATATACTTGATATCTTCTATAGTGGACTAACCGATGCTTCTAGGTACTTCCTAGATAGTTGTGCTGGTTGTGTTTTCAGGGAGCGGACTGTTGAACAAGTTGAAGAATTATTGAATAACATATTGAAAAATTATGATGATTGGACTCTTCCCGAACCACCACTCAAACCTACTCCGAAGAAGAGGGCTATCTTATATCTCAGTCCTGAAGATATGCAAGAGGCAAAGAAATCTATGAAGGAAAAAGGTATTAAAGCAGAGGATGTTAAAAATTTACCACCTATCGAAGAGATACATGGGCTTGAAACACCACCACCACCTAAGGTGGTAGAGGTAAATTTTGTACTAAAGTTCGATGAAGGTGATATTCCTTATAATAAACATCCTAGTCAATGCCTTTATGGGTTTGATAATTACATTAGAAAGCAAGATCACCTCAATGCAAATGTTATGAAACAATTGAAATACAACTCTGATATGATTGCTCGCTTAAGTGACTTGTTATTTAGAATCTCAAATGATGTTAGAGGTGTAGGAAAGCATGCTTCTATGGTTCAAACTCAATTAGAACAAGTTGCTAAATCTCAAAGAGAGTTGCTTGATGAAATGAATAATAGTATCAATGATCATGCTGTTAGAGTAATGACTAGAGGAGGTAGAATGACTCAGGAACCACTTTATCCTGAGGGACACCCAAAAAGAATTGAACAAGACTCTCAAAGAGTTAACACTGATGTACCTAGTCCTTCTAAAAAGAAAAGGAAGAAGAAAAATGATAGGACTTTGCATGCCTCTAGTGAACCTGAAGTTGAAAAACCTCCTGATAATGATAATGAAGTCTCTATCTCTGATGCTGAATCTCAATCTGGTAATGAACACTCACCTTCTGATAATGAAAAAGACAATGATGAGGTTCATGAAGACACTCAATCAAATAATAAAGAACCAGAGAATGATGTTGAGATAGAACCAGCAGCTGATCTTGATAACCCACAACCCAAGAATAAAAGATATGATAAAAGAGACTTTGTTGCTAGAAAACACGGTAAGGAAAGAGAACCGTGGGTTCAAAAACCTATGCCCTTTCCACCTAAGTCAACCAAAAAGAAAGATGATGAAGAATTTGAACGCTTTGCTGAAATGCTGAGGCCTGTCTTTTTGCGTACTCGCTTGACTGATATCTTAAAAATGCCTCCTTATGCAAAGTACATGAAAGACATCATCACCAATAAGAGAAAAATACCGGAAGCTGAAATCTACACCATGCTTGCTAATTATACTTTTAAGGATGGAGTACCTAAAAAACTTGGAGATCCAGGAATACCAACTACACCTTGCTCCATCAAAAGAAATTATGTGAAAACTGCTTTATGTGATTTAGGAGCTGGTGTTAGTGTTATGCCTTTCTCTTTCTATAAAAGACTTGATTTGAATAAACTCACACCTACTGAAATATCTTTGGAAATGGCTGACAAATCAACTGCCATACCTATCGGTATTTGTGAGGATGTGCCCGTTGTTGTTGCTAATGTTACTATTTTAACTGACTTTGTTATACTTGAGATGCCCGAGGACGACAACATGTCGATTATCCTCGGTAGACCCTTCTTGAATACTGCAGGGGCTGTTATTGATTGCAATAAAAGCAAGGTCACTTTTCATATCAATGGTAATGAGCATACGGTGGACTTTTCGAAGAAACAATTCCAAGTGAATGGTATTAATGTTATTGAAAAATCTCCGACAATCACTATTGGAAGTTTTCAACTACCCCTACCTACCGTTAAAAAGAAATATGAAATGCTTATTGTTGGGGACATTCATATCCCCATTGAGGTAACTAAGTGTTTTACGAAAGTTCTTCGGTTTCATGCTAATCGGAAGTGGTTGTTAATAAGACTTGGTCAACCTTATTAATAAATCATTTTTGAGAGGTATGAAGTTGATGAATTCAGTGAGCACTACCTTCTGTCCCTACTTTTTGTTTTCTGTTTTGTTAGTTAAATAAAATAAAATGCCATGCCTTTCCTGTTTTCTGAGTTTTCCGTGCAATAAAAATGACCCAAAAATAAAAGTTCTCAGAATGCTTTGAAGATTTAATACGATTTTTTTCTGAATATTTAAGAATTTTTGGTGCAAATAACATCAGAGGGAGGTGCTCCAGGTGGGCACAACCCACCTGGGCGCGCCAGCACCCCCAGGCGTGCCCTGGTGGGTTGTGGTCCCCACGTGGGCCCTCTCACTTATCCCTTCACTCCATGTCATCACCTACTTCCAGAAAAAATCACCATTGCTCTCTCTCTCGTGTTCTTGCTCTCAAACCCGCGGATTTCGATCTCTTTGCTCGAAGTTCCATTTCCGAAACTGTTTTGGGGGATTGTTGCTTGGTATGTGCCTCCTCCATTGGTCCAATTAGTTTTTGCTTCAGTGGTTTATATTTAGAATAATTAGTTGCTCTTGGTGCTGCTGTAGATGAGCTTGCATGTTGAATTCTTAGAGTTCTAAGTAGTTTGAATGCTCGATATGGCATCTATGCACCCCTATGAGTAGTTGCTATCAATCTTGTGAAGTTTTGTTGAAAAAAAATTTGTGAACTAAAAATTTCAGCATTTTGTTCATAGGAAAAAGATGAGTATCTTTATGAAGTTTGCTTCCAAGAAGAACTCCAAGGGAGTTATTGGGGAGTCGTCTGACAGTGATCTTCGCACCCGGAGAATGGCGGAGGTATGGCCGTGCGAGTGGCCGCATAACCCATTCATGGAGGGAGCCGGAATCCGTCAAGAGTTTGCACAGTATGCTGCTAATGCCAGCCTCACCGACTTCATCACAGCTGAATGTGAACAGTATCATCTCCTCACAAAATCCTTTGTGCAAAGTTTTCATTTCTTGAGCAGGAATAATCCTCCCGAGGTGCAGTTTAACTTATATGCTGAACCCCATTAGATACCACTTACTGAGTTTTGTGACACATGCATGATCCCTTCTGACGGGGATTTAGTAGAGCCTAGGCCCGCAGAGTTTGATGGTTTTTACCGCACTCTGACTATGGGGGATGAGAGAGGGGTATCGGCTGTCACTGCCACCAGTTTACATTTTCCGGCTGTACATTATTTTGCTCTATTTCATTGCAAAGTGTTTGCTTGCTAGAGAGAAGGTACGTGCACTCAGTGCGCCTGACTTTGCTGTTTTACGTCGGTGCACTTTACGGCGATGACACTTATAGCTTGGGAGCTATTGTGGCACGTCGCCTCCACATTAACAGATCCAAGGGTAAAATACATGGTGGCATTTATGCTACTCGCTTGGCGAGTCACTTTAACATTCAGATACACCAGCATGATTATCCTTTACCCAAGGTTTATTTAGATCGCTCGGCTATGGCACACCACCAATTTATTGATGGCGAGAACACTACTAGTGATTTTCCTTACAACCTTGTTTTTAGTGAGGATACTCGTGATATTATTCCGTTGCCTGCACCTGCTTTGTTTGATCCTATTGCCAGGGGCGGATACATGATTATGCCTGAGGACATTGTCGCCTACCGGAACAACCTGGCTGCGGCACAGACGGAGCCTTAGGAATGGGACCCTCAGGTGCCCGCTCCCCGGCACTTCAACATAGGACCCCATGGCTTCTTCGAGTGGTGATTACTAAGTTAGGCCAAAAGCCTAAGCTTGGGGGAGTACGTATTTCCACCGACATTACTTTCATGTCCACACTTTTTCATTGTATTATCCATGCTAGATTTATTTTCTCGCCTTCTTCTTGTGTGTTTAAAAAAAAACTTTGAGAAAATACAAAAATATTTCCTGCTTCTTTTTTATTTTTTCTTTCTAGTATAATTAGTTGTAGTTTAAAAAAAAAGAAAACCCAAAAAGATTTCCTTGTTCTTCTGCTGCTTGTTGGGAGCTCTCCTGTGTAAATAGTTTTTCTTGTTTTTGTTTTTCCTTTCTTAAATTTGCTTTCTTTCAGAAAATCAAAAACTCCAAAAATATTTCAGTGTGTTTCTCTGAATTTCTTTTTATTGAGTCATACCGAGGAGAAGACCACGATGAAAATGTTGAGTGGCTCTCATATGCATTGTTGTTGATCTAACAGAGAGCCCATATTACCTTGTTTTCTTCTTTTTGAATAAAATGTTTGCAGATTCCAGCTTAGTCCACGACACTCTTGCACTATTATTATTTTCATATCATTCGGTCGTGTAAGTGAAAGGCAATAATGACGATATTTGATGAACTGGCTGTGGCAGAGAGAAACGGGTATGAACTCAACTTGTTCTGTTTTTGTAAATATGTTTAACCTAGTATCCATGATTCAGCTCATTATGATCAAACATGTTTGCAATGACCCTTAGAGATTATAGTTTCTCATGTCATGCTTAAGTAACTAGGAGTGGATAATGATTTATCTTGGATGTCAACATTGCGTTAAAATAATTGTGATGTAGTATGATGATATGGTATCCTCCTCTGAATGTTCGGGTGGCTTGACTTGGCACATGTTCATGCATGTAGTTGAATCAAAACCAACATAGCCTCTATGATATTTATGTTCATGGTGTTCATATCCTACTCATGCTAGTATCCAATGTTACTTATGCATAATGCATGTTCATGACCGTTTTCGCTCTCTAGCTGGCCGCTTCTCAACCTAATTGCTAGCCTTCGCCTATACTAAGTGGGAATTCTGCTTGTGCATCAAAACCCTGAAACCCAAGTTATTCCAGATGAGTCCACCATACCTACCTATATGCGGTATTACCCTGCCGTCCTAAGTAAATTTGCATGTGCCACCTCTAAAAAATTTCAAATAAATATCCTTTTTTGTGTGCCTGGATTGTTCATAGAGCGACAGGAGGTAGTCAGTATCTTCCATGTTAAGCAGGTTATTCTCATGATGAGTGTTTATTCACTCGTCCTTGCACGAGAGGGGCGGTAATAGGGATTCCCAGTCCCGAATTCAAATTGCAAATAATTAAACAAAACTCCCCCAGGAATGTTGTTGGTATGGATGGCACCCGTTATTTCGGACAAGCCGTGGAGTGTGATTGTTGGTGGAGGGAGAGCAAACCTTTACTTTTATCGCTTGAGAGACGCCACTAATGTGTTTAGCATGGAAGATACCGATAAATAATGGTCGCGAAGTAAATAAGAAGGGGGCATTTCTCAAAATTTCATTTACCTCTGTTTTAAAACTTGAGCTCTGGCACCTCTGCAAATCACTGTTTCCCTCTGCGAAGGGACTATCTATTTACTTTTATGTTGTGTCATCACCTTCTCAAATAAGCGCCAGAACCTAAGAGCACTATTATCATCCTCATGCATTGTGTATAGCTAATGTTGGGTGCATCATGACAGGATCTTTTCTACCATGAATTACAATGTTTAGTCGTTGCTCGAACTTTGGAGGTGCTCTGCATTTATGTTTTGCGGTCTCAGAAAGGGCTAGCGAGATACCACTATTGTCATATTATATCATGCTTGCTTTGACAAAGTGTTGTTGTTTGAGATATCTTATTATTGCTCGCTAGTTGATTATGCCATTGTTATGAGTTAATATAATTTTTAAGAGTTATTGTCGACATGGTTAGTTATAATCTTTGCTGAAAACACGGGTGCTACTTAAGCTTATTTATGTAAACAAGAGCAAAAGTGTTCGTAAAAGTTTTTCTTTTTTTACTTTCAGTTTATCAACTGAATTGCTTGAGGACAAGCAATGGTTTAAGCTTGGGGGAGTTGATACGTCTCCATCGTATCTACTTTTCCTAACGCTTTTCCTCTTGTTTCGGACTCTAATTTGCACGATTTGAATGAAACTAACCCGGATTGCCACTGTTTTCAGCAGAACTACCATGGTGTTGTTTTTGTTCAGAAATAAAAGTTCTTGGATTGGAATGAAACTTCGCGAGGATTTTTTATATAATAAAAGAAAATTTCTGGAGCCAAGAACCACAGGAGGGGGGCACCTGGGTGGGCACAACCCACCAGGGCGCGCCCCCCTCCAGGCGCACCCAGGTGGGTTGTCCCCACCTGGTGGCCCCGCAGACTCCAACCCTGATGCTATAGTCATATTTTCAGAGAGAAAAACCAGGGAGAAAGAATTATCGCGTTTCACGAGACGGAGCCGCCGCCACCTCCTGTTCTTCATCGGGAGGCCAGATCTGGAGTCCGTTTGGGGCTCCGGAGAGGGGGATCTTTGATCTTCGTCACCACCAACCCTTCTCCATCGCCAATTCCATGATGCTCCCCACCGGGAGTGAGTAATTCCTTCGTAGGCTTGCTGGTCGGTGAGGAGCTGGATGAGATTCATCATGTAATCGAGTTAGTTTTGTTAGGGCTTGATCCCTAGTATCCATTATGTTCTGAGATTGATGTTGCTATGACTTTGCCATGCTTAATGCTTGTCACTTTGGGCCCGGGTGACCCGATTTCAGATCTGAACTGTTTATGTTATCACCATTATATCTATGTTCTAGATCCGATCTTGCAAGTTATAGTCACCTACTACGTGTTATGATCTGGCAACCCCGGAGTCACAATAGTCAGGACACTTCCCGGTGATGACCGTAGTTTGAGGAGTTCATGTATTCACTATGTGTTAATGCTTTGTTCCGGTTCTCTATTAAAAGGAGGCCTTAATATCCTTTAGTTTCCAACAGGACCCCGCTGCCACGGGAGGGTAGGAGAAAAGATGTCATGCAAGTTCTTTCCATAAGCACGTATGACTATTTACGGAATACATGCCTACATTATATTTATGAACTGGAGCTAGTGCCGTATCGCCCTAGGTTATGATTGTTATATTATGAATATCATCCAACAAATGCACCGATCCAATGCCTACGAATTTCTCTCATATTGTTCTTGCTAAGTTACTACTGCTATTGTCACTGTTGCACTTGCTACAAAATCATTGCTATCACTGTTACCTTTACTATTGCTGTTGCTACTACTATCAAAACTATCATACTACTTTGCTCCTGATCACTTTGCTGCAGATAATTAATCTCTAGGTGTGGTTGAATTGACAACTCAGCTGCTAATACGTGCAAATATTCTTTGGCTCCCCTTGTGTCGAATCAATAAATTTGGGTTGAATACTCTACCCTCGAAAACTGTTGCGACCCCCTATACTTGTGGGTTATCACACCTTCTCACAACTTTGTCTTCAGTTGTGATGTGAATATTGGTACTGATCTGTGAACCATTGAGATGCATTAGCAGCCATGGTAGTTTCATTTGTATTTGATGGAATGTTGTAAGTTGAATCCTAAGTTGAAACCTTTTTTTTTCTGCAGGAACCAAAGTTGAAACCTTCATAGCATTACAGTACAATTTCATTATGCTGGAAAATTATGCGTACATATAAGCAAATCCTGAAAGATTGATAGCAATGCCAGAAACAATTCAACTTCGTTTCGCCGACATGTGGGACATCCTTCATCCGGCTCCACCTGCCATGCAGCAATATTGAGTGCACAACTGCAGGGGAGATTCACCCCGGTCGTTGCGCCACAGTAATAATGATCAGTGAGCAGTCAAATCATAGAGCCCCACCTTCGCCACAGTAAGTTGCTCGGACAAAGCAACCATCATTTCTCTCTTCGTTGAATCCGCTGGTACTCCAATATTCCTAGAGTAATAAGTTGCTCGGGCAAAGCAACCATCACTTAAACTTTCCCACAGTAAGTACTACCTCCTTTTTTTATTCTAGAAACCACCACACGCGAATATTGGACGGTAGCAGCACAGCAAAGTGTACTACTCAATTCAAAAATCGAAACCAACCAATGAACTACTACTAATGGTGAGCGTTTGCTAGTATCATGTACTCCGTCTGTCCATGTATATAGGGCTTAATGCATTTTCCGAGACTAACTTTGGCCCAGTTTGGATCCATGGGTTAGAGTTAGTTTGAGCTAGTTGGGGCTCAAATAGTCCTAAAGTATCCAAACATGAGGGTTAGATTGGAGCAAGTTGCACCTAACCCACCAAAAAAACTATCCTACCCAAGAGGTGCTAATTGGAGCTAGTTCTCATTGGGCCCACTGAAAAATTACTTTTCTCTCTCTATCCCGCCAGCCAAGTGGTGCTAACTGGAGCTAGTTCTTGTGGGGCCCACTGAAAAATCACTTTTCTCTCTCCATCAAGTGCATTTATTGTCAATCTAACCCTGTCATCCAAACACCTCTTTGGCTAGAGTTAGTTCAGGGTTAGTCATGAGTTAGTCTAACCTCTAGCTAAGTTAGAGTATCCAAACAGGAGCAGTATAGGACATGCAAATTGCTCAAAGCATACCGTCAATTTCGTACGTGAAAGGATCTTCGAATGATATAATTTTCAAATTATATAAAATCTTATCAATAGTCAAAGGCAACCTCGAAGAATACATTAGGCCCTATATATAAGTATAGATGAAGGGAGTAGTACTAATCGCAACGCATGCATGCGTGTGGAGTACTATAGTACTTAACAAGAATGTTTTACATGCATTGGTTAATTATATCTTAGTTATGGCACTTAACAATTTAATGCACAAAACAAGAACGGTTGACAGGATTAGGAGAAAGCAAAGCGCCTTTTTAGCGGGGATTTTCATCATTCTATGAAGGTGCAAAACCAAGTGTTACTACTACATCAAACAAGTTCAAAACGAGAAACTGGACCCACTCACGGCATGGCACGCCTGTCTCGTTTGGTCCGTCGGTCATAGCGCTTCCTCTTCTTGGCATAACAATAGAATACAGTAATTTTTTTAGAATGCTCTTGGCATGTCGCTAACATGTGGGAGTGAGTGATGAGTTAACCGACCTCAATAGACGGCAAAATCGCCAGCCCACCGCACTTTGAGAGAGACGAGGAGCGAGAAGCGATATGGGCTGGTGGATTACTAGAGCTAGGTGTCGCACGGAGGCTAATAAATATGGTGATAGCGTGGGTGGGCCATGTATGATGTAACTACACTAGGCTGCCGTGTTTCGGACTCTTCCGGTCTACTGTGGAGAAGATTGGGTAGATTTTATATCGCTAAATAAAAATATTAAGAGTCCAGACGCTCCACCGTGAGGTTTCTTGCTCCTTTTCGGTCGTCGGAAAGCGTTCTTGTAAGTTTTGCCGACACGTGGGACATCCAGCATCCAGGTCCACGAGTCATGCAAGAAAATGGAGTTAAGTATAGTAGGAGAGACTCACCAACGGTCATGAACGTAAGTGGAGTACGTGCACGAATCACCCGAAAAAAAGGAATCTGAGCACAAAGAGAAGAGGTGCAGGCACCGATGCAAGTACTCTTTGCCTCTTTCCCTAATACTCACGCACGGGTACACGGTGAGCTCATTTCTGTACGAAAGAGGTAGCTCACGTGATAATTTGGCGAGTGTAGTAGTTTTTCATGGGAACCACGCATGGACGAATCAAAGTTCGATCATGACGCGGTGGCGCGTTTTTTTAAATAAAGTTATTCTATTCGATGGCATGTATACGCAACATTATTTTCTCAATGGAACGTAAATCGTGCATGCACTGAATGACGGAGCACGGGATGGTAGCCATGGACATGGTCAGCCCTTTTTGGAGACTAATACACTACTTTTGTTGCGTCCCGTCAACTCGCAAATGAGGAGAAGCTTTGCTTACTACTATAGTATGACCTCTCCCTCGCTCACGCGCACGCGGTGGCTCGCAGGACGAGGAGAAGCTTTTGCTTTATGATAGTGCGCTTAATACAGGCGGTGGAGGTGCAACAGTTCATTCGGTGTCAGATTGCCAGAAGTATATATACTATAGTACCATCATCATTGTTTGACTTCCGGAAGAGGCGAAGAGCCAGAGGCGAAGAGCCAAGCGCACGATCACCTACTCACAGTATAACCGACCGTGTTTGCATGAATTTTTTTATGTACAATCTGAGTGGATTGCTCCAGTGGTCATCACACGTGAGCCAATCGATTCGCACCCTTCCGCGCGCCATTTTGTCTTGCGTTCCTTCCTCCGTCTAGCATGCTAACAAGTGGGCCCCATGCTCATGTATGCCAACGTGGTAGTCAATTATTTTGTCAGAGTCAGCTATCACACCCTTTCGATGCCACGTCAACGTACCCACTAGAAACAAGTTAGACTTGTTCGATTCAACTGCCTCCCTAGGTGTTTGGAGAGGAATTGGCCAGCGCGAGGCGGTTCTATAGGTGGGCAGGCGGCAAAAAACATGGGAAAACGCGCGAACCAGCTAGACGAGGGAGGGACGCTTCTACATTCGCGGGGGACGTGGCATTGGCCATTGGGCGGCAACATGCGGTCATCCGGGTACACAATAAAGGATGCGAAGAGGCTTCCTATATCGGCAAGGACTAGCTTCCCTACCGATTGCTCATCCAATAGAACTCCCAAGTTAACCGTGCTGAGGCTGGAGTAGTCATCAGATGGGTGACCGAATGGGAAGTGGACTCGATGTTAAAACTGATGGGATGGGTCACTATAAACGTTTAATTGGCTTAAATGTATATAGTGCTCCGTCCTATTAGTTGTACCTCGAGGTCTTTGTTTTGTAATTTTTGACATTTTTTGTTTTTTGAACACATGTTAATCGAAGGTCTATCGCGTTACTTTTTGATAATTTTTGTTTTTTGAACACATGTTAATTGGCTTGAAAGAAGGTCTATCGTGTTACTTCATGACATCTTTCCAAAAAAAGTGATATGACTTCTATCAACCTATAAGGCATGCCTGTCAAATTAACCTCGAGGTACTTGTTCTCAAATTAACCTCTGGGCCTTGCTGGAGTACTTGTTTTTTGAACACATGTTAATCGAAGGTCTATCGCGTTACTTTTTGATAATTTTTGTTTTTTGAACACATGTTAATTGGCTTGAAAGAAGGTCTATCGTGTTACTTCACGACATCTTTCCAAAAAAAGTGATATGACTTCTGTCAACCTAGAAGGCATGTCTGTCAAATTAACCTCGAGGTACTTGTTCTCAAATTAACCTCTGGGCCTTGCAGGAGTGCTGCAATGTGTCAGCATCAATTGCAAGATGAGCCAGCAAGCTAGCAGTGGAGTTGCCAACATGCTCAAAGTGCACGCAACATTGAGTAGAAAGAAGCATGCCCAGGAAATTAATGCGTGCTTAGGGAGGACTTTGCTCAAAGAGCAAGTGTATATAAGGTACAGTCGGTAGGCTATAAGGACGAGGAGCGAGAAGCGATACGGGCTGCTGGATATACTATAACTAGGTGTCCCACGGAGGTAACATTACAACCAACTTACGAAAATAATGGTAACCGGTTTTACGTGTTTATAATGGTATTATCATTGGACTGCCATTTAGGATAAATGATGAGGTGGATGAGAGAGACCATAAGAAAATGCATGTCTTCTCTTGATTAATAGATGATCTATTAGCAACAATATGTCTCACCAAATATTTATCGTGTTATCAAAGATAAGACTAAAAATAACCCACTACAACATATTCTGATGTCTCCTGTAGATTACGTGACAGGCTTAAGATAAAACTGTCTTATCAAGCACTGTGCATGCTCTAAATAGTAACAAATTAACATTTGGGTAGTCGAGAATAACATGTGAGATTATGAATATATCTTTTTGCAAATATATCAGAACAAAATGTTCTTTTTTTTGCCGGTAGAAAAGAATGTTCAATGTGACTGATTACCTCCATGCTGGTTTTGACTACTTTAATTTAAAAATGAACCACGTGCATTCTTTGGTAACACAAAATTAGTAACTAAATCACTACAGGAATCAGCTTATTTGCCGTCTGCCATGGCAGACGGCAAAGGACCAGAAAGCGGACGGCAAACATGCCCAGCAAAGTAAGTTACGGTAAACAGCTTATTTGCCGTCTGTTTTCCGCCAGCGGATGGCAAAGAGGCCTTTGTCGTCGGTGGCAGACGGCAAAGAAGGTGGACGGCAAATAGGGGACGTTAGCCACGTTAGGTGGCTAACGGGAGGCTTTGCCGTCCGCCACAGACGGCAAACATGCCCTCCCCTTTGCCATCTGCTATCTGACGTCAGCCACGCGTCTTGCCCTCCCCAGCCTTTGCCGTCTGCCACAGACGACAAACTCCCACAGCCTTTGCCGTCTGCCACAGATGGCAAAGTAACCAAATGGGTCAGCTCCCAGGTTGCACAGGTTGCTGCCACGTGGCCTCTTTGCCGTCTGTCACAGACGGCAAAGTAACCAAATGGGTCAGCTCCCAGGTTGCACAGGTTGCTGCCACGTGGCCTCTTTGCCGTCTGTGGCAGACAACAAAGGCCCCTTTGCCGTCGGTGGCAGACGGCAAAGAGCCTGCATTGCCTCTTTTTTTTCTTTTTTTTCTTATATCCAAGCATTTTCACAGCAAATAGATGATATATATATATATACTTTTTCACAGGGCAATTTCAGAGCAAACATATGAGATATCCAACACATATAATTTCATCATACATGCATAGTTCCATCCAACCATACATAGCAAGTTCCACATACAGGCATCCAACCATACATATTACAATTGTTTCATCCAACCATACATGCATAGTTCATCGATACAAAAGAAACAGAGAAAGGGATAACAAGCACTCCATCAATGCAAGCTTCCATGAAGTGAATGAAATCTGCAAAATGGGAAATAAGAAAGTTAGAAGAAGAAGAAGAAAATGAAGAAGAAGAAGTACATGACATTTATGAGCTAACTTAGGTAAAAATGACATTTGTGAGCTAACTTAGGTAAAAAAGACATTTATGAGATAACTTAGGTAAAATGGATCATTTTGGAGCTAACTTAGCTAAAATGGGTCATTTTGGAGATAACGTAGGTAAAAATGATATTTATGAGCTAACCTAGGTAAAATGGATCATTTATGAGCTAACTTAGCTAAAATGGATCATTTTTTAGCTAACTTAGCTAAAATGGATCATTTTGGAACTAACCTAGGTAAAATGGATCATTTTGGAGCTAACCTAGGTAAAATGGATAATTTTGGAGCTAACCTAGGTAAAATGGATCATTTATGAGCTAACTTAGCTAAAATGGATCATTTTGGAGCTAACCTAAGTAAAATGGATCATTTTGAGCTAACTTAGCTAAAATGGATCATTTTGGAGCTGCCCTAGCTAAAATGGATCATTTTGGAACTAACCTTAGTAAAATGGATCATTTTGGAGCTAACCGAGGTAAAATGGATCATTTTGGAGCTAACCTAGGTAATTATGCCATTTTTGAGTTAACTAAGCATATTATGCCATTTTTGACATACGTAAGCTAAGTATAGGTATTTATTGAGCTAACCTAGGTAACTAAGCATATTAGAGCTAACTTAGAGCTAACTTAGGTCATTTTGGGAGCTAACTTAGGTAAAATTGATCATTTTGGAGCTAATTAAGCTTATTATGTCATTTTGGAGTAAAATAAACTAAGTATATGACATTTATGAGGTTACCAAGGTTGTTATGCCATTTCAAACCTAAGTAAGCTAATTATGCCATTTTTGACATAAGTAAGGTAAGTGTATGTCATTATTGAGCAAACCTAGGTAACTAAGCATATTAGAGCTAACTTAGCATATTAGAGCTAACATAGGTCATTTTGGAGGAAACAAAGCTAAGTATAGATCGTTTTAGAGCTAACTTAGGTAAAATGGATCATTTTGGAGCTAAGTAAGCTTATTATGTCATTTTGGAGGAAAATAAGCTAAGTCTAGGTCATTATGGTAAGCATATGGGAGGAAATAAAGCTAAGTCTAGGTCATTATGAATTTGTTAAGCCAAACACTAGAGAAAACTTACCGTCATCATGGAGGTGAAGCACCGGGGTGGCTCGTGCCGGTACCACCTGGAGAAGGATCGTGCGATGCTTGTCTGGAGTTACGCTGCACCAAAGATCATTTGCAATGTCTCATTAGCATGATGACACTCAAATGTTTAGACTAGTAACTAATGACCATTCAAATTAAACTCACCGTGGTCCCCGGAGCAATCTCTGGCATCGACGGAGGGGTCTGACCGGCCTTCTCTCACATAGACTGCACATTTGGTTTTGATGAGTCAGTCATACTACTTAGTAATGAAACGAACATTACGTGAATGATTTGGCTAATATGCAGAAGAAACTTACCATGAGGAGCTCGTACATGGCCCGGTTCTGCATGTCATTTCATGCCCTCCCCTCCTCCAACATCCTTGCCGTCCTCTCCTCCAACTTCCACTGCTTCTCCGCTGCCTGCCGGTCCCTCTCCGCCAGAAGCGCCTGGGTTCTATCTCTCTCACTCTGAAGAGCAGCCTGTAACACCACTCCTCATTAGCACTATAATCATCGATGGCCGCACACACAATGTAATGGAGGAAAGATAGCTGAGTCCATATAACTAACCTCGAAGGCGAGCTTGACTGGCCGTTGACGAGGCCTTATCTCTGGAGCGGAGCTCGACTGGCACGCCTTGATCTCCAGGAGAGTGCGAGGATAACGGATAAGCCCATCTCCAATGGCTATCGAGCCATGGGACCTCCCGCCACCAGATATCATCACCAACTCTAGATCAAACTACTGGCTCGGGTTAAAGTCCTCCCCTTTCCTCGCCTTCCCCTCATCTCTATACCTCACGAGCTTGTTGTGGGAGGAGATGTTGGTGAAGTTCTCTGGATGATCGAGGTCAGACGGAGAGAATGCCTTGACCTTCTTGTACGATGCAGTATTGGCCATGGCATAGAGGTCGTACACCTCTGGCACCCCTGCCTTATTAAGTCGCGCCTGAAAGAGGGGAACAAAGTAAATTAGTAATTAAAGGGCTCAAGCTAGCATGAAGAATGAATTCCATGAATCATGAAGCAAACCACATACCCAGTTCCGCCCGAACTGATATAAGTTGGCGCTGCCTTGATGGTGTGGCACACCTTCCATTTGGGCACGCCGGTCCTTGGCATTGTTGTGGAGGGCTAGCCATTCTTTTGAGCACCACTCATCGACCAACACCTCCCAACAATCCATCTGATCTGCACACCATCTCGGGGGCACCTAAGTTAGTAAAGAGAAACTTGAGCGCTACGCCTACGAATCAAATCAAGGAAACTAAGTACAAGGCCTTAAGAATAGGTAATTACCGTCATGTACTGCTCCTTCTTCAGAAACTTTCCGCGGCACGCCGACTTGGCCTTCTTAATACCACGCGAGGCATAGTAGTCTCGAACACCCTGCACCCGAGCCTCGTGCCATAAGTTTTGTAGTAGGCGCTTGCACTCGGTATCGATAACCTGTGCCGCGGCCTCCTCGTATCCCTCCTCACACCTGTAGAAGGTCTGCAATCAAACAAGACAACATTGATTAGTACAATAACTAGCAATTTGAAGATTTTTAATTGTGTAAAGGAGAAATTACCCAGAACTTTCTGATCACCATGTCTGCCCTCGTGTGGCACAAGACATCGTCGATCATCTCCTCAGGCGGGTCCGGGGCAGCCAAGTAGTGCTCCCAGCTCAATCCTATCTATGGAAGCTGACCCTCACCGGGCAACGTGAAAAACCCCGGGAAGTTTTGCCGGCAAAGCACACCAAGGACGGAGTTGGGCCTGCGGATTTTCGGAGCATGGTCCCAACCCCTCAGTATGACAAGGCCAACGCATTAGATATATTTGAAGAAATGTGAAGGCAAAATGTACAAAAAGAGTAAATGCACTTACCTCTCCCCATTAGGGAAAATCAACCACCTCTACTCGCGGGTCGTCGGTAGGGGCGGGAGCCGTGTACAACCATGCTGGTAGACGGTGGCCCCCTCAACCACCTTGTCCCCGCTATCAGCCGGATCCCCGCCACCATCAGCATGGCCACTCGGCCCCTCAGGCGGATCCGGCCAGGTACCCCATCCGGACATCTCCTGGTCCGGAGTCTCGTGGGCCAAAGGCCTGTCGACCCGAGGCTCATGGACCGGAGTCCGTGTAGCCTCCTCCTCAGACGTGTCCACCCTAGCAGTCCTGTGCTCTTGTGAATCAACTGGGGGCGGCGGCGAGGAAGGCGTAGGAGCCTGCCTACCTCTCCCACGGCCACGTCCTTCCCGACCTCCTCTCTTGCTCCCTCCCAGACCTCCTCTCCTGGTGGGCAACGACGCCGACAAAGAAGCGCCCACCGGTGAAGCCATACCCTCGTACAACGCTCTCCGGAGAGGTACGGGTGGAATGGAAGTACCACTCCCACCACGCGCCGACGAAGAAGGAGCCTCGGAGCGCTCCTTACCCGCGCCCACCATCTTTCAACACCTGCCATGACAAAGAGTAAACGAAATTAGTACAACATAAAAAAAATTTAATACCGACATGAATAATAATATGTATATAACTCAAGTGTATCATCATCAAGTACAACATAAAAAGTTGAATACCTAGCATGAACTAACAATATATATATGTATATAATACAAATTGAATACCTGACATGAACTAATAATAATCTTGATCGTCTATATATGCTCCGGGATCAATAAATGCATCATCATCATCACTATCATGAATGACATGCTCATCGGGTTCAGCGGCTCAACATGTGGAAGGCCACCTTTATGTAATCGGTCAAGCATTGATAGCTCGTCGTGCTGGTAGTGCCTGCGGCACATGCTCCTATCGAACACCTTCACTGTGAGCATGGTGCGGCTGCTGTTGTAGCTTAAGATGCGGACGTGCCCGAGCTGAAGGTCATCAGTGTGGGCGAACTGCTTCCATCCGTGCGCGAGATACATGTGGACATCGGCATCGAACACTACATCCACGTCCCACAAGCGACGCCGGCGCCAGCCTCCTGCAGCAACAGTTCTCGGGGCCGATGGCGGTCGAACACCTTGGCGAATTTGTCTGGCAGCCTCTGTGATGAGGATTAAAAGCCAAGTTTTGAAACTTCAAACAACCAAACTGACTCATGACAAAAAATCAGAGCGTAGAAAGAGAAACGAAAGACGAAATAGTACATAGTGAGAGGTTGTGCAACTAGGATGATTTTCTGTACCAGCTTTTTTAATGAATTGGAGAGGATGATGGCGAAGAACTCGAAAGACACCAATGGCTTTCGAGTTCTTCACCATCATCCTCTCAGATTCGTTAAAAAAGTTGTTACAGAATATCATCCTAGTTGCACAACCTCTCACTACGTATTGTTTCGTCTTTGGTTTCTCTTTCTACGCTTTGAATTTTTGTCATGAGTCAGTTTGGGCGTTTCAAGTTTCAACACTTGGCCTTTAATCCTCATTGCAGAGGCTGCAAGACAAATTCACCAAGGTGTTCGACCGCCATCGGCCCCGAGAACTCTTGCTGCGGGAGGCCGGGCGCCAGCGTCACTTGCGGGACGTGGAAGTAGTGTTCGACGCCGACCGCCACATGTATCTCGCGCACGGATGGAAGCAGTTCACCCGCGCTCATGACCTTCATCTCGGGCACGTCCGCATCTTAAGCTACGACACCAGCCGTGCCATGCTCACCGTAAAATTTTAGGACATCACATCACATAAAGCATTGACACTTTGTAACCTAAATAGCCATCATTTAGGGTTCCATCGACGCCGAGGAAGCCCTAACCCGCTCGTCCTCGGGCGCCCTCAGGTATGGCGACGCACGGTTGACGGGTCAGCACTTGAACCAGGGGATTCTCGGCTTGGGTGACGGCGTAGGGACCGGCAGGACCCACTGGCTCCACCATCTATCCCCTCGGCGACCGGTGATCCTCGACCCTCTGCCCCGACCCTCGACCCCTTGACGACCGGCGATCCTTGACTCTCGTTCCCGACCCTCAACCCTAGTTTTGGCAACCGGCGATGCTCGACCCAGTTCCGTCGGCGCCAACGCACCCCGTCGGCGATCCTCGACCCGGTTTCCTTTTTCCTCTTCTTCTTCTGCTCTTCTCTTTTTCTTCTTCTTCTTCTTCTTCTTCTTCTTCTTCTTCTTCTTCTTCTTCTTCTTCTTCTTCTTCTTCTTCTTCTTCTTCTTCTTCTTCTTCTTCTTCTTTTCTTCTCCTCCCCCTTTTCTTCTTCTTCTTCTTCTTCTTCTTCTTCTTCTTCTTCTTGTTCTTCTTCTTTTCTTCTCCTCCCCCTTTTCTTCTTCTACTCCTCCTCCTCTTCTTCTTATTCTTCTTCTTCTTTTCTTCTCCTAATAATTTTTTTCAAGAACTAACCTAACTAGCCTAGAAACTAACCTAACTAACCTAGAACTAACCTAACTAACCTAGAACTAATCTAACTAACCTAACTGACAGTAGTAACTAACCTAATTACTAACAGTAGAAAAAAAGAAAAAAATAGGGGGGCGAGCTCACCGGAGTGGGGCGGCGGGGCGCCTGGTTGTCGGGGCGGTGGGGCGCCGGGCCGGTGGGGTGCCGGGCCGCGGGGGCGCAGCAGACCGCGGGGAGGCGGGTGGTGGGTCGGCGCGGCGGGGGGTCCAGGGCGGCGAGGGCGGTGGGGGTCGGGGGCGGCGACGGCGGTTGGGGTCGGGGGCGGCGCGGTGGAGTGAGAGAGAAAGAGAGATGGAGAGTGGGAGGTGGGGTGCGGGGGGTGGGCCGTAGCCGTTAGCTGCCATTCTCTTTACCGTCTGCTAGCAGACGGCCAAGAATATTTGCTGTTCGCTAGCAGACGGCAAAGAGGTGGGGTGGACCGTTATAGTGAACTGGTCTCCACTGGACCCCACCCCCACCTCTTTGCCGTCTGCTAGCGGACGGCAAAGAAATGGCTGATGGCAAATATTTGCCATTAGCCATTTCTTTGTCGTCCGTTTTTTGCAAGCAGATGACAAAGACCTTCTTTGCCGTCCGTTAGCAGACGGCAAATTACCATTCCAGTAGTGAATGGTGATTGGACACCATGTCCTGCCACGTACGTATGTGCAGCAAGCAAGATTTATTCATGTATACAGGGCATCCTTGTACTCCCTATAAGAGTGTTTAGATCACTACTACTTTAGTGATCCAAACACTCTTATATTAGTTTACGGAGGGAGTACTTCTTAGAGAAAAGTAAAGAAAAGAAATGGGGAAGCTGACTACGACAACATGTGAAGTTGTGAACCCACATGTTGTATGAGCACGTGCCCTGCAAGTCTCCACGGCTTCGCATGAATGTTCAGGATGGTTCACAGATAGCGCGGTAGTTTCTGCGCTGCAGCCGGATGTGCAAGGTGGCAACAATTTGAGTGCTAAAGAGTTGATCCAATGGCTGGTTTTGTTTGGATTTTCCAACTATTGACCATTGGATAGAGTGAATCAATGGCTTACATTCATTGTTATTCTCACACTATAGAATGGTATAGGAATGTGGAGAGATTTGGTTGATTTTATATCACTGAATAATATAAAATATTATGAGTGCAGGTGCTCCACCGCAAGGTTCCTTGCTCCTTCTCGGTCGTCTGGAATCTATTTTCTTACACTCTTTTTTTTTACATGAGCTTTGTTCATCCTTTTGCCAACACGCGGGACATCTAGCATCAAGGTGCACGTGTCATGCAAGAAAATGGAGATATGCAGTGCGTAAGTGAGTCGTGCACTTCGATGGCACGTACTACACAATATTTTTCTCTCCTCGATGGCACATGAATAGTGCATGTATTCAATGACGGAGCACGGGATGGTAGCCATGGACATGGTCGGCCCTTTTTGGACAGAGTACTAAATAACTTTGATGTGTCCCGTCAACTCATAGAACGACGAGAAGCTTGCTTACTACGCCTTCTCCCTCGCCCACGCGCACGCGGTGTCTCGCAGCACGAGGAGAAACTTTTGCTTACAAGCGGTGGACGTGCAGCAGTTCATTTGGTGTCAGATTGCCAGAAGTACTACTGTAGTACCATCATCATTGTTCGACTTCCGGAAGAGGTGAAGAGCCAAGCGCAAGGTCACCTACTAACCTATAGTACAGTACTATAGCCAAAGCTGGTCCACCTTTTTAGAGCATGGTTAATTAATATAGGCGGCTCTTGCAGTGGCACATCATTTAGAGCAAGTACTCTCTCCGTTTCTTTTCTTTCATTCGTAGGAACTTAAAACGCAGGAATAGGAAAAATAAAGGATTGGAGTGGCATGTCCACTTGAATCCCATAGCATTAACATAGTGTTCCCCTAAAAAAAGAACCAGAGTGTTTGACACAGGAAAAACAAAGGAAGTGAAAATAGAAAAAAAAATCCTATAGCATTCTATCCTATGAATCAAACGACCAATGTAGGAAAATTATGAGGGGGGTCTCTCCAACAATGTTCCTCGGCTCGCACCTAGCATCATGGGGGTCGAACTTGGCGTCATTCATCTGGTACACGTGGCATCTCAGATCTGGACACAAGGTGACATACACCGTCAAGGTCCATTAAGGATAATGTTGTCCTCAAAGCCGGACGTACACGGTCAAGGTCCACGACAAAGGGGGTCAGGGCGGACGTGATCTCTCACTGCATCCGCCATTGATGCAGCGCGCTAGCCGAGGGCGCCGCCCACTGCACTCCCAGCTGTACCCGCCTCCTCGCCACATTCAAACACCTACATTTAAACCCGCGTGGAATGCGAGAAACCCACTCCGGCCACACACGTCCGTTCAGGAGCGGGACGCCGGCCAAGCTCCTCCTTCCACCATTTTCTCCACTCTTTCGGCGGCATCCGACGAGCAGGAAGAGCAGTTCTCCGGCATAAAAGCCGTCTGGGTGGCCCGCCGAGCCCGACAGTTACGAGCAAGGCAGCTCGCTGCTCCACCTACCTCGCCTAGCCCGTCAGAGCCAGTTGCCGCACTAAGCCAGCGCGTGGTTCCACGCCGGCTTGTCGGGGAGCATGGCGGCACGGGCATCATCGCTGCCCTCGACGCCGCCGCGTCGTACAGCGCCTCCAGTGCCTGCGACAGCGCCATCCGCCATCGACGCGCGTGTAGCCGCGCCATGCAGGCAGAGAAAGAAGCCACCGCGGATGTCGACGAGCTGACGTAGCTACACGGCTACGCGGATGTCGACGAGGTGACGCGGCTACACGGCTACGCGGATGTCGACGAGGTGACGGCCAGCAGGTCCTCGCCCGCTGCCATCATCGAGGAGAAGTAGAACACGGGAGGCCGCCGCCGATTGTATCCCATGAAGGCTGCCACCGAGGCGACGCCGGCGAAAACAGCCGGTGTCTTGCATGATTCTTCTTCAGCCGGATGCTGGAGGAGGACAAAGAGATCGGCCGGTGACCATTTAGATTAGGTATATCTTTGTCAAAAAAAAACTAGATTAGGTATATTAATTCTACCTTTAGCTCCAGACTAGCACAACTTAATTAATGTAAATGTAATGAAATCCATCATGTTTATATGAAATCCGGCCGTGTTTGCTTGAATTTGTGTCCATGTTCGCGCTCTCGGGCGAGCGCTGTCCGTCGCTGGAGTGGGACGACGGACTCCATCTCTGACAACCCCGCAAAGTGCGTCACCACCTTTGTGATGGCCAGGACGCGGTGAAAGAACGACGTCCTTCATACCGCGTGCTCGTCTAGACGGCTCGGTAGCTCATGAAGCAGCACCAACAACATGCCTTGTGCGTCTAGTACTCCATTGCAGTCCTTGTTGCTGCATGCGCAACTCGGGTTGCAGTTGCAGGTGAGCACGGCGACGCTGAGTGGCCATCCATCAATAGTGGCCGGTATGAGGAAGACATCGCCATGTGCATCCTATTTGTAATAAATATCATGAATGAAGAGTATAAACATGTTTACGTACAACCTGAGTGGATTGCTCCAGTGGTCATCACACGTGTAGTGTCATGCAAAGCTTCATTTATTAGGTTATAGAGTCATTTTGTTTTGGTATGTGTGATGTTACTCATCATAGAATGAGTAACTAGCTATAAGTTACTCAATTTACCTCTCTCCTCATTAACTAGTTGCCACATAGGTGAATTTGCTGAGTTGGACCCGATGTTACTCTTGAAGTCATCCCACTGTGGTTAGTCTTAGGCCTTGTTCGGTTCAACCTCCTCCCAAGGGGTTTGGAGAGGAATGGAGGGGAATTCGGCTTGTACTACATGATTTAATCCCCCACAATCCCTGTTAATCCCCGTTAAAACCCCTTGAACCGCACATGCCCTTAAGGTTAAAAATGACCGGGATTACAGAGGACAGGGTACAAACTTCAAGGATTCAAAGGTGAGGGTTTGTTTCCGACTAGCTCTACAACCTCAAGGTTTATAAATCGGACTTCACTCTCCCCTCACGCACACGCCCGGGTACACTCACGGTGGAGCGCATTTGCACAAGAAAAGGCAGGTAACGTGACAATTTGAGACATCTAGTCGTCCACTTAATGTGGGGTCTGGGACCAAATGTCGGCCATACCAAGTGCGACCTGAACGCGGTGGCGCAGTTATTGATCGAGTTTCTTTTTACTGGTATGTTAAATGAAAAAAAGATGGCACCGTGCGTAT
The DNA here is from genome assembly GCA_011799875.1 of Thinopyrum elongatum. Taxonomy (NCBI): domain Eukaryota; kingdom Viridiplantae; phylum Streptophyta; class Magnoliopsida; order Poales; family Poaceae; genus Thinopyrum; species Thinopyrum elongatum. Next base: position 535,762,115 of record CM022303.1, read on the forward strand.
TCAATTTAAAACGATCGCTACGGAGAGAAAAACAATTACTACTCCACTAGTCCACTTCGGGACTTGCTTGCTAGGGTTGTTCTCTTCTTCTCACTCTCTCACCCTCTCCAGATCTAAGCAAGACCGCGGTGTCCACTCTCTTTGTCTCTCTCTCTCTTCTCTCCGGTTGACACAGATCCGACCAGATACCTTCCACTGGTGGTCGCCGGTGGTGAGGGAGGAAGCCGACGCGCGCCGTCTTCTCTTACCTGGCGCCGGCGTGGGAGGTCCTCCTCACCCTTGCTCCCCACCGTCGAGTTGGTAGATCCCGCCGCCTGCCTCGCCACATCCTGCCGACCGGAGGTATAACTTATTTTAGAACCGGCCTTGTACTAATGGCCCAGCTCCCCACGTCGCTGCATCCCTTTTTTTCATCAAGTTAGGATTGCTCCCCACGTCGCTGCATCTGCATGTGGATATTCTTCTAGTATTACAAAGCTCCCCATGTAGCTAGCTCCGTCGGCTTGTCGAACACTCGAACACCGCCTAAATTTTTACTATTAGAGGAAAAAAGGTACTGCAGATACTGGCTAACAAACCGATCTCTTGGTTGGAAAGGGAAATAAAGATGCTGGCCTGACCGGTCTCTTGGTCGAAAAAGGACAGAAAGTGGGGGTTTTTGGGTCGACAATGCAACCGAGAATGAGCACGTCTAGATTTCTTGTGGTCACATAGGAAAGGTCACTGATGAGAACAAAAAATGCACAAATCCAGACATGCTTTGCATGTCTGCCGCACTCGGTAACACCTCTGCCTCACCACTTTATGCCTTGGTGGATGTAAAATGTGCTTGTGCCTCCCCTGTCCCTATGCCCTTACTGCTGCTGTTAATCTAACATCACAGGTAAAATGAAACAATGCCACTGTTAATGTGATGTCGTTGTTAAGTAATGCTGCTGTCAATCTATTGCCATTGGTAAAATGAATCAATGCCACCACCGTTTTGTGAAATGCTTCTGTCTTGCTTTATTTCTCATAAAGAGTGTTTTGGGCCAGTACACTAAACTCTGACACCGGTAACATAGCTGCATCTCCGTTGAACTGCACAAAATTTAATTGCACAATGATTGACACGACGATGTGTTTCTCCTTTTCGTATGACCCTTTGTTAGAACGATCGTTTCCGTATCACGGTGCTCCAGGTATTCCTACATTCATAACTAGGTAGAATGACCAACGCAAGATGAAATAAGCTTATTCGTACGTTGACTTGTTGTTTGCAGTGTGGAACGAGCCTGTCATGTGTGGAGGAGCAAACAAGCACTGCAGCCACGCCGTCAACGCAAGATAAAAGAGACCGAGTCATTGATGGCCTGGCCGGCGAGTAGGGGTCGTGCAAACAGCGGTGCATTATTTTAGTGGAACTGCACAAAAAAGATATTGGGGTTAGTCGGACAAATTTTCTAAAGCCACACGGATGGAATTGCGCTCATCAATTGCATATAATTTCCTCCGTGCCATCATAGGAGATCCCAAGGTGGAAATCAACTAACCACCTATAAAATTATGCATAATCTTCCTCACACAGGTCAGTATCCCCTTCGTCCAGATGATCGTGTTTTGTCATGCTGAGCTATTGATATGTGCTACTATTTTGGGACACCGTTTAAGTACAGCGCTTTCCTATCTTTTCACATTCAGGACAATGAAGATGATTTCAGTGGAACTGCACAAAATGGTCTGATGTTGAGTGATCTCTATTGCCTCCTCTGTTTGCTGCAATGTGTCAACGTAAATTGCAAGATGAGCCATCAAGCTAGCTGTGGAGTTGCCAACATGCTCAAAGTGCACGCAACATTGAGTAGAAAGAAGCATGCCCAGGAAATTAATGTGTGCGTAGGGAGGCCCTTTGCTCAGAGAAGCATCGATCGGTTTTTCTTATTTCTACACCTTCTCACAACTTTGTCTTGGTTATAGTCTTGTGAATCATTTAGATACGTAAACATGCTGAACTTAAGTGCTTGTGAATGTTAGCTAGTATGCATACCGTATCTTGTGAAGCTTAGTTTAGTGTGAATGTTGACTAGCGTGTCAACCTTTACAATCTATGTATATTGTGGGCATGTTATTTGACCCCTCATTTTGCCGCGCTACGACCAGTGTGAGTGTCTGCATGCAGTACAACATCCTCTAATTTGGTGGATGCCAAGCCGGCCCGTGAAGGAGCTATATCTTTTTTTCAAGTTGAAAAATGTTACCGATGAGGAGCCATAATTAAGCTGGAGGTGTCTCTTTTTTTCTTTCGAATGGGCAATAAGCTGGAGAGCTGGAGAGTGTCTCTAATGGGCTCCCTCTAGTGTTAAGGCCCTCCAGTACGAAACACATGGGCATCCGACTAGGCCGATACAAAAGCCTATCCATCTTAAAGCCCATTTGTTTTTGTTTTTTGCGAGGAAAAGCCAATTTTTCATGAAGAAGGGGCGATCCCAGAAAAACCCTCCTTCCTCGTTGCTTCCACTTATACTGCAGCTCGCTGGACTCTCCCACTTCCGTCTCCCCCCAATTCCCCCCGCTGCCCATCTTCCTCACTCGTACAGAAAACCCCCGCTCACCTTTCTTCCTCACTCCTACAGAAAACGCCTGCTCCTCTTCTTCCTCGCTCGTACAGAAAACCCCAGCCCTCCTTCTTACCCACTCGCACTGCCACTAGGCTCGTCTCTCGCTACTCTGCTCAAACCCGTGAGCTCGGCGCGACGCCCGCAAGGAAAATGGAGTCGGCTAGACCCAGCGCCAAGAAGATGACGCTCCCGCCAGCGGCGATGCCGGTTGTAGATCCCGCAGCCAGCAGCGCAGGGAGAAGCAGCGAGCCCCACCCCCAACGGATCTGAGGAACCCGTAGAATCTCGGGTGGACCGCATCAGCGATCTCCCGGACGACATCCTTGGGGAGATCATCTTGCTTATCCCCACAAGGGATTGCTGCCGCACCCAAGTCCTCTCAACTCGGTGGCGCCCTCTATGGTGCGCCACGCCCCTTAATCTCGATTGTCGTCAGCTATCTGTCGTTCCTGATTTTGAACTCCTCAGAGCTATCATCTCCTCCCATCAGGGCTCCGTTCAATGCCTTTGCATCCCGACACGCTACCTGCTATCCATACCCTGCACGGTGGACGCCTGGCTGACATCCCCTGAATTCGAAAAACTCCAGCCGTTTGAGTTCTACCATTACCACAAAATTACATACCATGAACCGAAGGCCAAGAATTTGTGCCCACACCACCGTTGTCCATCTCGTGGTTTTCCTCCTCTCTCCACACCGCCACCTTCGCCGGGTGCCATCTACCAGACGATCTGGTACAAATGCTTCGACTCCCACTGCTAAAAAAACTTTCACTTGTGGTGGTTTATTGATGTCTACTACGCAACCTTCTTCTTGTAGACTCGTGTTGGGCCTCCAAGTGCAGAGTTTTGTAGGACAGTAGCAAATTTCCCTCAAGTGGATGACCTAAGGTTTATCAATCCATGGGAGGTGTAGGATGAAGATGGTCTCTCTCAAACAACCCTGCAACCAAATAACAAAGAGTCTCTTGTGTCCCCAACACACCCAATACAATGGTAAATTGTATAGGTGCACTAGTTCGGCGAAGAGATGGTGATACAAGTGTAATATGGATAGTAGATATAGGTTTTTGTAATCTGAAAATATAAAAACATCATGGTAACTAGTAACAAAAGTGAGCACAAACAGTATTGCAATGCTTGAAAACAAGGCCTAGGGTTCATACTTTCACTAGTGCAAATTCTCTCAACAATGATAACATAATTGGATCATATAACAATCCCTCAACTTGCAACAAAGAATCACTCCAAAGTTTCTATTGGAGAACGTAGGACGAAAACGTGCATCCACCCCTATGCATAGATTACCCCAATGTCACCTCGGGAATCCGCGAGTTGAGTGCCAAAACATACATCAAGTGAATCAATAGAACATCCCATTGTCACCACAGATATCCCATCGCAAGACATACATCAAGTGTTCACAAATCCAATACTCAATCCAACATAACGAAACCTCAAAGAGCAAGACTCAATTCATCACAAGAAGGTAGAGGGGGAGAAACACTATATGATCCAACTATAATAACAAAGCTCGTGGTACATCAAGATCGTGCCAAATCAATAACACGAGAGAGAGAGATCAAACACACAGCTACTGGTACATACCCTCCGCCTCGAGGGTGAACTACTCCCTCCTCATCATAGAGACCGCCGGGATGATGAATATGGCCTCCGATGATGATTTCCACCTCCGGCAGGGTGCTGGAACAGGCTCTCGATTGGTTTTTCGTGGCTACAAGGGCTTACGGCGGTGGAACTTTCGATCTAGGGTTCTTTTCGGAGGTTTCTATATTTATAAGAATTTTGGCGTTGGGAACAAGTCAAGGAGGTGCCCCAGGGGCCCACAAGCCCTCAAGGCGCGCCTAGGGGGGTAGGGCACACCCCTGGCTTGTGGACTCCTCGAGACTCTTCTGGTCCAGCTCCGGTGCTTCGGGGGTCTCTTTTGGTCCATAAAAAATCACTATAAATTTTCAGCCCATTCCGAGAACTTTTATTTCTGCACAAAAAATGACACCACGGTAGTTCTGCTAAAAACAGCGCCAGTCCGGGTTAGTTCTAATAAAATCATGCCAAAACCATATAAAATTGTTGTAAACATGGCATGAATACTTTATAAATTATAGATATGTTGGAGACGTATCATTTATCAGTCGTAGGCCTCACTGCACAGCATCATCCACTCCAGTTGCCCTGCCCTCGAGCACTTGCTGATTGTTTTGGGAATAGAAATCCCTATCAATTGTCTCCAAATAAAGTCGCCTCACCTTAAAAGCATTGGAATTTGTTTTGAAGGACGGCAGCTCATCATCGAAGATGCCCCTTCACTTCAAAGGTTGCTCCTTCATTATTGTTATATACCTTCACAAATAATTGTCGTCTCTGCGCCTAAACTGGAGACCTTGGGTGTAATTCCTGATCCGTTTAATTATCACAATTTGGTGTTTGGCTCCACACTTATTTAGGTACCGTATATTATCATCTACACATTTCTAATCATAAGCTGCATTTTTCATTTGTGCGCATAAGTTTTATATCATCTTGGAGTACACTTTGGGTACTAATATTATGTTATATGCTCAATGAAGAGTTCGTCCATGGAAAGCCTATCAATGGTGCTGCATTCTGTCAAGATCTTATATATCGGAATGTTTAGTTATGATCTGAACACAATTATTGGCTTACTGCGATGCTTTCCATGTCTGGAGAATTTGTATATAAAGGTGATGATTTCATGCACATTGAAAGCCCATATATATTGTACTAGAATTAACCGTTCAGCTGTCGCTCTTTCGACATACTATTTTTTTAGACCTTAACTGTTTTCAATTTTCATGTCTACTTAGGCACTAACACATGGAGAAAAGCATATAACCAATCGGTGGCGTAATAAGCACCAGCATTTTCTCAGTTCTCATGACATTCGTTTGAGGACAATAACGATGGAAGGATATGCATCCAACTAGGCAAATAGAAGCTTTGTCACATTCTTCTTGTCGAATGCGAGGTTACTATTGTCCATGAGGCTTAAGTTTTTCAACAAGAAATTTCTCACAGATGGATATGTTGAACAGCAAAAAAAGAAGTTTTAGGTGGACAAATAGGCTTCTGAACATGCTCGGCTTCTATTTACAACAACTTGTCGTCATGTTTCAGTAAATTTTTTTGCACAGGATGTTGATTTTATGGATCAGACCGATCCATTTGTTTGTGACTGCCAAAAACAAGGGTTGGGTTAGATGTTATTGCCATGTTCAATCTGGGTTTTGTCTAAATTTGATTAACAATTAATCCTTTGGCTTTTGTACCATTTGTAAGCTTGAGTTAGATGTTGTTGCCCTTTGTAACTCGCCTATGACTGTCATATTTTCATTGAAACAAGGCAAATGGCTTGCCATTTCCTTTATTAAAGAGAGAAATACTGTAACAACAGGGACCCAGCAGCTCGCCCAGTTGTTTTTAGTTTTATCAACTGCGCTATGCGGGGGCTGTGACCCGTTAGCCCAGGCTTTTATTTAAGCACATGACGAGCCCAGTTGATATATTTTTTCTTTCTGAAAATGGCTAGCCCAGTTCTATTTTTTTGGACAATACTCAATCCAGGCCTACTTGCTTTTCTCAGCCCTGCTAGGCTGCAAATCTTTAAAGACGAGGAAATGTATTTGGCTTCACCAGAAAATGGGCTATAAGTAGTAAGAAATGGGCTGTAAATTTTAAAAACACAGAAAACCGGCAACTAGATACAAATTTCATTTTTTCAGGATTTCAAGATTTTAAATTTCATTGTTTTTTTTTTGCGGGAAAAATTTCGTTGTATTTTAATTTGAAATAAAATTATTTTTATAATTATTTTTAATCTGACTCGAAATTTCGTGATTAAAGAGTTCGGACCCCCACCGGAATATGCAAAATTTTGTTGAATTTTTTAGCAGTGGCCAGAATATGGTCTGTAATGCTAACAAAAAGAATATGGGGTTCAAAATATCCTTAAGAATTAGCAAATGGTTGTAAGTTATTAAAAATAATGGCAAATGGGTTGTATGCCATTTTTCGCAGATTTGGAGGCTGACTTGTGGGCCTACTAGGTTGACGATGACGCTGTCCTAATTTTGTTTTTTGACGCGTACGCAAGGCTTTGTCAACTTAGTCAACACAGAGCAGTGACTGTTGGATGTCCATCCAACCGCCGTCGTGCTTCTTCAATCTCTGATCTTCCAGCTCCAGCCGCCCAAACCAGCGCTGGCGGGACTGCCTGCTCCCTCCTTCCGTGGCCAACTGTGGTGCCACGCATACCTCACCAGCCCACCCTACTCCCACCGCTAGCTAGGCCATCCCTATACCCACCCGCACCTCCTGTTATTTTCCGGTGATGGCAGCCTCACCCCGCAACCGACGAGTCAGCCCTCATACTCCCCTTGGCGTGGGCATCCACTGTTGTGGCTTCGCCGGCTCTGGGTCATTCCCTTCCTGGGCCTCGCCATCGTCCACCGTGTTTTTTTTGACATGGTTCATCCACCGCGTTGGTGCTCTCGCGTTGGTGCTCTCGGCGCGGCATGGTCAACATGGTCAACAAACGACAGCCATCGGAAGAGGGATGTAACTGGAGAGGCTGAAAGTAGGGACCCACACAAGCAAGTGCCTCCTTATTACGCGAAAAAATGATTGCTCCTGCTGACAGCTGGGACCCACCGGCAAAATCTTCGCACGGAAGGAAGTGCCTCCTTATTATGCAAAAAAATATTCCTCCCGATGACAGCTGGGACCCGACAGATTTGGTGGCTGACTTGTGGGCCTACTAAGCTGACGCATACGCAGAGCTTTGTCAACTTAGTCAACAAATGATTTTAGCAGCTGGACCGTTGGATGTTAATCCAACAGCCGTGCTACTTCTTCAACCTCTGATCTTCTTGCTCCAGCTGCACAAACCAGCGCCAGCGAGACCGCTTGCTCCTGCCTCCCGTGGGCGGCAGTGCTGCCGCGCAGGCCTCACCGCCCCACCCTAATCCCACCGCCGGCCAGGGTTTCTCTCTACTCACCCATACCCCGTGTTATTCTCCGGCGACAGCATCCTCACACCGCAGCGGAACCAGTGAACCCTCATACTCCCCTCCGCGTGGGCATCGACTGCCTCGTCTTCCTCGACTCCACACTCTTCCCTTAGCAGGCCTCGCCGTTGTCCACCGCCTTGGTGCTCTCGGGGCGATGTGGTCAACGTTGTCAATGAATGACAGCCATCGGAAGATGACTGTACACGGTGAGGCTGATAGTTGGACCCACCACCTACATCTTCGCATGCAAGGAAGTGCCTCCTTATTATGCGCAAAAAAATAATTCCTCCCCCTGATAGCTGGGACCCACCCGGTCGAACCGTACATAGGGTTGTCTGTCTGGTCGCGAACATGTACGTACATACTGGTCGATCAGTGTCTCTGCAACGATGAACCATGGCCGAGCAAGCAGCGGCACGTGTTGTAGTAGAGCCCCCGACGAAGCAGTTCAGGCAGTCCCTTCTAAACTGTGTACACGTATGTACAGCCAGATCACAAAACCTACGGCCACGTACGTACATACGGGCGGGGTCTCGAACGCCTACTCGCGCATACGTATGGCCAGGGCTCGTGTACATGGAGAGGTAGCAGACGGCAGCAACGGCGTCGTGTTCATCGGGAGCCAACCGGCTTGGACGGAACAGCCGAAACTAGGTCTGGCTTACCGCAGAACCGAGGAAACGGCCTTTTTGTTCGACCGCGTACGATCGAAATGGGGTCCTATTCATCGAGAAGGGTCTGACGTATCGCAAAACGAAGGAAACGGACTTCTGTTCGAGTGCCTACGGTCGAAATGGGGTCCTGTTGATCAGGAGGGGTGTGGCGTACCGCAAAACGGAGGAAACAGACTTCTGTTGGAGCGCCTAAGGTCGAAACGGGGTCCTGTTCATCCACGGTCTACTGCCTCGCTCCAGCCTCCACGGGGTTACTGTTCATCCACCGTCGACTTCCTCCAGCCTCCACCTACTACTGTTCATCCAGCCTCCATCGGCTACTGTTTATCCAGCATCCACGGGGTCCTGTTCATCCACCCCCAATCGGCTGCGGTGCGGCGGCCTCCTCGGTGTCCTGTTCATCCAGCGGCAACGACCTACTACCATGGGGTCCTATTCATCCAACCCCCACCGGGAACTGTTCATCCACAGCCAACGAACCGGCCAGCTTGACTCACCACGTCTCGACTCGTTCTACGTACCGCGCGCACGGTAGCAATAGTCACTGTTCATCGAGAGGCAACCCAACACCAGCTGGCTACGTCTCGCACGGGGCTCGATCGGCTTCAGTAAGCAGCAACAGTGATTGATCGCTCGGGTTCAGTTAGCAGCAGCAGTGAAGGAATCGCTCTAGTTCAGTCAGCAGCGAATGCATCGCTCAGGTTTAGTTAACAGCCAAGGGATCGATCGCTCGGGTTCAGTAACGTAGCTAATGCGATCGCTCGGGTTCAGTTAGCCAACGCCTCGCACACACGCGCGTACACAGGAGAAATGTGCAAACCACAGTGCATCGCTCGGCCCCGACCACCCACCGTAACCGGCAACTCCCTGATATTTTCCTCGCCCTCGCTTCTACCATGAATTTTTCCGTCATGGATGGCCCAAAGAATGTCATGCAGGTGCGTCCCCGGCCCGCCAAGGATGAAAAGCCCATTTTCTGTCATGATTTTTTGTCATAGAAGTAGGAGCCCACCACATGTATGATGATACGTGCTTTTGTCACAATTATCGTCATAGAAGTGTTGTAAGCATGACAGAAAAAAAATTCGTTTGGCCCAAAATGTCACGGATGTGTCTTTTTTTTGTAGTGCTTGTCCGGTTGATCCGTTTGTTCTCCCCCGCATCGACCAGATCATTGATGCAACGACGGGTTGTGAGAGCTTATGCTTCCTGGATGCTTATTCTGGTTATCATCAGATCAAGATGGCAGTCAAAGACCAAGAGAAGACGTCTTTTATCACACCTTGTGCGGCTTTCTGCTATGTTTCTATGCTTTTTGGACTCAAAAGTGCTCAGGCAAATTATCAGCGCTGTGTTCAAAATTGTTTTCACAGTCAGATTCGGCGCAACGTTCATGCTTATGTAGATGATATTATGGTCAAGTCAAGGAAGAAAGAGACTCTACTTGATGATTTGAAGGAAACTTTTGACAATCCCCGGGTCTACAAAATGATGCTTAACCCGACCAAGTGTGTTTTTGGTGTGCCTACAGGTAAACTGTTGGGGTTTCTGGTCTCAGAGCGAGGTATCGAGGCTAACCCAGAGAAGATAAAGGCCATCACTTCACTTTCTAAGCCGGCGTGTGTCAATGACGTTCAGCGCTTGGTGGGTCGCACTGCAGCTCTAAGCCGGTTCATAAGCCGCCTGGGAGAGAAAGCGATTCCGTTATATCAGACGATGAAGAAGACAGATCACTTTGTCTGGAGTGATGCTACTAATGAGGCATTTGAGGCGCTCAAGAAGCAGTTAGCTGAGCCGCCCATCTTGGCTGCTCCCATCGAGAAAGAGCCTTTGCTCCTGTACATGGCGGCTAATAACAAGGCAGTCAGCATGGCAGTTGTTGTGGAGCGCAAGGAGGCAGGTAAAGACTACCCAGTTCAGCAGCTGGCTTATTATGTGAGTGAGGTATTGACTGAGTCTAAACAACGATATCCACATTGGCAGAAACCGGTGTTTGCGGTGTTCATGGCGAGTCGCAAATTGAAGAATTATTTTCTTGGACATCCTATTACTGTGGTTAGCTCTGCTCCCTTAGGAGATATTATTCAAAACAGAGAAGCTACGGGCCGGGTTGCTAAGTGGGCAATCGAACTTGGACCTCATAATCTAAAGTATGTACCAAGAACAGCCATCAAGTCTCAAGCTTTGGTGGATTTCATAAATGATTGGACAGAGTTACAGACACCTGAGGAGAAGCCTGACAACACATATTGAACAATCCACTTTGATGGGTTCAGGCAGTTGGAGGGCTCGGGGGCTGGAGTTATTTTGACTTCCCCACGAGGTGACAAATTCTATTATGTTTTAAGGCTAATGTTTCCTTGTACTAACAATGCAGCTGAGTATGAAGCTTTGCTCCATGGCCTTCGTATGGCTAAGGAAATGAATTTAAGTCAGGTCAGATGTCTGGGCGACTCAGACTTAGTGGCCTAGCAAGTTTCAGGCAAGTGGGACTCTAAGGACCCGTTTATGGCGGCTTATCGTCAGGCGGTTGATAATATTGCTCGTCATTTCAAGGGTTATCAGGTCAATCACATTGATCGAAGGAAGAATGAGGCGGCTGATACTTTATCCCAACTTGGATCTCAACGTAAGCCAGTGCCCCCTAATATATTCCTTGATGTCTTACACAATCCTTCGGTTAAGTTACCATCGGAAGAGGATCTTGCTATCCCTGACCCGGAGGCACAGTTGGTGGCGGTTCTTCACGCTATTCCTGACTGGACGCTGCCTTATCTGGCTTATATGACCCGTGGCAAGTTACCCGAGGATGAAACTTTGGCGCGGCATATCACAAGGCGATCTAAGTCTATGACTATTGTCAATGGCGAGTTACATCGATGTAGTGTGACAGGCGTGTTCCAACGTTGTGTTTCTCCTGAGGAGGGACGTGAAATTTTACAAGAGATCCATGCAGGTGATTGCGGTCATCATGTCGGGTCAAAATCATTGGTGGCTAAAGCTTTTCATCATGGGTTTTACTGGTTGACGGCTCATGCTGATGCAGAGGATATTGTTAGCAAGTGTGATGGGTGTCAAAAGTTCGCAAGACAAGCTCATGTGTCGGCTCAGGAATTGCTGATGATCCCGATCACTTGGCCATTTGCGGTCTGGGGACTTGATATGGTTGGACTATTCAAGAGGTCTAAAGAAAAGAAGACCCACCTTTTGGTGGCGGTTGACAAGTTTACCAAGTAGGTTGAGGCAGAGCCTGTTAGCAATTGTGAGGCGGCGACTGCAGTTCAGTTTGTTAAAAAGTTGATCTTCCACTTTGGTTATCCTCATAGTATCATCACTGATAATGGCACCAATCTGTCTAAAGGTGCTATGAAGGAGTTCTGTCAAAGAGAGCATATCCGCCTTGATGTTTCCTTCGTGGCTCATCCACAGTCTAATGGTCAAGCAGAACGGGCTAACCAAGAAATTTTGAGAGGCATCAAGCCCCGGCTTATGGTTCCTTTGGAACAAACGCCGGGTTGTTGGGTTGAAGAGCTTCCTTCAGCCCATTGGAGTATCAGAACCACCCCCAACAGATCAACAGGCTGTACGCCTTTCTTCATGGTTTATGGCGCAGAGGTGGTTCTCCCAAACGATGTCCGTCATGACTCGCCCAGGGTGGCGGCTTATGTTGAAGCTGATAATGAGATGGCGCGTCAGAACACACTTGATGCTTTGGATGAAGAACGTGATCTGGCAGCAGCCCGGTCGGCGATTTATCAACAAGACCTGCGTCGCTATCAGAGCAGCAGAGTTAAAACTTGGATGTTCCAAGAGGGCGACTTCGTGCTCCGACTGATTCAAGATCAGACAGGCATGCATAAACTATCACCTCCTTGGGAGGGACCTTTTGTGGTCAGCAAAAATCTCAACAATGGGGCATATTATCTCATTGATATACGTGAGAGCAAGACATCACGTACGTCTGAGGAGGAAACCAACATGCCTTGGAACATTGCTCATCTTCGGCCTTACTATACTTGAGTCACTAGCTCTCATCATTGTATATACCTTCATCGATGTACATATCTTTTTATGATCGATATAATAAAGCCGGCATCCCCAAATTCGGGGCCTCTGTCGTTTCATCTCACATCCTCTGTGCATGAGTCTTTACTGGTTTATCATAAGGTCATTTGGGGGCTTCCTGCTCAATGAGCATAGCTATCTTACCCTCTTGATCGGCTTTCATGCCATATTATAGGTCATTTGGGGGCTTCCTGCTCAATGAGCATAGCTATCTTACCCTGTTGATCGGCTTCCATGCCATATTATGGGCCATAATTGCCTATAGGTCACTTGGGGGCTTCCAACTCAATGAGTTTAGCTTTCATACCCTCTTGATCGGCTTCCATGCCATATCTGGGTTAAACCTGCCTGTTTGCAACTTGCTACTCCGCCAGGTGACCCGCCGTACTCTTGACAGTCAATCTTTCAAATAAGACCCTGAACTTGTCAAGGTTAAAACGGCGGCTTATGTCACGTGAGAGCCGGCTTACAGAGAGCTAGGATAAACTCACCTGTCTGCTGTAGTCTCTCCGCTATGTGGCCCGTTCGTACTCTTAACAGTCAATCTTTTCAATAAGACCCTGAACTAGTTAAGGTTAAAACGACGGATTTATGTCACGTGAGAGCCAGCTTACGGGATTTAAGGCTTTCATGCCAAGCTTCTTTGAAGCACAACTTGAGTTTTTTTTCAAAATCAAAACAAGAGCTGGTCTCTTTTGGTCGTGCCTTCAAAGCCGGCTTATAAATAATTGAGATATACATGTCTATATTATCTGTTTTCTTGTTTTTACAGGAATTTTTTGTCATATGAAGGCTATAAGCCCTTGGATCCCAGAAGATCCGGGTTAATATTACTCATAACTTGAGTTTATCGCAGCCATGACCCGTCAAGGGGATGGTTTATAAATTTAAGACCTTGAGGCATTGGATTATTAACTCATCCTGGGTTTTGGTTATAAGTCGCCAGCACAGGAGTTGATGGATCCTTCAGAAAGTTATATGTCACAACCTCAGGAAATTTCAGAAACATTGCAAAACCAGCTATGCTTATTTATATGATAAAAGTTATAGAAGTTAAGCTGCTAAAGCATAGACTGATAAAAACATGCACGAAGGCATGAAAGGGCAACTGTTTTCAACTAAGCCTTTACATGGCTATAGCTGAGCCCATAAGTTTTCAATCAAGTTGTTCAGGAGTTACATCACTCCTTTGAGCCAGCCTCGGCGCTGTCCAGGTTCTGACCAGCCGGGTTAATGTCATCATGGCGTCTTGAGGTGGAAGCCTCCGAGTCATCCCGTGCCGGCTCTTCGTCGTCTGCCGTCTGGAGATCATCCGACGTCCAGTCGATGCTAGTTAATGCCTCAAAGGTGGCTTCATCATTAAGGATAAGATAAGGGTCAATGTCAGGGGCAAAAATATGCTTACGCCTTTGAGGAGTTAAATCCACAATTTCATGCGATGGTGGCTTGATACGAGCATTGTTGATGTTATAAGCCGCCTGATACTTGGTTAAATCTAGTTCGTGCGCAAGTTGACATGCTAAAGGCCTCATCTCTCTGACACACCTGGAAAAATCGGTTTCTTCGAAGATAGACCCGTCGTCATTAAACTCTGGACACCCGCCATCCATTTCCGTGGGGTCTAATTCTGATTGCCAAGCTTTGGCCCGGCCTAAGGCAGTAATAGCACCCGCACGGGTGGCTGATAGCTTTAGCTCTTCCACTTGGGCTGGCACTATGGATAAGTGTTCCAGTACAGTTTTTATGAGTGTCGGCGGTTTCCTTCCATTTAATATGGCCACGAGTGTCCGAAGGGTGCCAGCATATAATTGTTCTGTCAAAGAATACACGGCTTTCAGCTTCATCACTGCATTCTATCCAAAGTTTGCACTTCTGGCGCCTGTTAAACAATTTAAACGTGAGTCGCCAGGCGGGTTAAAAATCATATTGCAAATTGTCAGGCGGGTGAAAGCGCTGTGCTTAAGTTGAGTACAATTTTCAACTTACCAAAGATGGCGGCTGCCATTTGGGAAATATGAGTCTTCAAGCTGGACAATTCTTCAGTCACGAATTTAAGCCGGTTTTCAGCATCTTCTGCTCTGTTAACCAGTGCGGCTTTTTCCATTTCCCAGGTGATTCTATTGGTATCAAATTTAGCCTTGTTCTTTTCATTGGCTTACAAAGCAGACTTCAATTTCAACTCGGCCTTGATGGCTTCAGCCTGTTGCAATTCCACATTTTTTCTTAAGTCGCCAAGCTGTGACTCACTTTGATTTAGAGCTTCCTGCAAGAACGGTTTGAAGCCATGGTCACAAACAAGCATTGGGCAAAGTCATTATAATGCAACTATACAAGTCCCAAGCACATTGCAAGCAATATACTTGGCACTTGGGGGCTAATGTACGATGATTTTTGAAGTATATTCTACAAGGAGGAACTGTCTCATCTTGTTAAGATAAGCCGGCCCTTGGGGGCTATAGGCGATTCTCTGCAAAATTATTATTTCAAAGACCCAGCTCATCTTTTCAAGATAAGCCAGCCCTTGGGGGCTAGAGGCGATTCTTGGCGCAATTATTATTTCAAAGACTCGACTCATCTTGTCAAGATAAGCCGACCCTTGGGGGCTACGGGCGATTCTTTGCAAAACTATTATTTCAAAGACCCGGCTCATCTTGTCAAGATAAGCCAGCTCTAGGGGGCTATATGAGTATGTATGTGTAAGATGAAGAAGGGTTAACTTCATACCTCATATTTTTGCTTCATCAAGTTAACTAAGCCGGCCTCCATGCCGGGCTTGTATGAAGGCGGCTTAGATAGCCTGCGTGCAGCTCGCCTGCACTGAATGTTGCATAGTTTTCTAGATCCAATTTGGCCTTGCCCTTCTCCAATAAGGGCGTCTCTTCCTTCATGGAATGCTTGGTTAACACTCTGGAAACTTCGGGCGCTTTAGAAGCCGACCCGGTGACAACAACATCATCAGTATTATCAGCAGCAAGACTCTTGTCAGTTGACTTGGCAAGAGAAGAAAGCTTGGGACTTGGCGGGTCATGTCTATCCGCCGGGTCAGCGTCGGTATCCATAGCCTCGGAAGGTGCTGCCTCAGTTTGTGGAGGCGGGTCATTTTGCTGGTTGACAGGGTCTTCAGGGTTTTGGATTGGGACCTCAGGGGTCTCCAGCGTTTGCTTTTCCGGCTCAGAAGCCTCGGGAGCCTTGGAAGAGCCACCCACCTTTTGTTTTTTGCCAGTTTTTGCCTAGGCCCTATATCAAGAACATAAAAGCTTATGAGTATATGATAGCAAGTTTTTCTGTCAGCAAGTGAAAGCACTTACCCTGGGGCGACAATGAAGGCAGGCAGATGTGTTCCAGTTGAGTCGCCAGAGGACGGAGGTGTTCCCTGATAATTGGAGTCAGAAGGATTAAGAGGTTGCCGCATAAGATCGGCTCGTGGAAGAGATAGAGTCGGGCTATGAGGCACCTCATTGCGACATTTCTGAGGAGCCGGCGTGTGGGATAAGCCGGTCATGAGATCTTCAGTGCCGCTGCTCCGGGTCAGACGCCTCGACTCATGCTACTGTTTCTTCAAAAAAAGTTGGGGTCCAAATGAGCAAGAGGGTGAGAAAATCTTACTTTTCGGATGACCTGCCTTGTTTTCTTTCTTAGCAAGGGTTCTGAGTTGGAGGAGATAATAGTTACCTCTGCTTCATTGGCATGGCTTGTCTCCACTTCATCCTGAGAGGAATCAACATCAATAAGTTGCATAAAAAGAAGGCCAAGGGAGTCAAATTCTACCTCCGACTCATCTAGCTCGAGAAGCTCTTCTACTGTTTGTTTCTTACGGTGACCCGTGCCACGAGACTTCACTGTTTTAGTCTTCTTAGTGGGCGGGGCGGCTGTTATTTTCTTCTTCCAGAAAGGAGAGTCGGCCTATATGCATAAATATATGAGCAATAGTTTAAAGGATATGAAGCACAAGATATAGATAAACAAGATGAAGATTTGCTCAAAATACTTACAGCAGGAGCAGGGTTAAGAGTGCAGAAAGGATTCAGTCCCGCTTTAATGCAAGCTTCTAGAGATTCCCCAAGCAGCGTCTTAACCGTGTCATTGATCTCTTTATCAGTCAGAGGAGTTTGGTTTTAGCGCTGCGGGTCCTTCGTATCACCAGTATATTGGCACATTAAGCCGTTGCGCCGACTCAGTGGTAAAATCCTCCATGAGAACCGACAGCAGGTCAAATCAACTCCAGTTAAGCCGTTGGCTATTAAATCCCTTATCTTTGAAAATGTGCGTGCGTACTGGGCGTGTTCTGCGGCAGTTAATCAACCCGAAAGCTCGCTGCTCGTGCTGAGTCGGTAGGGACGATAACCCGGCAGGGGATTTTCTCTAGCTGGAGTGGTGTCCCTGCAATAGAACCAGGTATAGTTCCAGTCCTTGGGATGGCTGGGCAGTGCAGCTGAGGGAAAGGTTACATCTCTCCGCCTCTGGATGGAAACACCTCCGAGCTCTAGACTAGGTGCGTCTGTCATCTCAGTCTGGCGGTTGATATAAAAGAAATCTTTGAAGAGATCAACAGTGGGCTCTTCTTGCAGATACACTTCACAGAATACTTGAAAGTGGCATAGATTGGAGACAGAGCTGGGACCGATGTCTTGAGGATGAAGACTGTAAAAGTGCAAAGCATCTCGGAAAAACTTTGACCCGGGTGGTGAAAAGCCACGAAGGAGGTGATCCGAAAAAAATGACAACTTCGCCCTCTCCGGGTTGAGGAGTAGTTTCAGGACCGAGAACCCGCCAGTGGATAACTTCTTTAGCCGGCAAGACCCCCATGTCCACATACTCATTGAGCGTGAGCTCGGAGACTTTGGAAGCAACCCAATCACAAGAAGTGGGCGTCTTAGTCATGGTTGGTCGGGTTAAAAAGCTGCGGACAAGGATACTGATATCGCGGGTTACAATTGCAATGTGAACAGTTATGAGCCGCCCTAAGCTATGGGGATGAGGTGATTATCAGGCTGTTAAAGATATGGCGGGTTAAGTTATGAAAGTATAAGCCGGCAGCATACTGGCGGGTCATCTAAGCAAAGATTTATTGAAAATATTGCTAAGTGTGGGCAAACAAATTTCGCAAGTTGCAGTTCTATTCACAGATCTACAGGCAGTTTAAAAACAAAAATAATTGCAAAACCTAAATGGTGGCAGTGGAAAGAACTAGTGGGCTGACGTTTCGGCGGCGTTCGCAAAAATAATTGCATTCTAGGAGATCTATTCAAGGTTCAAGAGGGATGTTAAACCAGCTACCGCAGTGTTTTGGCGGCGTTTTTAGGGTTAAATACATGCTCTAATGAAAAGCATGAAGAACTACGACGAACGCCGACGAACTCCTAAGAACTCGGGTGACCTAATGCAGATCTAAAAGGGCAGAAAATGGTACCTGACGACGATGGAGATGAGCGGGTGCGTGCCGCTGAGCTCTGGTCACAACAGGTTGATGCAGCGGCCTCGCCAGAGCAGCTGGCGCGTTTCGGCTAGGGCGGCGGAGCTCCGGTCACGGCGAGCGTCGTGAGAAAGAAGAAGAAGCGGGGGCAACGGGGTAAAGTGAAAAGAGATGGACCCCCGTGCCTACTTATAAGGGAAAATGATGGAAGAGTAACAGGCATGCGCGGGAATCGAGGAGGCATAATAATTATCTTAACAAAAGGGCGCCTTGATTTTCGGAATGGTTATTTAATGCGAAAGATCCGCTGTGACGTCAGGAGGTTTTTTCTGAATTTATTAACATGACTGATACATCTCCATCGTATCTACTTTTTCTAACGCTTTTCCTCTTGTTTTGGACTCTAATTTGCATGATTTGAATGAAACTAACCCGGACTGACGCTGTTTTCAGCAGAACTACCATGGTGTTGTTTTTGCGCAGAAATAAAAGTTCTCGGAATGGAACGAAACTTTGCGAGGAATTTTTATACAATAAAAGAATAATACTGGAGTCATGAACCACCGGAGGGGGGCACCTAGGTGGGCACAACCCACCAGGGCATGCCACCCCCTCCAGGCGCGCCCAGGTGGGTTGTCCCCACCTGGTGGCCCCGCAGACCCTGAAACCGACGCTATAAAATCCTATTTTTCCAGAAAAAAATCAGGGAGAAAGAATTATTGCATTTCGCGAGACGGAGCCGCCGCCACCTCCTGTTCTTCATCGGGAGGCCAGATCTGGAGTCCGTTTGGGGCTCCGGAGAGGGGGATCTTTGATCTTCGTCATCACCAACCCTTCTCCATCACCAATTCCATGATGCTCCCCACCGGGAGTGAGTAATTCCTTCGTAGGCTCGCTGGTCGGTGAGGAGTTGGATGAGATTCATCATGTAATCGAGTTAGTTTTGTTAGGGCTTGATCCCTAGTATCCATTAGGTTCTGAGATTGATGTTGCTATGACTTTGCTATGCTTAATGCTTGTCACTTTGGGCCCGGGTGCCATGACTTCAGATCTGAACCATTTACGTTATCACCATTATATCCATGTTCTAGATCCGATCTTGCACGTTATAGTCACCTACTACGTGTTATGATCCGGCAACCCCGGAGTGACAATAGTCGGAACACTTCTCGGTGATGACCGTAGTTTGAGGAGTTCATGTATTCACCGTGTGTTAATGCTTTGTTTCGGTTCTCTATTAAAAGGAGGCCTTAATATCCCTTAGTTTCCAATATGGACCCCGCTGTCACGGGAGGGTAGGACAAAAGATGTCATGCAAGTTCTTTCCATAAGCACGTATGACTATTTACGGAATACATGCCTACATTATATTTATGAACTGGAGCTAGTGTCGTATCGCCCTAGGTTATGACTGTCACATGATGAATATCATCCAATGAATCGCCGATCCAATGCCTACGATTTTCCTACATATTGATCTTGCTAATTTACTACTGCTATTGTTACTATTGCACTTGCTACAAAACTACTGCTATCACTGTTACTGTCACTATTGCCGTTGCTACTATTATCAAAACTATCATACTACTTTGCTACTGATCATTTTGCTGCAGATAATTAATCTCCAGGTGTGGTTGAATTGACAACTCAGCTGCTAATACTTGCAAATATTCTTTGGCTCCCCTTGTGTCGAATCAATAAATTTGGGTTGAATACTCTACCCTCGAAAACTGTTGCGATCCCCTATACTTGTGGGTTATCAAGACCTTTTTCTGGCGTCGTTGCCGGGGAGCATAGCTATATTTGTTGAGTCACTTGGGATTATTATCAAATTATCGCTATGAAGAATCTGAAGGATGCTAAGACTAAGATTTTCCCTCTAAGACGAGGGGAGGTAAGGAACTGCCATCCAGCTCCGCTTTAGATTCACCTTCTGTTATAAGTAGACTTGCAACACCACCACATGCTATCAATTCTCATATGCCGCAAGTTATTGATGATTATATTTCTGCTATGAATGCTACTCATGATGATGCTAGTACCTTGCTTGATGATAATGTGCCACTAGGAGAATTTCTTGATGAACAAATTGCTAGAGTAAGGCAGCATGAGATTGTTGAAACTGATGATGAGCTTGAAACTGAAAATCTTGAAACACCTATTAGAACTAGCCCTCCTAGATATGAATTGCCAAAGGTACCGGAAGGTTATGTTATGAATGAGGAGGCAACTAGAGACGTTCTTGCTTGTAAGGGCAGAGATGATCTAGAAAAAATTACTATGCAAGTATAAAGAAAAGACTATGAATGCTAAAATGAAATGCGATCCTCAGTTTGCTACTTCACCTATCTTTGTTGATGATAAGGATTATGAATTCTCTGTCGACCCAGAGTTAATTACTTTGGTTGAATCTGATCCTTTCCATGGTTATGAAAATGAAACTGTTGTGGCACATCTTACTAAGTTGAATGATATAGCCACCCTTTTTGCTCATGATGAGAAAATTCGATACTACTATATTCTCAAATTATTTCCGTTCTCATTAAAATTTGATGCTAAAGTTTGGTACAATACTCTTGCTCCTGGTTGTGTGCGTAGTCCCTAGGATATGATTTACTACTTCTCTGAAAAATATTTCCCTGCTCATAAGAAACAAGCTGCCTTGCAGGAAATATTTAACTTTGTGCAAATTAAAGAAGAGAGTCTCCCACAAGCTTGGGGGAGGCTTCTCCAATTGCTTAATGCTCTGGCTGATCATCCTCTTAAGAAAAATGAAATACTTGATATCTTCTATAATGGACTAACCGATACTTCTAGGGATTTCCTAGATAGTTGTGCTGGTTGTGTTTTCAGGGAACGAACTATTGGGCAAGCTGAAGAATTATTGAATAACATATTGAAAAATTATGATGATTGGACTCTTCCTGAACCACCGCCTAAACCCACTCTGAAGAAGAGGGGTATCTTATATCTCAGTCCCAAAGATATGCAAGAGGCAAAGAAATCTATGAAGGAAAAAGGTATTAAAGCAGAGGATGTTAAAAATTTACCTCCTATTGAAGAGATACATGGGCTTGATACACCACCACCACCTAAGGTGGCAGAGGTAAATTCTCTAATGAAATTCAATGATAATGATAATCCTCACAATATGCATCCTAGTCAATGCCTTTATGAGTTTGAAAATTACATTAGAAAGCAAGATCACTTCAATGCAAATGTTATGAAACAGTTGAGATACAATTCTGATATGATTGCTGGCTTGAGTGACTTGTTATTTAGAATCTCAAATGATGTTAGAAGTGTAGGAAAGCATGCTTCTATGGTTCAAACTCAGTTAGAACAAGTTGCTAAATTTCAAAGAGAGTTGTTAGATGAAATGAATAATAATATCAATGATCATGCTGTTAGAGTAATGACTAGGGGAGGTAGGATGACTCAGGAACCACTTTATCCTGAGGGACACCCAAAAAGAATTGAACAAGACTCTCAAAGAGTTGACACTGATGCACGTAGTCCTTCTAAAAAGAAAAAGAAGAAGAAAAATGATAGGACTTTGCATGCCTCTAGTGAACCTGAAGTAGAAAAACCTCCTGATAATGATAATGAAGTTTCTATCTCTGATGCTGAAACTCAATCTGGTAGTGAACACTCACCTTCTGATAATGAAAAATATAATGATGAGGTTCATGAAGATACTCAACCAAATAATAAAGGACCAGACAATGATGTTGAGATAGAACCTGCAGTTGATCTTGATAACCCACAACCCAAGAATAAAAGATATGATAAAAGAGACTTTGTTGCTAGAAAACACGGTAAAGAAAGAGAACCATGGGTTCAAAAACCAATGCCCTTTCCACCTAAGTCAACTAAAAAGAAAGATGATGAAGAATTTGAACGCTTTACTGAAATGCCCTGGCCAGTCTTTTTGCGTACTCGCTTAACTGATATCTTAAAAATGCCTCCTTATGCAAAGTACATGAAAGACATCATCCCCAATAAAAGAAAAATACCGGAAGCTGAAATCTCCACCATGCTTGCTAATTATACTTTTAAAGATGGAGTACCTAAAAAGCTTGGAGATCCGGGAATACCAACTATACCTTGCTCTATCAAAAGAAATTATGTGAAAACTGCTTTATGTGATTTGGGAGCTGGTGTTAGTGTTATGCATTTCTCTTTATATAAAAGACTTTATTTGAATAAACTCACACCTACTGAAATATCCTTGCAAATGGCTGACAAATCAACAGCCATACCTATCAGTATTTGTGAGGATGTGCCCGTTGTTGTTGCTAATGTTACTATTTTGACTGACTTTGTTATACTTGAGATGCCCGAGGATGACAACATGTCAATTATCCTTGGTAGACCCTTTTGGAATACTGCAGGGGCTGTTAGTGATTGCAATAAAAGCAAGGTCACTTTTCAAATCAATGGTAATGAGCATACGGTGCACTTTCCGAAGAAACAATTCCAAGTGAATGGTATTAATGTTATTAAAAAATCTCCGACAATCACTATTGGAAGTTTTCAACTACCTCTACCTACTGTCAAAAAGAAATATGAAATGCTTATTGTTGGGGACATTCATATCCCCATTGAGGTAACTTCGTGTTTTACGAAAGTTCTTCGGTTTCATGCTAATCGAAAGTGGTTGTTAATAAGACCTGATCAACCTTATTAATGGATCATTTTTTAGAGGTATGAAGTTGATGAATTTAGTGAACACTACTGTAACACCCCCTTGTAATAAGCTCTGTGACATTCTGTTAATCTTGCCAAGTCATGATCATTTGCAGTGCCAAGTCATAAGGGTTAATGATCCAATTCAAATTCACATCTGAAAATCAACTCAAATTCAAAAGTGAAATATAAAGTTGATCAAACACTGTTGGGAAAATGTTCATTAAATGGCAAATAATTCAGGAACATTTCTAAAACCAATATCAAAATATTTGGAGTTGGACAAGTGACTCAAACAAGATGAAACAACACCTAATTGGAATATTCAAATCCATTTAAAATCATTTCAAACACAAATGAACTCCAAATCTGTCCAAACCACTTTTTGGTGAGAGCTAATATTGCATTGCAATATTTGGGACAACTCTCACATTTTTCAAAAGTGTAGAAATGCCCTAACTATTTCAAAACAGAAAAGATTAAAAGAAAAAGAGAAAACAAAAAAAGAAAAATAAAAACGAGGCACTGTGCACTGGGCCTTAGTGCACAGTGCCCCGAACCCCGGCCCAGCAGGCCCACTCACCTCTCTCCCTCGCGCTGTCGTTCTCCCGCTGGTCGAGCGCGCGCGCGCCGGCGCGGCGCCGACACGTCGCCGCCCACCGACGGAACAGGGAGGCTGAGGGGATAAGGTCACGCCCGTGCATCTCCCCTGGCCACCCCGTTCACTCTCCCCTCTCCTCCCTCGCTCGCTCCGCCCCTCGCTCCCTCCCAGATCTGGCCACCGAGCGCCATCGTCGCCGCACTTCGCCATTTGCCGTGGCCACCGGCGGCCCCGCGCTCGTCCACCTTGTCGGTCAGCTCCGCCGTCGTCTTCTTCATCTAATGGAGGATACAGGTGGAGCCGAGGGGCACCGCTGACGCTGCACGACGCCGCCCCCTTCCGCTTCGGCTCCGGCGATCTTCCTCGTCTCCGACGCGAACTGCTGCTACTAATCTGCCACCGGGCCTCCGTGCGCCTTCACTGTGAGCCACTCCTCCTTCCTCATCTCTCTGTGGCTCCGCACGAGCGCGCTGGCAGCTCCTCCACGCGAACCCGAGTCCGTCGCCGCGAAGCCCGTCGCCGGCAAGCCTCCGGTGACCCAACGAGCTCGGGGTCGAGTCAAACACACTCACCGCATCGCGTAGAGCACGCCTAGGCCTTGCGCTCGACCTGCTGCGCGCCGTAGTTTCGATTCCATCGAGCTCCCGAATGCGTCGCCACTTTTGCTCGTCGCCGGCGCCGTTTCTGGCCAAGTCCGGCTGCGCCACCGCCACGGTTGGACGCGGCGTTGAACGCCCGTTCGAAAGAACCTAGCCACGGCTCTAACCGAGCTCTGTAGCGCAAATCCGAGCAGCTCCGGTGATGCGCCGCCGCGATTTTGGTCGCCGGCGCAACTCCGGCGCCGGCCGCCGACGTGGCTGCCACGTGGGACACCCCTGAGTCACTGCCAGTGGGTCCCACGGGCCCAGTTGACCGCGCTGACCGGAGGCAACGCGCTGATGTGGCAGCACAGTGCCACTGACGTGTGGGCCCCGGCGACTAATTAAACTAATTAAGTATTTAATTAAATAAAGTTAATTAGATTAGCCTAATGTCTCACTGACAAGTGGGGCCCGTCCCCTAATTAACCCTGGAACTAGAATTAGCCCACCGTTAAAATAACAGAGGCTGACATGTGGGTCCCACTGGACCCACATGTCATATTTGACCAGTCAGCGCCACTGTTGCATGCTAACATCATCCTCACGCAATGCTGACATCATCAGGCACTGTTCTGGATAATGTTGAGTTTATTAAATAAATAAATTCCAGAAATTCAAATAATCTTTAAAAATTAATAACTTTTAAACCGTAGCTCAGATCGAAAAAGTTAAAACATGAAAGTTGCTCAGAACGACGAGACGAGTCTGATTGTGCCGTCTGTTTCTCCATCGGAACCCCCTACGTAGGAGAACTCGTAACTCCGGACCCGAATCCGGCAGGTGAATAGTGCACACACGTCGGATATTAAATCCCAGAATAATTCTAAAAATAACTAAAATGACTTAGATGCATATTTAGGCATCCCTGCACTGCATCATAGCATCACACGCACCGTATTGCATTTTTTTGCATTATGTTTACCTGTTTCTTCTCCCTCTTCTCTCTCGGTAGACCCCGACGTTGACGTAGCTCCCGAGGCAGACGCCGTACAGGAGTACGACTACGTCCCCGACGATACCACTGAAGATCTTGCCCTTGCCCCAGAGCAAACAGGCAAGCACCCCCATTTTGAGCATGCCTATATCGCCTATTCTCTTCTCTCTTATGCTTGCATTAGAACTGCTGCTGCTACTGTTTTCCTATATCTGCTGCATAGCCTGATTATTGTACCCTGCCTTGCTACCTTACTGGTTATCCTAGACTGCTTAGTATAGGCTGGGTAGAGACACGACTGAGACCCCCACTGGATCCCGACTGCCCTGTTGGATATCAGAAGACCCGATCATCGGGATTGAAGACTAGACCCCGGCACCACACATCACTTCCCCTTAGTTGCCGACACTGCTGGGTTACCGTCGAGTGCCGAGGGTGATACCTCGTCAGCACTTCTGATGTTAACCTTGTAGGTTAGTTACTCGGTCATGGTAAGCGAGGGTGATTCCTCCTACACCACCCCCGATAACGACATCGTCGCGCAACTCCTCAAGTGTGGACCTCGAGGGTGATTCCTCCTTCGTTCACCTTGATGATAACATCAGGTGGGGTTCCGTCGAGGGTGATTCCTCAGGGCTCCCCTGGTGTCAGACACACAGTTACTGTTGATGAGTTGACTTGCACTAAACCATGATACTAAAGACGGGTCGGCCCTGAGGGGTACCCGCGCGAGCTTAACGCGAAGTGATGTGGAGTCGGGTTGACCTGGATGGTGCCCGCGAGATAACTACGAGGCGTGGCCGGGCATTCTTAGCCCTTGCCGCAAGTCCTCGAGACGGGGCGACGGGGTCACATCGATCGTGAGTCTCTGCTCGTTTCCGCGCGCTCCTAATCCACTACGGTTTGGATATTTGATCCGAGGGGCCTCTGGCCCGATAGCACTAACCATCACGTGGGCATAGTATGGGCGTTCTGCATCGTATACATCAGCCAAAGCTCTATTGACGTCAGCGAGGAGCGGCCCATTTTGGATTGGACTGGGAACACAACTGCGCTTGTATTAAGGGGTTGCTAGGTCTGCTTCCAAAACGTCCTCGCAACATGCAGGGTTCCCGGGGCGAAGGCCCAAGATCCCCGGGGGCATAGGTTAGTCCGGCGTGCTGACCTCTCTTTAGAGCCTAGGTCGGGTTGCGGCGTGTTGTTTGGCCGAGGCCGGGCATGACCCAGTAAAGTGTGTCCGGCCGGAGTTAAGCAAGCGTGGTGGGTAAGTTGGTGCACCCCTGCAGGGAAGAAACTTCTATCGATAGCCTGTCCTACGGTAACGGACACTCGGAGTTGTATCCCGATCGGTACAACTAGAACATGTGATGAGAACTGGATAGTATGGATCTGGGATTGCTTTCTCGTAGGGAGTCGAGAAAGGATCTCAGGTCGAGGTTGATGATACTACTACTACTTTACATTATGTTGATCTGTTCTCTTCTATTGCTGCAAGACTGTCGAAGATTGTTGAAGATGCTAGTCTTCAATAGGACTAAGCTTTCCCCCTCTATTCTGGCATTTCTGCAGCTCAGTCCACATATACAGCCATTCCTTTGACAATGATGCATATGTAGTGTAGATCCTTGCTTGCTGAGTACTTCGGATGAGTACTCACGTTTGCTTTATTTTCTTTTTCCCCCATATTCCATTTGATGCCACCAGACGACGGAGCCCCTGAGCCAGACGCCCCAGCCGACGACCAGTACTACTACCCGCCTGGCGAGTACTACTACTACGAGGAGCCGTTTGACGACCAGGAGTAGGATCGGAGGGTCCAGGGCAGGAGGCCTACGCCTTTCGATCGTAGCTTTTATTTTACCCCGCCTCTGTGAAGGCCTATTTCTCTCTCTGTAATATATCTGTACCCAGATATCTAATGCTTCCGCTGACGCTTGTATGCCATCGAGCTATGTATTCGAGCCCTCGAGGCCCTGGCTTGTAGTATTAAGCTTGTATGACTTTATTTATGTTTTAGAGTTGTGTTGTGATATCTTCAAGTGAGTCCTTAGGCTTGATTGTGCGCATTTGCGTGTATGATTAGTGCACGATTAAGCCGGGGTCGTCACAACTACCTTCTGTCCCTACCTTTTGTTTTCTGTTTTTACTAGTTAAATAAAATAAAATGCCATGTTTTATTTGTTTTCTGAATTTTCCGTGCAATAAAATATGACCCAAAAATAAAAGTTCTCAGAATGCTCTGAAAATTTAATATGATTTTTTTCTGAATATTTAAGAATTTTTGGTGCAAATAATATCAGAGGGAGGTGCACTAGGTGGGCACAACCCACCTGGGCGCGCCAGGAACCCCAGGCGCGCCCTGATGGGTTGTGGTTCCCACGTGGGCCCCCTCACTTATCTCTTCATCCCACATCACCACCTACCTCCAGAAAAAATCACCTTTGGTCTCTCTCTCGTGTTCTTGCTCTCAAACCCGCGGATTTCGATCTCTTTGCTCGAAGCTCCGTTTCCAAAACTGTTTCGAGGGATTGTTGCTTGGTATATGACTCCTCCGTTAGTCCAATTAGTTTTTGCTTTAGTGGTTTATATTTTGAATAATTAGCTACTCTTGGTGCTGCTGTAGATGTGCTTGCATGTTGAGTTCTTAGAGTTCTAAGTAGTTTGAATGCTTTATATGGCCTCTATGCATCCCTATGAGCAGTTGCTACCAATCTTATGATGTTTTATTGAGAAAAATTTTGTAGACTAAAAATTTCAGAATTTTATTCATAGGAAAAAGGTGAGTATCTTTAGGAAGTTTGCTTCCAAGAAGAGCTCCAAGGGATTTATTGGGGAGTCGTCAGACAGTGATCTCCATACCCAGAGAATGGCGGAGGGCGGATACAGGATTATGCCTGAGGACATCGTCGCCTACTGGAACAACCTCGCTGCTGCACAGGTGGAGCCTCAGCAGTGGGACCCTCAGGTGCCCGCTGCTCAGCACTTTAACATAGGACCCCATGGCTTCTTCGAATGGTGATTACCAAGTTAGGCCAAAAGCCTAAGCTTGGGGGAGTACGTATTTCCACCGACATTATATTCATGTTCACACATTTCATTCCAGTTGTCAGTGTGTGGTAGTGCCAGGGAGTACGTGTAATGGCACAGGGCCACGAGCCAGTAGTGTCGCCGGAGCGGTACTACCGCTCGCCCCCGCATTACTACCGTTGGGGTAACTGTACTATGGTACCGTGGTGGTAGGGCATTGTAGTAGTGCTGCTATAGCGGTACTACCGCCCATGCCTTCGAAGGCAAGGAAGCACAGTCGCTGTCGGAGGCTCTGTTCCCGAGTCTTGTAGACTTCATGCTTCTGACCAAGGAGAGGGCCCCCGTGGTCCGTGCATAGTTGATCCCGTGAACCAACTATTTATGGTACCAACACAACTGGGCTCCGTTGTTGTTTTCATCTCAGTTGCAAGCCTACCATTGAACCACAACTGGAACCGGTAGTTGATTTTTGTCCCAATTGCAAGCCCACCCTCGACTTATGACTGGACCCATGTTTGGTTTTCATCCTAGTTGTAGGTCCATCCTCGACTCTCAACCGAGCATCAATTTTGTTTTTCTCCCAGTTAAAACCCACCCTCGACTCGCAACTGGGACCCATAGTTGTTTTTGCCTCACTTGCAAGCCCACCCTTGACTCGACCCTTTTTTGTTATCCCACTTGCAAGTCCACCCACGACTCGCAGCTGGGTATGTAGTTGTTTTTGTCCCAGTTGCAAGCTCACTCTCAACTCGCAACTGCGCTGGTAGTATGTTTTTCATCTTACTTGCAAATCCACACTCGACTCGCAACTGGGCCCGTAGTTTTTGTGTTGTCCCAGTTGCAAGTCCAACCTCGACTCGCAACTAGGTCCGTAGTTGTTTTCCCCGGTTGCAAGTCCACCCTTGACTCATAACTGGGCCCATAGTTTTTAGTTTGTTTTGTCTCAATTGCATGTACATCGTCGACTTTGCAATTCAGGACTGGTAGTTTAGTTGTTTATTATCCGAGTTGCAAGCCCATCATAGTTATGCAACTACCCCAATAGTTGTGTTTTTTGCCCCAGTTGCAAGTCCACACCTCTGACTCCGCAACTGGCCCTGTAGGTGTTGTGTTCCACTTGCAATCCCATCCGCGACTCACAACTGGCCCCATAGTTGTTTTCGTCCTAGTTGCAACTGAAGGAAATATGCCCTAGAGGCAATAATAAAGTTGTTATTTTATATTTTCTTATTCATGATAAAGGTTTATTATTCATGCTAGAATTGTATTGATCGGAAACTTAAATACATGTGTGAATACATAAACAAATACCGTGTCCCTAGTAAGCCTCTACTAGACTAGCTCGTTGATCAAAGATGGTTAAGGTTTCCTAACCATAGACATGTGTTGTCATTTGATAACGGGATCACATCATTAGGAGAATGATGTGATGGACAAGACCCATCTGTTAGCTTAGCATATTGATCGTTCAGTTTATTGCTATTGCTTTCTTCATGTCAAATACATATTCCTTCAACTATGAGATTATGCAACTCCCGGATACTGGAGGAATACCTTGTGTGCTATCAAACGTCACAACGTAACTGGGTGATCATAAAGATGCTCTGCAGGTATCTCTGAAGGTGTTTGTTGAGTTGGCATAGATCGAGATTAGGATTTGTCACTCCGAGTAACGGAGAGGTATCTCTGGGCCCTCTCGGTAATACACATCATAAGCCTTGCAAGCAAAGTGACTAATGAGTTAGTTAAAGGATGATATATTATGGAACGAGTAAAGAGACTTGCCGGTAAGGAGATTGAACTAGGTATGAGATACCGATGATCGAATCTCGGGCAAGTAACATACCGATGGGCAAAGGGAATTACGTATGTTGTCATAACGGTTCGACCGATAAAGATCTTTATAGAATATGTAGGAGCCAATATGGGCATCCAGGTTCCGCTATTGGTTATTAACCGGAGAGATGTCTCGGTCATGTCTACATAGTTCTCGAACCTGTAGGGTCCGCACGCTTAACGTTCGTTGACGATATAGTGTTATATGAGTTATATGATTTGGTGACCGAATGTTGTTCGGAGTCCCGGATGAGATTACGGACATGACGAGGAGCCTCGAAATGGTCGAGAGGTAAATATTGATATATAGGACAATGGTATTCGGACACCGAAAGGGTTTCGGGTTGCACCGGGTAGCCATCGGGTCACCGGAAGGGGTTCCGGACACCCCCGGTAGGTGTTATGGGTTTAATGGGCCAAGGGAGGGACAGACCAGCCCACAGGGGGCTGGTGCGCCCGTCTCCCTGGCCGGCCAGCCCTAGGAAAGGAAAGGGGGAAGGGCTAGCCCCTCCTGCCTTTCCATCTCATGGGAGAAAGGAAAGGCAGGGGCGCCACCCTCCCCTGCCTTTCCCCCGCACCTATACAAGGCAGGGGGGCGCCACTTGGGGGAGGACCCCAAGTAGGATTCGGCCTACTTGGGGGCGCCTCCTGGCTGCTCCCTCCACCCCCACCTATATATGTGGGAGGTGGGGCGCCTAGCACACCAGAACATTATCTTAGCCGTGTGCGGCGCCCCCGCCACAGTTTACACCCCCGATCATATTTTCGTAGTGCTTAGGCGAAGCCCTGCGGAGATCACTTCACCATCACCGTCACCACGCCGTCGTGCTGCCGGAACTCATCCAGTACCTCGCCGTCTTACTGGATCAAGAAGGTGGAGGACGTCATGGAGCTGAACGTGTGTTGAACGCGGAGGTGCCGTACGTTCGGTGTTCGATCGGTTGGAACGCGAAGAAGTTCGACTACATCAACCGCGTTGTTAAACGCTTCCGCTTACGGTCTACGAGGGTACGTAGACACACTCTCCCCTCTCGTTGCTATGCATCTCCTTGATAGATCTTGCGTGTGTGTAGAAATTTTTTTGTTTTCCATGCAACGTTTCCCAACAGCAACACTAGCCTCGACCCGCACCTGGTCTACATAGTTATTTTTGTCTCAGTGCAGGTCCATCATCGACTGACAACTGGGCATGTAGTTGTGTTTCATTAGTTGCCAGCTCATCATCGACTCGCAACTGGGCCCATAGTTGTTTTCGTCCTAGTTGCACGTCCACCCTCGACCCGCAACTCGGCACATAGTTGTTTGTTGTATGCTTTTGTGCGAGTTGCAAGCCCATGCTAGTCTATCGCAACTGGGCCTCTGTAGTTGTTTTATTCCCAATTTCAAGCCGACCCTCAACCGATTCAAATTATCATCGACGGCAACTGGGCATGTAGTTGTTTTTGTCCCAGTTGCACGCCTACCCTCGACTCGCAGCTGGGCCCTCTTTTTTGTTGTTATCACAGTTGCATGTCCGTCCTCGACTCGCAATTGGGCCCGTTCTTTGTTATTGTTATAATAGTTGCATGTCCACACTCGACTCGCAAACTAGGCATGTAGTTATTTTCGTCCGAGTAGCAAGCCACCCCTCGACTCGCAGCTGGGCCCATTGTAGGAATTTCAGGCCACAAATTTTGTTTGCTGACTAATTGGGAACACTAATTCGAGTTTTCAGTGGTGGTGTTGCAGTGAGATAGGGGGGCGAAGCCCACTGAAATAGTATTTGTCAGAGTAATTATTTCTGGGTGGTTTTTTCCAGCACAGATTTGGTCAGTTTCCTCATTTTTTATTTTTCCTTTCTTTTTCTTATTTTTTGAATTGCATGAACTTATTCCAAATTCATGAATTTTTTTGAAATTTCTTGAACCCCTTTACAAGTTTTGAACCTTTTTTCCAAAAAAAATATGGACTTCTTAAAATTCGTGAACTTTTTCATTTTCATGTTTTTCCTTAAATTACGTGATTTGCCAAGTCGTGAACTTTTTCCAAATTCGTTAATTTTTTTTCAAATTTGAGGAACATTTTTTTTGCAAGTTCGTGATTTTTTTTCAAATTATGAAACTTTCAAGTCGTGAAGTATTTAAAAATTTATGATTTTTTAATTCATTTTATTTTTATTTTAATGAACACTTTTCAAATTTGTAGTTTTTAAGTCAACGTTTACAGCCACTGCTTTTTAAATCTGCGAACTTTTTTTAATATATGCTCGCAAGGAAAAAAGAGCTGGCAAGCAACCTGTAGAGACATAACTATGCATCTGTAGGAACCTGTAGCATCCTAAAACACGACCTAGCAAAAAATCTGCCTTCTGGTAGGTCTGGGGGTATTCTGTTAGGTATACACTCCACTTACTTGGAACTTCTTTCTACTTCGAAGGGGGAGTATCACATCAAATTCAACCTTCGAAATAAATCTGATAACTTCATTTGGAGTTTGGTTGCTGTTTATGGCGCCGCTCAAGATGAGTTTAAATCGGCCTTTCTCAAAGAACTTGTCAATACCTGCCGAGAAAATCCACACCCAATGTTACTCGGGGGGGATTTCAATATTCTCCGTTATCAGCAGGACAAAAACAATGACAGGTTCGACACTAGATGGCCGTTTCTTTTTAATGCTGTTATTGATAGTCTCGATTTGCGGGAACTTACTCTGTCTGGGCGCCAATATACCTGGGCCAATAACAGATCTATCCCAACTTTTGAAAAACTTGACCGGGTGCTAGTTACCACCGACTGGGAATTTAAGTACCCCCTAGCTTCGGTGCGAGCACTAGAGAGAATTGAGGCTTTATCGGATCATGCTTCATTGCTTACTGATTTCGGTCAAGCTGCTCCCAGTATGAACCGCCATCAGTTCAAATTCGAACTGGGATGGCTCACTAGAGAGGGTTTTCATGAGTTGGTAAAAAATGTGTGGCAGCGCCAACCTCGTGGTGACACACCAATTCAACGATGGAACAATCGTATCCGTGCGCTGCGCCAATTCCTTCGTGGTTGGGCCAAACACACTGCAGGGATTTATAAGAAGGAGAAGTTGCGACTCTCTACCTTAATTGACTCCTTAGATAAGATCGCGGAGGTGAGGCTCCTTTCTGCCACGGAGATTGAGCAAAAAAGTCATCTCAATGAGCAGCTAGCCCGTCTTTTACGCGAGGAGGAAATTAAATGGTACCAAAGGTCTAAGACTGACTCGCTGGTTCTTGGGGATGATAATACGAAATACTTTCAAATGTTAGCCAATGGCAGACATAGGAAGAAACGAATCTTCGCTCTAGATCAGGAGGAGGGTCGGATTGAGGGGGATGCCTCACTAAAGAACTTCATTACTAAGTATTATAAAGAATTATTTGGTCCATCTGTGAACACTACTCTTGAGATGGATGAGACCATTTGTCATGACATTCAGCAAGTATCCGCTGCGGAAAATGAATTCCTAACCTCTCCATTCTCTGAGGAGGAAATTCGGACTGCGGTGTTTCAGATGGAACATAACAAATCTCCGGGTCCGGATGGTTTTCCGGCGGAGTTCTATCAAAATTTCTGGGACATGTTAAAATTAGACTTGGTTCAGTTGTTCAATGAACTGCATGCTCATAAACTTGACATTTCCCGTCTAAATTTTGGGGAAATTATTCTTCTACCCAAGACGAAAGATGCTAGTCGGATTCAACAATATAGACCGATTTGCTTGCTAAATGTAAGTTTTAAAATCTTCACTAAGGTCGCGACTAACCGTCTGAATGGGGTGGCAGACCATGTAGTCAAACCAACCCAAACAGCTTTCATGCAAGGACGGAACATTTTGGATGGTGTTGCTGTCCTACATGAAACGGTCCATGAGCTTCATCATAAAAAGTTGAATGGAGTCATTTTTAAAATCGACTTCGAGAAAGCTTATGATAAAGTAAAGTGGCCCTTTCTGTTACAAACATTACGTATGAAAGGGTTTTCCGATACTTGCTGTCGATGGGTTGGGA
Source organism: Thinopyrum elongatum (assembly GCA_011799875.1). Taxonomy (NCBI): domain Eukaryota; kingdom Viridiplantae; phylum Streptophyta; class Magnoliopsida; order Poales; family Poaceae; genus Thinopyrum; species Thinopyrum elongatum. The sequence continues at coordinate 535,795,655 of CM022303.1, forward strand.
GCTTTGTGTCCGGAGGTAGCGTGGCCATTAAGGTAAATGACGATGTAGGCAACTATTTCCAGACAAGGAAGGGGCTCCGTCAAGGGGACCCCGCATCACCCATCTTGTTCAATATTGTGGCTGATATGCTAGCTACTCTCATTGAGAGGGCCAAGTTAGCCGGTCAAGTCACCGGGGTCATTCCTCATTTAGTAGAAGGAGGCCTATCAATATTACAGTATGCGGACGACACTATTTTGTTTTTGGACCATGACTTAGAAAAGGCCAGAAACCTCAAATTGCTGTTATGTGCTTTTGAGGATCTATCTGGACTAAAGATTAATTTTCATAAGAGTGAACTCTTCTGCTTCGGCGAGGCCGCAGAAGCCTCACAAGATTATGCTGAAATCTTTGGCTGTCAACTCGGACAATTTCCGATTCGCTATCTGGGTATCCCTATTCACTATCGGCGATTAACAATAGCTGAATGGAAGCAGATTGAAGAGAGACTGGAGAAAAGTCTGGCCAGTTGGAAGGCCAAACTCTTGTCCTATGGGGGCCGATTAATCTTGATCAACTCGGTCCTTACCAATATGGTTTTTTACATGCTATCTTTCTTTCATCTCCCAAAAGGAGTGCTCCAGCGTCTTGATTACTATAGATCAAGATTTTTTTGGCAGAGCGATAATGAAACCAAGAAATATCGTTTGGCTAGGTGGAATGTATTATGCCGTCCTAAAAGCCAAGGGGGACTTGGAATCCAGGATCTTGAGATCAAAAATATAGCATTGCTCAGCAAATGGGTATATAAATTACTCACTGAGAACGGTGTTTGGCAGGAAATCATTCGTAATAAATACGTGGGTTCCAAAGCAATATCCCAAGTCTACTGGAAACCGGGTGATTCACATTTTTGGAGTGGGGTGATGAAAGCTAAAGAATTCTTTTTCCAATTTGGGTCATTCTCGGTCAGGGAAGGCTCCCAAATACGTTTCTGGGAAGACACCTGGTTGGGGAACAACCCCTTAAACGTGCAATACCCAAGCTTATATCGGATAGTTAGACATAAGTTTGTCACGATTAAACAAGTGTTGGGACAAGAAAACCCAGATATTTCTTTTCGTAGAACCCTCATTGGACCTCGTTTGGCAGCTTGGGATGATTTGCTAACCCGACTGGGAGCCATCCAGCTGTCGGCGGAACCGGATGTCTTTAAATGGAAATTGCATCAGAGTGGAAAGTTTTCGGTCAAATCCATGTATGATGCATTGGTTCATAACGAGGTCCCAATAGATAATAGAAAATTGTGGAAGCTGAAGATTCCTCTAAAAGTGAAAATTTTCCTATGGTTTCTCAATAAAGGAGTTATCTTAACTAGGGACAATTTGGCACGACGAAACTGGCAGGGTTGCAAAAAATGTGTTTTCTGGCACCATGATGAATCGGTTAAGCACTTATTTTTTGAATGCAAGTTTGCTCGATCGGTATGGGCCATTGTCCAAATAGCTTCGAATCTATATCCTCCACGTAGTGCACGGAATATGTTCGGCAATTGGCTGAGGGGTATAGATAAACAGTTTTCTGCACACATTCTTGTGGGGGCGGCTGCCTTATGTTGGGCACTCTGGCTCACTAGGAATGACATTGTTTTTAACCGTAAATGCGTTTCATCTCCTATGCAGGTTATTCATATATGTTCGCGATGGCTCCGTATATGGTCTATCCTGCAGAGGCCGGAGGACAGAGACCTTTTTATGATGGCGTCTACTCGGCTGGAGCGTTCGGCTAGGGAGATTTTTTACCCCCATGGATGGCGGTGTGATCTTCGGATAGGATTGGCCCCTTTATAGGCTGGTTTTTAATTTTTCTCTACTTGTGGCTGTTTGGCCATTTTATTTCGGTTTAGACCTCTTCGAACTTTTGGCTGTGTGCATCTAGCTATGCAGAGGCCGGGTGATCTTTGATGCGACTGTATCAGCTCGATATTTCAATTCAATGAAAAGCCCTTTATCGAAAAAAAAGCAAAAAATCTATAGCGACCTGTAACAAAAAACTGTAGCCACCTAGCAGTCAACACGGAGGGAAATGCAGCCAGCTGGGGTGCGAACTGCCAATGGGCCACGGCCCGCTGGGGAAGGGCATGAGCGTCAAACAGACAATCCGAGACAAACATACAAAAAATGACCAGAAATAGCGTTGATATTATACTTAGATGTAAGATATTATATCACATCTAAATGTTTCCATAAAAAAGCAGGCAAATGGTACTTAATTGTATTGCTGATTAAGGGTGTGTAGAGAGCAGCCGTGCCGCGGCTGCGCCGGTGCGGCCGAGCTGAGGGGCAACGAGAGTCATGCGTGCGCCGCGCCCAGTGCCGTTGGCGTGGGTATGTCTGCATCGCGTCGGTGGTGGCGATGGAGCGACGCAGGGACGGAGCTGCCTTGTAGCCATTAGGTTCAGTTGACCCCAGTGAAATTAGGAATTCTTTCACTAGCTTAGTACTAATCATTACTCATTTTTTAAAGATGACCCCATTGTCATAGACATGACCCATTAACTATTTTTCTAGCTTCGTCCCTGGAGTGACGGACAGTTAAGCTGTTGCCGATGGCTCCTGAGTCCTGACGTCCGGGCAGAAGCTGCAGGTTCGTACGCGCAGAGCTGCACGGTGTGATCGACCATTTAGTTAGACCCGGTTACCATGGCAGTGACGTATAAACGGAGCAGGAATACATGCTTCTTCACCGGTAATTAAAACGTGTGTTGTGCATCAGCGATATCTCCACCATGTCCTGCCGAAGATGTGCATGCAACCAGTTCATACCAAAGCCATTAAGCAGACAGGGAAACAATAAACACCTTTCAGCAAATCCATCCACACAGCACGAACGACACGATGGCGCGCCTGGAAGCCACTCGATCCTGGGCCGAGATCGGGACGCGCAACATGGATCGACATGGAACATGCAGGGACAAATTCCGGTGCTCCGTCCCTCTCTCTCAGGCATGCATGCGGCCTCGCCCCTGCTCTCCTTTTCATATGAAGACCCGGTTCCTGGCAGCACACAACTTACACATCACATCACCAACCAAAGCCACCATCCCGCCCGATAGCTGGGAGTGGTCAGGCTTCAAGCCCGCACATCCATCACGTCAAAAACGTGCGGCGAATCGAGAGGAGAGCACACCGACGACGGGGCGGAATGGCGCCGCGATGTCTATCCATCCTGCTAACCAACACTACACTGCTGCTGAGTAGTATTGACCTGGCCGTACGTAGGCTGAGCGGGACGATCGAGCGCGACGGACTGACAGGCGAATGTGTATGGCGTGATCGTTTTATTCTGTGCGTAGTGCTCGTCGACGTCGAGCCGCCGCATCGCAGTCGCAGCTTTCGCCGGATCGGCGTGAGGGCGACGCTTCTTCGATTTGTCAAAGATCGGGCACTACCCGCGGCCGGCTCTTTCGACGTACGCAAGAAACCAAACAAGTGGATTTCTCCTCGAGTATTTTGCTTGGCGACTGAGCATCGTGTGGCGAATCGTTTCTCTCGCACTCATCCATATTAATTTTTTCTGCCAAAGCGCCAGGCATAGTTAGCAGCATTCGTATAATGTACTACTATCTGAAAAGACAGAGATCGTTGTATACGGACACTTTATTTTCGTTTGAGATGACAGGTGGAGATATATGGACCTCATGAATAATATGCTCAACTATATCAGAGATATATACGTACCTCCTTTGGTCTTTATATTTTCTTTCTTGAAAACTAAATATAGAGAGGACTATAGAGAGGACTATAGAGAGGACTTGTCGTTCTTGAAAAATTATTTATCTTTTGTTCTCTTCCTGGTAGGATATCATGATCTCATCCCGTTCCCTGGGATAGTGATGCGACAAAACTATCAAATCACGCTTAATGAACTTTTGGATAATCTCAAGAGCCGGACGAATCCACAGACTTAACCAGTGGTATGCGCCTGGGTTATTCTTTCTTCCAGGATGGTTATACTTAATTTCATTTTATTTGCAAAGGTCAAACTAATTTAATAATCAGCTGTTAATAAAGTTAGCATCATATCTCCAGATTGGGTGAGTGCTAACATACGCGGCCTGCGGATTTGGCTAACTGGGCAACACACATCCCCACATGTTAGCCACCTCAAATCACTAAAAGCTGCGAAGTGGAATTAGCTTTCTATGTAGTGCAACGCGGTAGTAAGAAAATTAAAATGTAGGGCAACATGTCACCCCTTTACGGACCTCTCTCCCTCAAGGCGGCGGCGCCGCGCCGCCCCCGGGGAGTCCCCGTCCACATCGCCCTCAGCCCTCCCACTCCATCGCCTCCCACTACCGCCGCCGTCGCTGAGGACGCCGCGGGGCGAAGCCCCTGTGGTGAGGCGGCGGCGACGGCGCAGTCCTCGGCCGGCGGTAACACGTGGGGGCAGCGGCGTCCATCTCCCTCCTCCTCCAACGGCAGTGCGCAGCGGGTTGGCGGTGGCGAGGAGATCTCCGGCGGCCGTTTGGCGGATGAGAGTTTGGCTGCGATGAGATCTGATCTGGGCCCGAGGGGTTTAGATCGAGATCCACTGCGGCTGCGCCTCGTCTTGACAACGGCAAGAGGAGATCCCCCCGGGTAATCTTCGCGGCACGAGGACGTCCGGGTCTCTTGGCCCGGGCATGGTGGTGGTGGCTGCCTTCTCCACCGAAGGCAGTTGGCCAGGCTGGTAGTGACGGATCTTGGATCCCACTATTATCACCGGCGGCTAGTTGGGGAGACATAGTCGCCGGTGAAAACCGAGCCGACTCCGGTCATGGCGGGCGATGGCGGCGTCTACATCGTTACCTTGATGAAGGCATCGTCAAGCAACTATAGTCAACCTGCTCGTGCCGCTCCGGGAGAAATCCTAAGATCACCGGATCGGACGATGGCGGCGCTGCGGTGTCGTGTTCCCTATTGGGGGCATCGTTTGTGGAGCGGCGCCGGATGGAAGAGGCGTGAGGTGGTGTGGCGTGCCTTCTCTCGCGTCGACGACGGGGGGTCTCGGCGGCATGGAGCAGCGGGGTCTCGGCGGTGAGCGTGTGATGACGGACGAGCGCAGGATGGTGGCGTTGTCTGGCGTCGTGGTGACGTCGACAGCAGCTAGACCGGGCAAGGTAGATGCAACAGTACATCACTGAAGATGGATTGGTGGCAGGTGGCTGCGGCGGCCTCATACCCAGCAGGCGTCCTGGTTGAGGAGTGCGCCGGACTGGTGGGTGCCCCATACCTGGCAGGCGTCCTGGTTGGGACCTCAGGTCTTAGATGTTAGGTTTGGCTGCGAGGTCTGTGTGGTATTAGGCCCAGACTATCAGCATCCCTACATCAACTGGATATGAGTAGCGACAGATGTTGCCTAGACGTTGGCTTTAGTCTTACTGTTGTATGACTTTGTAAGGTCTTGTGTGAATAATTAATAAAATGGCTGCATGCATCGTCCAGATGCAGAGGCCGGGGGTCCTCCTCCTTTTCTAAAAAAAAAATGTCACCCCTTTACAGATACATAGTGCAAAGTGGAATCATACATACATATATACAAGTATTATAGTGGCTAAGCTAGCGGCCACCAGAGCGCTCGAGCGTTGTGGCGCTGGGCACTCCCCCGGTCGCCACGTGTCCCCGGACGAACAGTGCGCGTATGAACAGTAATCACGGTGAACAGTAATTCGAGTGAACAGTAATCGCGGCGGCCAGTGATCCGAACGAACAGCACCCGCGTCGAACAGTACTACGGTGAACAGTAAGTGCATACGAACAGTACCCGCGGTGAACAGTAATACACATCGAACAACGATTGCGGTGAAAACAGTAAGTTTATATGAACAGTACCAGATGAACAGCCCCAAATAATTTTGCCTCCTTTTTAAAAAACGTACTTCTCTTTCTAAACACATGCCCATTTTTTAAAAAATACACAAGAACAGTGCCCGAAAATAAAAAATTTCTCCTTTTTTAAAACGTACTTCTTTTTTTAAACACATACCCATTTTAAAAAAAAATGCACATACAATTTTTAATATATTACATGTTTTTTCCCGAAGTACGTGAAAACTTTTTAAAATGATACATTTTTCCCCAAAAATATCTACATATATTATCTCTTTCTAAACATAGCTCATTTTAAAAAATGCACAAACAACTTATTTTTATATATTATATGTTTTTTGTTCGAAATATGCGAACGCAATTTTTCCAAATGTAGATAAAATTCTGTTATAGATATCATGAACAGTTTTTAAATTACAAGATTTGTTTAAAAAAATACGCGAACAATCTAAAAAAATATGATTTCTTTAGAGTTCGAATACTTTCCAAATTACATGAACATCTTATGTATTAAAAAAAAGCATAAAAACTATTCAAATTATGTGAAAAAAAAACTAAAATGCATAATTTTTTTGCGAAATTATTGGACAGTTTAAAAATATGAAACTTCGATAATATTCACAAACACTTTCTAAATTATACAAAATCCTTTTCAAATGAGTGACACTTTTAAAATTTACAGAATTTTTTTTTAATTAGACAAACAATTTTTGAAGCTTACGGATTACTTTAAAAAAACACGAATGCAAAAAAACCACAGAAGCAAAATAAAAATAAATATATGGACGTAATAAATACCAAAATGGTTTGATCTCCACTATATTCATATTATATGATAATTCATTTAAACTACTGGCATTGCTCTTAGTGGTAATAAAGTGATCGTCCTTTCACTCAAATTTTACAAAAGAAGCCAAAATTCAAGGAAAAATATAACACGTGTCCCCAGGTGAACAGTACAATGATGAACAGTAACCCTCAATAAACAGTACCTTGGATGAATAGTACCCTTAGTGAACAGTGCACTCAACGAACAGTTCTCCTGGGATGAACAGTACCCTGAACGAAACAATAATCTTCAGTGAACAGTACTTTCTCAGTTTTTCTTCTTTTGCCCGGGTTTTAAAACGAAATAGTGCCCCGTGTTTTCCCCCTTTTTCCCAAAATTAAAATAAAAAAGTTAAAATTTACAAAAAAAAAACCATTTCCGCGAGTTTTAAAACGAAAGGTTACACCACTTTTCTGTAACAAACAATACTTTCTTATTTTTCCTTTTCCTTAAAAAAAATCCTATTTTTTAAAATATTAGAATTAAGGAAATGAAAATACAAAAAAAATGAACCCTGCGATGAACAATAAACCTTTTTTTCCTCTTCCTTCTGAAATTCTCCTCTTTTTTGAAGTTAAAATTTAAAAGTTAAAATTAATGAAAATACGTTTCCCCAAGTTCTAAAATAAATATTACACCACTTTTAAAAGTTAAGAAGATAAAAACACCAAAAGTGAAAATAAAAATACATCACTTTTCTATAAAATAGTAATGTAGTCAAACAATAAACTAGTTTACAATAAACAGTGTCTCTCTGAACAATACTTCACAATTTTCCTTCTTCTTTAAATTAAAATTAGAAAGATAAAAAAAAATAAAAAAAATACAACAAATATTACATTAATTTTTCTATGAATAATAAAGGGTAAACGGTAATATAAGCTAACCAACAAATGATAAACAATTTCCCCACATTTAAAACGAAATAATGCCCTGTATTTCCCCCTTTTTTAACCCCCCCTTTTCCGAAATTACTTTATTTAAAACCCCTTTAAAAATAATTAAAAAAGTTAAAAATTACAAATAACATTTCTTGATTTGTGGCCGAGGCTCTCCCCTGCACGACATCTTCTTTCAAATTAAAATTAAGAAGATAAAAAAATAAAATAAAAAGAACCTGCGATAAACAATAACCTTTTCCCCTCTTTCTTTCGAAATTCCCCTCTTTTTCAAATAAAATTAAAAGTTAAAATTTACCCCCCCCCCCCCCAATGAACAACCTACCTCTTTATTCCACCTTATTTTTAAAATTCAAATCAAGAAGATACAATTCCCAAGAAAAATGAAAACATATATTATTTCTCTTTTTGCCCCTTCTCCTTTGAAATTAAACTTATTAAGATTACAAAATTACCAAATTTTTCCCCCCCCTCTTCTTAAAAAAATAAAAAAAAATGAAAAAAGACATTACATCCCTTTTTTTTAAATAGAAATTACGGCCGAACTACAAACTGTGGCTACAATGAACAGTACCTCTCCTGAACAATACTCCCACAATTTTACTCTTTCTTTCAAAATCAAAATAAAGATATGGTGATCAAACAATAACTATGAGTACCACAAACAATACCCCCCCCCCCCCCCAATGAACAACCTAACTCTTTTTTTCCACTTCTTTTTAAAATTTAAAACTTAGTTTTCCATAAATAGTAATTGTAATCAAACAATAACTACGAGTACCATAAACAATACCCACCCCCCAAATAAACAACCTACTCTTTTTCCACCTTATTCCAAAAAATAAAATCAAAGAAATAAGATTCAAGAAAAATGAAAACATATATTATTTCTCTTTTCCCCTTCTCCTTTGAAATTAAAATTACAAAATTATCAAAAAATTCCCCTTCTTCTTCAAAATTTAAAATTACCCAATTTTTTTTGAAAACAAGTATTACATCACTTTTTTGTAAATAGTAATTACGATCAAACAATAAACTATTGTTACAATGAACAATAGCTCTCCAACAATACTCCCCAATTTTTACCTCTTCTTCGAAATCAAAATAAAAAAAGATAAATTTTAAAAAAATATTACACCACTTTTCTACAAATAATAATAATGGGTAACAAATAAAATAAGCTAACCAATACTTATGATGAACAATCTTGACGATTTCTTCCAAATGAAAAATACAATTACCAAATATATATATATATATATATTATATATATATATATATATATATATATATATATAGATATATATATATATATATATAAACAAACAAACATTACAAAAAACCAAATTTGTTAAATAACGGGCTTAAACTCGGGTGCGGCGACATAAACTATTGTTACAATGAACAATAGCTCTCCTAAACAATACTCCCATAATTTTTACCTCTTCTTCGAAATCAAAATAAAAAAAGACAAATTAAAAAAAAATATTACACCACTTTTCTACAAATAATAATAATGGGTAAACAATAACTATAGCTAACCAATACTTATGATGAACAATCTTTGATGATTTCTTCCAAATGAAAAAATACAATTACCAAAAAATATATATATATATGAACAAACATTACATAACAACCAAATTTGTTAAATAACGGGCTTAAACTCGGGTGCGGCGTGTCGCCGCACCTTCTGCCCACTAGTTATATGCTTAAATAGACAAGGGACCTCCTCCTCTTCAATTTATTTTCCGTTCTTCCCGGAGAGGACTCCTCTATCTTGAACCATGTCCTGGTTAGAAACATTATTTATCTTTAATTATTTTCCTTTTAGGTTGTCATTTCATTCCCTGGTAAAGTGATGCAGAATGTTACAAATCATGTTCAGTTAACTTTTGGATTATCTCAAGAGCCGGACAAACCCACAGATTAACCAGTAAATGGGATATCATTTGTCGACCAAAAGACCAAGGGGGTCTTGGGATTGAAAATCTTGAAGTCAAGAACAGATGTCTTCTTAGTAAGTGGCTGTATAAGTTATCTGTTGAGACTGAGGCCACATGGGCGCAGATTCTCCGTAGTAAGTATCTTCAATCCAAAACATTGTCCCAGGTGACAGCGAGGCCGCTGGATTCGCCTTTTTGGAAAGGGCTCATGAGAGTTAAAGCAACATTTTTCAATAGGACAAAGTTTATTGTCGGAAATGGCGCGAGCACGAGATTCTGGGAGGATACTTGGCTAGAAGAGACACCCCTTGCGCTTCAATACCCGTCTCTTTATAGTATTGTTCAACGACGCGAGGCTTACGTTGCAACAGTACTCCAGTCCGTCCCCCTTAATATTCAATTCAGAAGGACGCTGGTCGGCAATCGTTGGGAAGCGTGGCTCCATCTAGTGAGTAGACTGATGGAGGTTCAGCTGTCTCAACAGCCCGATAAGTTGCGCTCGAAGCTTACTAGGACTGGGGAGTTTACAGTTAAATCAATGTATCTTGATGTTATCAATTCTAGCTCCATTCCTAGTTCCCGATATGTCTGGAAAGTCAAGGTTCCGTTGAAAATCAAAGCGTTTATGTGGTTTGTACATAAACAAGTCGTCTTAACTAAAGACAATCTGGCAAAGCGTAACTGGACAGGACCTACTAGGTGTAGCTTTTGTGATCGGGATGAAACTATCAAACACCTCTTTCTGGATTGCCCGTTGGCAAAGGTTCTATGGCGGACGGTGCACATAGCTTTTAACATTACTCCTCCCAACTCTGTCAGCTCGTTATTTGGAACGTGGCTCAATGGGATAGAGTCCGAAACAGCGAGCCACATCCGCGTAGGAGTATGTGCGTTATTGTGGGCTGTGTGGAATTGCAGAAATGATTTCGTCTTTAACAGAACATCAAATATTCATTTTTTGCAGGTTATCTTCTGGGCCACTGCTTTGATCCGTATGTGGTCGCTACTCACTCCGACGGAGGCCAGGGAGCGTTTGGTTACTGGATCTATCCGGTAGGAGATGGTAGCACGGGATATTTTCAACCGGTTTGGATGGCGGTCATGTAATAGGATAGGCAATTAGTTTTCCTATCTTTTTGTGCCAGCCGGTTGTGGCTTTTGTGGCCGTTTTTATTGGCTCTTTGTGAGTTTTTTTTAATTTTTTCGAGACTGCAAGACCTTGTTGAACTTATTTGCTTTTTATAAAGGTGGCCGTATGCATCATTCTGATGCAGAGGCCGGGGAGCTCCCCCTTTTCGAAAAAAAACCAGTAAAGCGGGTTATTCTTTCTTCCAGAATGGTTAGGCTTAACATTTTTTTTTGCAAAGAGTTAAACTAATTTATTCCAATCACGAGTAACTAGTTTTCTAAAAGATACTCAAGGGGCATCTTATATCTGATAAATGTTAAGAAAAATAATAACCAGTACAATGGACAAACAATTGGATATAGAAGGAGCAGTGAAAAATAAAACTACATTGAAAATCATACTAGCCTTATTCTTCCTTCAATTGTACGCCGACCGTCGGACATTGAAAATTTCACTGAACCAATAGTAAAGAAAAGGGACACCTACAAACGACCTTGTCATACCAGGTTTTGAAGGCCGCAATAGTCACAAGCTCCATGAGACTAGATTAAGAAATTGCTGAAATAGCATCAGTTTGAACATCACCCCCATATAGTACATGCTTGCAGTCCATCACCACGAGTTGAGAGGGTTGGACAAATTGTTTTTGCTACAAAACAACATGGAAGAAGAAGTCGTAGTCGCCGCACTAATAGTTAGCCAATAGCCCTCGTTGAAAGACACACCAACTACCAAGATCTAAAGTGAGCCAACATATCTAGAGATACAAACTCTTACATGTCCTTTATTAACGATGGATTGAATGTTGTCGAGGTAGGAAGAGACCGGAGAGCCTTATTATAACACACCGTCGCCGCCACCTCCTCGTCATTTTTTCTAGGAAAACAAAAAAATACTAAGGAAAAGAGAATTAGACAGATGAGTCCCCACTCCTCTTGCCTGCGACAAGACCTCCGAACAAGAGATAGGAGAGGGACAAAGGGGGCGCGACGGCATGTAGGAAAGTTTTGGCCGCGGCGACTAGGGTTGGGAACCCTACGCACCACACGCCATCCACGCTGATTGTATTGCCTTACAATGTAGTACTACATCGTTAGTAACTGTTAATAAAGCTAGCTAGCACCATATTTAGAGATTAGGTGAGAGCTGGCATAAGGTGCAATGTGTAAGAGAATTAAAATCTAATGCAACATGTCACCCTTTTATGAATACATGGTCCAAATTTGATTATATTTTCCGAGGAACATTATATGGTCACAACACGCGCACACAATTACCTCTATGAACACACTCACACTCTGTCTCTGTGAGCATCTCGAAGAGACTAACTAGACAAATCTTCAAATTAACGAAGTTACCCAGGCACATCGTAATCAACGAGCACATAGAGTAGCGTAAAAAAACTGAAATAAATCAAGAAAATGTATGAGAACTCATGCCACTCTGTGAGCATCTTTGAGAGACTAAGTCCACAGATTTGCAGATTGGCGAAGTCAACCAGGCACGTTGTAATCGACAGACATGTATAACACTTTAAAAACTTGAAGTAAATCTAGAAAATATACAAGAATCAATACGAAGTCTACGACTTGAATTCAGATGGGTTGATTCCACCATAAGAAACTAAGCCATTTAAGCTATGCTTAATCCGTTGCGGCAAGTGGAATTCACTTTGTTCTCAACTACTCCCTTCATTCTTAAATATAAGTCTTTTTAGAGATTTCAATAAGGGACTACATACAAAGCAAAATCAGTGAATCTACACTGTAAAATATGTCTATATACATTCGTATGTAGTTTGTATTAAAATATTTTAAAAGACTTATATTTAGAAACAGGGTACTCTGTCTGTAAAAAAATTATAAAAGCATCTTGATCACTACGGGACCTGCTCCTCCTCTTCTCTTTGTGTTGCTCACTGGAGACCACTCCTCTATCTTGAACCATGTCATGCTTAGGAAAATTATTAATCTTATGTTCTGTTCCTGTTAGGGTGTCATCCCATTCCCTGGTAAAGACGCAAAGTGATGCAAGCATCAAGCAAATCACGTCTAGTGAACCTTTGGATAGTCTCAAGGGCCGGAGGAATCCGCATATCTAAACAGCGGTGTGCATCCGGGTTATTCTGTCTTCCAGAATGGTGAAGACTTAACTTGCCTTCACGGAGGGTTAAACGAACTTAATCATTACACTGTCAGCAAAGTTAGCTAATAATGCATCAGTCAAAAAAAAGTTAGCTAATAATTCACCCCGCCAGCTTTACTTTTGCCTGGGCCATACCACCATTAATTACGCCATCACCAACTAACCTAATATAGTGGTGACATCATCGCAAGAGTGGATTTGCATGCGTGATGTCAAAAGCTGGAAACAACTACTCCTCCACAAGTCGACGACGACGTCCTCGATAGATCTCTAGCATGTGTGTGTGGGGAGGCAAATTTTTGTGTTTTGACCCTTTGTACTTAGTTCAACCAGATCTGGCCTCGGTTTTTTTTTTTTTTTGAAATTTGACCCTTTTTCTTACCATCACAGAGATTGGCGGTAGGTATACATAGCCTACCGCCGGAATCCACGGTGGTAGTTGACTAATCCACATCAGCAGCCAACTGACGGCCGCCGTGAGCTCTGGTCGACCCTACCGCCACAGGGTCAGGCGGTAAGTTGTGAGACCCTACCGCCAGACTGTCTGGCGGTAGGGTCGGGGCACATATAACCTGGCGCCGGTTCGCCCTCCCCCTCCCCATCTCTCCCCACCCCGCCGCCCTCTCTGTTCTTCCTCTCTCTCTCGTCCCCTCCACTCTCCCCCTCTGATCTCTCTCATTTCTTCGTCACTTTTGCGGATCGAGATGGCTCCGAAACGAGTAAAGTAAGCTCCTTCGATCTATCCAATTAGTTTTTTCTCAAATAGCTTCCGATTCGATGCATTATTTGATTTAAGCCCACCCTAGTTCATGTTTAAAAATTCTTGATATGATGCTTATTGAAGGAATGAACTCATAGGTTTGTTTTGAACTACCATATGAACCCTTGTGATGAATCTTGATATGTATTTACTTTTTTTGAACTACATGATGAACCCTAGTTCATGTTCATGTTAAAAAAATCTTCATATGCTTATTGAAGGATTGAAGTCATAGTTTTTTTTATGTGATGCATCTCACCCATATGAACCTTTGTGATGAATCTATATGTATCCTAGTTCATGATGAACCCTAGTTCATGTTCATGTTAAAAAAAATTCTTGATATGCGTATTGAAGGAATAAACTCATATGCTTATTGAAGGAATGAACTACATGATGCGATGAACCTTTGTGATCAACCATATGCATAAAAATTGTACAAAATGAATAAATAATGTTAAAACAATCTTATGCAAAATGAATGAATGAATTAATCATGCTTATGAGAATCATGTTTACAAATGAATGAATAAAAATTGTACAAATGTGTGTTGAATTATGCTTTTGCTATTTTAATTATGCTTATGCTTATGTTTATGCAATTTTTTAGGAGGCCACCTCTTGCCGACAACATCGGCAATAAGTATACCATGCTTGACCCTGCATTCGACAAGGGTCATCGTGCCCGTTTCATTGAGAATGGAGTGGTAATTACCATTCTTAAACCAAATATTTCGAATTGATGAAAACAAGTTGCTAATTATTTGGTTCTTCATTTTGACAGATGCTCCCGCCACTGCGGATGAGGGGTCACAAGACGACCGTTAAGATGGAGTACGACGACCGGTATGCACCGTTTTACAGGAGAGCCTGACTCTTGGGTTTCGTCCTGCAGTTTAAGCGTAAGCCGCCGACGCTCGTCCACTCAGCTCTAACAGCTTTGATCGACCGGTGACGGCCAGAGACGCACAGTTTCCATTTTCCACTAGATCAATGATGGCGCGTGTTTCCGCACCCCTCTATTTTGACAATAAATTGATCTAAAGTAGTGATCTACATGCTCTTATATTTCTTTATAGAGAGAGTAGTAAATTTTGTACATATATGGTGATACGAAACATGGATGCTAAATTTACATAAACCAACTAATACCACAACCTTCTATCTCAATGATCGGCCCCAGAATTCAAATCAAGTGTATAACCATATAGAAATGTAGCATCCATTTCCAAACCAGAAACACACCAACTGTTAGTTCCTCGTGGAGATCTGGCACATGTAGTGAACCTGAAGACGACCTCTAAATTATCCAAAAAAAATGAGTTTCATTAATCTGCATATTAGCGAATGGAAATGGGTTAAAAATCATAATATGTCCATTACTTATAAGCTCGTTTGGCGAGCTATACGTTTATTCGCATTATACAGACGATATGTTTGTGGTCAACACTCATTGGTAACTGTATACTATAGTCGACGGCACCATGGATATCATCGATTTGGAGACATCAACCAATTGTGCAAGTAATAAAGTCTGTCTATTTGCTTTTATTAAAATACATACATAGCTGTGTGTAAACATAGTATATATGACATGAAGTAGTAAAATAATTCCTAACATGTGACCTATGAAGCATCAGATTGACACTCATCCCATTAAAAATAGCATTGTAAAGTCACATTGTATAAGCACCTTCCATGGAAAATTTAAATTATAGCAATAAAATTGAACAACCTCTTCATTCGGATGGCAACCTAAGTACCTTACTTTGAAACACGGCTTATATCTGATACATATGTCTTCCAGGGTGGCTTCTCATTTAACTTCAAAGGAAAAAAATTGACACATATGTCTTGTTATATTAGTTTGCATATCGAAATAATTTGTATCCAACATATCTGGTACGGTGGTTCCGTTGCAATAATATGTACAACACAAAATTAGGTATAAATAAGATGTGAAAAACATGATTATGTATCAACTATAAATCAATAAATCTCAAGAAAATTCTGTACCATAAGATGTGAAAAACATGATTACATATCAACTATAAATCAATAAATCTCAAGAAAAATAACATTTGTATGAAATTTTTGGCGAGTCTGAACTCGTGTCTCTCACCAAGGACCAGTCTCCCTTGCATAACTCCTCTTTCCCTGTGATTTGCCTCCCCTGAATCAAGATCAGTATGT
Organism: Thinopyrum elongatum; assembly: GCA_011799875.1. NCBI lineage: Eukaryota > Viridiplantae > Streptophyta > Magnoliopsida > Poales > Poaceae > Thinopyrum > Thinopyrum elongatum. The sequence goes on from CM022303.1 coordinate 535,811,405, forward strand.
TTGAATAAGAGGACGTGGCGGATGATCATACTAACTTCGCCAATAAAAATTGCTGCAGGACACATATGAATTTGAAGAATAAGAATTTGTGTTTGCAAGATAGTAAGCTCATTAATCATTATAACTTTAATAACAATGAGTACTGATTCAACATCTTGTTCCATGGAAGTAGTTACAGGGTCTTTCGCTTTGTTTCAATCAAGTTAACTGAATAAAGCAAGTATTTTGCTTTCATTACTTCCACCAATATTGTAGCATCTAACCATTAAAAACATTGCTATTTTTCCTTTTCCAGCGCCTACTACAAATCAGGACAGCCACTCCATCAGAAAACATAGAAGCAATCTTTAGCAAGAAAAATATGTTATCATGCTAAAGAAATGACGAAGCACTTTCCAAAACCTACATGAAAAACACTTTTATTTGACTTACCTCACATTATGGAACAATGTTATTATTTAATATTATCTCTGACCCAAAGGAGCCTCATAGTAGTGAGAAATTACAAAAGACACATAGTCTTCCATCAGTTGTATTGTTATAATCTCTAATTAAAATCCAGCATTACAAACAACACAAAAAATTAGTATTAGGTTGACTGGAACATGGAATAATTGGACACAATTACTCAACTATAGTCCTATATATGCATGGGTAGTCAAATCAAATCAAAAGTTCAACCAGTTTCATATGCTGATTCCAAAACATTGCATATTTTGCACCATGGCATGCGAGCGGAGAGAAATCTGGGAGCATCAATCATGGAGACCTCTAGTGGTAGAAGCTGCACCCAGGGAACTTTAATTTGTGAGAGTACTCAAAAATTGCACCCCGACGGAAAAGGTACTCTACATGTCAAAGTGTGTAGTAGAAATTGCTAGATATTCGATGACATGGTCAGAGAACATGTCCACTTATTCCTCGTCTTCAACGCCACAACCTCGAACTGAAATGAAATAATTAGGCTAGGAAATTAAGGGTGTACCGAGGGGTTGTGAGCGAGGTGCTAGGCAGTAGGAGTAGAGATGGCATTGAAGTAAAGGTAGCAGACAGAACTGTGGCACCTTGTTGTTGCCTGGCTGATGGTTTCCACGGTGCTTGGCCGCAGGCACAGGGCGAGGACGGTGGTCCAGTTGTTGCCCCTTCTACTTCCCTAATCATCACCACCGGACAGATCCCACTACCCTGGATGCAATCTGGATCGAGCAGGCGGAGGACAGAGACAGTCAGTTGGGCCAGGAGGGGGCAAGAAGGAGAGAGACACCAGCGGTGGGCAACGTGGCTGAGATAGAACCATGCCTGCTTACTTTCTGCTGCCGAAGGAAGAAGGGTTCCTGAAGAGCCGAGAGTGCCAGGTGACGAAGTATATACCGGCGCCTGTATAGAGATTGGAAAAACAGAAACGCACACCTATATAAATTTCCACCGACGAGTGGCGCACTTCCGCCGCGATGATTGCCTCCAGAAACTGACGATTGATTGCTTCCTTCAATCCCACGACTAAATTTCACTGAACAATCGCACTGTCGCTTCGCCTTTATCTATTTTTTTATGAGAATCTCTTCGCCTTTGTCTAGACCGGTGTGCGGTCCCATAGGCCCCGATCCGCACGATTTCGCTCAGGACAAGGACCGGCCTCGACCTAGCGACAGACTAGACCGGCGAGCCTCTTTTTTTTTGATGACAAGGATCAGCCACCACCCGATGGTCTTGCACAACAATTGGGTAATGGGTTGACTGCTACAAGTCATTGGGCCCAATTTAATAGCAGAGGCCCAAAAATGTCACCAGGGCAGCGGCCCAGCAAAGGTGAGCGCTCGTTGGTAGCGATCAAAGCGAGCGAGCGTGGGATTGAGTGACAATCAGACGGCCAAAGAAACGCCCCAAGTGATGATCGTACGGCTACAAGTGCTAATGGCCTAGGAGGGCTGGAAAAGTGCTTAGATATAATGTATCTAAATGTGGGGAGATGACGGTGACCCTCCAGGATTGGAGGATTATTACGGCCCTACCGCTCGAGGATCGTGCTCTCACTGGACGAGTGGAGAGGAAGAACTGGCATGATAGGGTTATCGCCCTCATCGGCGACTGCCCCCCCCCCTAAGGGTAACCGGACTTCCGGCGTACCGCTGCCCTAGCTCTTGAAGTACCGGAGCAAGTGCCCAGAAGGTGCCGAACCCCGGGTGGTGGAGCAGTACGCCATGGCCTACCTGTGGTATCTTCTCACAGAGGTCGTGTTTCCAGACTGCTCTGGGGACAATGCCCTATGGATGTATCTCGACTTCCTAAAGGACTGGGATGCGGGGTATAGTTGGGGGTCTGCCGGCCTCGCCTACCTATACCGTTCGGTAAGAGAATATCACATTTGTTTCAAATATCATGGACGTGTGCTGCTTTAGATTATGTCATCTTATCGTCAATACTTGTTTTGTAGCTTGACGATGCAACCCAGAGGGCGGTACATCCAGTATGTGTGGATGTGTGTGGGGCCTCTCCATTTGGATGTGGGAGCGAATCCCGGTGGGGCGTCCGGAGAAGCTGCGGCAGCGTGATTGGACTGACTATGGCGAAGATGACGAAGATGATCAATACCTGACCGCCGCATACGCTTGGGACGTGGTGGATGTCTACACGGGCACATCCAATGCTTTGTACAAGGTCTTCACCAACGAGCTTGATGCTCTGACGGCTTTCCAGGTATAAGACCTAGATTTTGAATATTTTCGACGACACTTTCACATGAGCTTACCATTTTTTGGTACTAGGTTAATTGGACGCTGATAATCCACAAGTATAGGGGATCGCAATAGTTTTCGAGGGTAGAGTATTCAACCCAAATTTATAGATTCGACACAAGGGGAGCCAAAGAATATTTGCAAGTATTAGCAGCTGAGTTGTCAATTCAACCACACCTGGAGATTAATTATCTGCAGCAATATGATCAGTAGCACAGTAATATGATAGTAGTGATAGTAGTGATGATAGTAACAGTAACAGTAACAGTAACAGTGATAGCAATGATTTTGTAGCAGTTGTAACAGTAACAGCAGCAGTAATAACTTAGCAAGAACAGTATGTGGTAAATTCGTAGGCATTGGATCAGTGAATTCGTTGGATGATATTCATCATATAACAGTCATAACCTAGGGCGATACGACACTAGCTCCAGTTCATAAATATAATGTAGGCATGTATTCCGTAAATAGTCATACGTGCTTATGGAAAGAACTTGCATGACATCTTTTGTCCTACCCTCCCGTGTTAGCGGGGTCCATTAGGAAACTAAGGGATATTAATGCCTCCTTTTAATAGAGAACCGGAACAAATCATTAACACATAGTAAATACATGAACTCCTCAAACTACGGTCATCACCGGAAAGTATCTCGATTACTGTCACACCGGGGTTTACGGATCATAACACGTAATAGGTGAATATGACTTGAAAGATTGGATCTAGAACATAGATATATTGGTGATACATAAACGGTTCAGATCTGGAATCATGGCACCGGGCCCAAAGTGACAAGCATTAAGCATGGCAAAGTCATAGCAACATCAATCTCAGAACATAATGGATACTAGGGATCAAGCCTTAACAAAACTAACTCGATTACATGATAAATCCCATCCAACTCCTCACCGACCAGCGAGCCTACGAAGGAATTACTCACTCCCGGTGGGGAGCATCATGAAATTGGCGATGGAGAAGGGTTGGTGATGACGATGATCGAAGATCCCCCTCTTCGGAGCCCCAAACGGACTCCACATCTGGCCTCCTGATGAAGAACGGGAGGTGGCAGCGGCTCCTACTCGTGAAACGCGATAATTCTTTCTCCCTCATTTTTCTCTCCTAAAATAGGATTTTATAGCGTCGGAGTTAGGGTCTGCGGGGCCACCAGGTGGGCACAACCCACCTGGGCGCGCCTCAAGGGGGGGCGCCCTGGTGGGTTGTGCTCACCCAGGGGCCCCCCTCCGATGGTTCTTATCTCCAGTATTTTTCTTTTATTCCGTAAAAATTCTCCAAAAAGTTTCATTCCATTCCGAGAACTTCTATTTCTGCCCAAAAACAATACCATGGTAGTTCTGCTGAAAACAGCGTCAGTCCGGGTTAGTTTCATTCAAATCATGCGAATTAGAGTCCAAAACAAGAGCAAAAGCGTTATGAAAAGTAGATACGCCGGAGACGTATCAACTCCCCCAAGTTTAAACCTTTGATTGTCCTCAAGCAATTCAGTTGATAAACTGAAAGTGAAAAAGAAAAACTTTTACGAACTCTTTTGTTCTTGTTTACATAAATAAGCTTAAGTAGCACCCAGATTTTCAGCAAAGATTATAACTAACCATGTCAACAATAACTCTTAGAAATTATATTAACTCATATCAATGGCATAAGCAACTAGCGAGCAATAATAAAATATCTCAAATGACAACACTTTGTCAAAACAATCGTGATATAATATGACAACAGTGGTATCTCGCTAGCCCTTTCTGAGTCCGCAAAACATAAATGCAGAGCACCTCCAAAGTTCAAGCAGCAACTAAACATTGTAATTCATGATAGAAAAGATCGAGTCATGATGCATCCAACATTAGCTATACACAATGCATGAGGATGACAATAGTGCTCTCAGATCTGGCGCTTATTTGAGAAGGTGATGACACAACATAAAATTAAATAGATAGTCCCTTCGCAGAGGGAAGCAGTGATTTGTAGCGGTGCCAGAGCTCAGATTTTTAAAACAGAGATAAATGAAATTTTGAGAAATGCACTCTTCCTGTTTACTTCGCGACCATTAGTTATCGATATCTTCCATGCTAAACACATTAGTGGCGGTTCCCAAGCGATAAAAGTAAAAGTTTACTCTCCCTCCACCAACAAACACACTCCATGGCTAGCCGAATCCACGGGTACCGTCCATACCGACATCAGTCCTGGGGGAGTTTTGTTTAATTATTTGCAATTTGATTTCGGGACTGGGAATCCCTATTACCGCCCCTCTCGTGCAAGGACGAGTGAATAAACACTCATCATGAGAATAACCCGCTTAGCATGGAAGATACCGACTACCTCATGTCGCTCTATGAACTATCCAGGCACACAAAAACGGATGTTTATTTGAAGTTTTTAGAGGTGGCACATGCAAATTTACTTAGAACGACAGGGTAATACCGCATATAGGTAGATATATGGTGGACTCATCTGGAACAACTTGGGTTTTCGAGTTTTGATGCACCAGCAGTATTCCCGCTTAGTACAGGCGAAGGCTAGCAAATAGGTTGAGAAGCGGCCAGCTAGAGAGCGAAAACGGTCATAAACATGCATTATGCATAAGTAACATTAGATACTAACATGAGTAGGATATGAACACCATGAACATAAATATCATAGATGCTATGTTGGTTTTGATTCAACTACATAAATGAACATGTGCCAAGTCAAGTCACTTGAAACATTCAGAGGAGAATACCATATCATCATACCACATCACAATCATTTTAATGCATGTTGACATCCAAGATAAATCATTATCCACTCCTAGCTACTTAAGCATGGCATGAGAAACTATAATCTCTAATTGTCATTGCAAACATGTTTGATCATAATAGGCTGAATCATGGATACTAGGTTAAACATATTTACAAAAACAGAATAAGTTGAGTTCATACCCGTTTCTCTCTGCCACAACCAGTTCATCAAATATCGTCATTATTGCCTTTCACTTGCACGACCGAATAATATGAAAATAATAATAGTGCAAGAGTGCCGTGGACTAGGCTGGAATCTGCAAATATTTTATTCAAAAAGGAGAAGACAAGGTAATATGGGCTCTTTATTAGGTCAATATCAATGCATATGAGAGCCACTCAACATTTTCATCGTGGTCTTCCCCTTGGTACGACTCAATAAAAGGAAAAGAATTTCAGAGAGACACACCGAAATATTTTTGGAGTTTTTTTTGAAGAAAGCAAATTAAAGAGAAAAATAAAAATGAGAAAAACTATTTACACGGGAGAGCTCCCAACAAGTAAAAGAAGAACAAGGAAATCTTTTTGGGTTTTCTTTTAACATTACAACTAAATTAGACTAGAAAGAAAAACCGAAAAGAAGCGAGAAATATTTTTGGGTTTTCTCTAAGTTTTTCAAACACACAAGAAGAAAGAGAGAAAATAAATCTAGCATGGATAATACAATGAAAAAGTGTGCACACCGACAGCTGGAATGAGATGTGTGAACATGAATGTAATGTCGGTGGGAATACGTACTCCCCCAAGCTTAGGCTTTTGGCCTAGCTTGGTAATCACCACTCGTAGTAGCCATCCGGTCCCATGTTGAAGTTCTGTGGAGCGGGCACCTGAGCGTCCCACTCCTGAGGCTCCTCCTCTGCCTCTGCCTGGGCGTTCCGGTAGGCAATAATATCCTCAGGCATGACCTGTATCCGCCCTTGGCAATGGAATCAAACAAAGCAGGTGCAGGCAACGGAATAATACCACAGGTTTCCACACTGAAAACCAGGTTGTAAGGAATATTATTAATAGAATCATTAATATCAGTAAACTGGTGATCTTTCATCGCCTGGTAATCAAAATAAACCTTGGGTAAACGATAATCATGTTGGCGGATCTGAACGTTAAAGTGACTCGCTAAGCGAGTAGCATAAATGCCGCCGTGGATTTTACCCTTGGCTCTGTTAAGGTGCAGACGGCGTGCAATAATAGCCCCTAGGTGTGGCGCCCCCGACTCAATCGTACACTAATCATACACGCAAACGTGTACGATCAAGCACAGGGACTCACGGGAAGATATCACAACACAACTCTAACACAATTTAAACGGAGGTCCACAATATTACAGACCAGGGATCCGAAGATCCGAATACACAAGTCAGTCATACAAATATTATCTGAGTATAGACATAGTTAGACAAGTTTTGCATTAAGGAGGCTAGCACAAACAGCGACACTAGATCGAAAGGCGTTGGCCTCCTGCCTAGGAGCCTCCGATCCTACTCCTGGTCGGCTGGCTCGATCCAGTAGTAAGTGCCCTCTGGACCCTCCTGGTAGTAAGCTCCGGTGGTGGCATCTGGCTCCTGGACTCCATCGTCTGATGTATCATCAAGGTGGGGTATGGGGAAAAGAGAAAGTAAAGCAACCGTGAGTACTCATCCGAAGTACTCAGCAAGCAAGGATCTATACTACATATGCAACATTATCAATGGAGAAAGGCTGTATAAGTGGACTGGGTTGCAGAAATGCCAGAATAGAGAGAAGGCCTAGTCCTATCGAAGACTAGCATCTTCAAACATCTTCTCGAGGCCATCATCTTGCAGCAGTAGAAGAGAGTAGAATAGCATTTTATTTAGCAAACATGTTGAAGTACAGCTTAAAGATCCTTCCTCAACTCCCAAGCGAGAAAGCGATCCCGAAGCTTCAATTAAGTAACAAGTATCCAGTTCAAGTAGTAGATCGGGATACACAAACTGAGCGTCCTTTACCGTAGGACCGGCTATCGATAGATGATTCATCCCTGCAGGGGTGCACTACTGTTACCCAACATGCTCGATCAACTCTGGCCGGACACACTTGCTGGGTAATGCCCATCCTCGGAAGATCAACACGAAGCAGCGCCCTACCTAGGCTCGGCAGAGAGGTCAGCACGCCGGACTAACCTATGCACCCAGAGGTCTTGGGCCATCGCCCTGGGCACCCTGCGCATTGCGAGCCTGGCCGGGGTGCAGGCGCGACACTGAGCTCGTCAGTGAAATATCCAGCCCAATCCCGACAATCAGCCCGCACGGTGAATCATGACGTCAGACGAGCTTTCGGGAGAAACGTACATCACAGAGGGTCCCATAACCATTATCCCACGTGGTGGTAGTGTGTATAGGGCACGTCGACCCACTCAGATCACACACCCAAATCCAATAGGCTCAATTAGTATCACGCGGAGACAATCAGAGTCTCTGATGCTCCGGCACAATAACACACTCGAGTGCCCTTCCGGCACACCCGACATCATAGATCCCCAGCGGGTACCCACTAGGGTGGACCCGCCTGTAACAAAGGTCAAGTAATCGTGTGGTCATAACATCAAGGGGGAAACCCGAGGAATCACCCTCGGCGGATTCCACTCGATGAAATCATCAGGGTGGACGTATGAGGCATCACCCTCGAGGTTCACACTGAGGGTTGCACGACAGAGTCGTATCGGAAGTGGAGAAGGAGGAATCACCCTCGATGACCACGACCGAACAACTACACTGCAGAGTATTCATCGGGAGTGCGTTACGAGGTATCACCCTCGGCACTCGATAGTTACTACGCAAAGTCGTACAACTAAGGGGGTGTGAAGTGAGGTGTCGGTCTCTGGTCGACGATCACGTTGATCGAGTCATCGATGATCAAGCAGGGGCAACAAGGATAAGGTGGTGGGGTCACTGATGGTTCACTACCAACCTATACTAAACAGTTTATCATAGGCAGGTAAGGTAGCAATGAACAGGTTACAATAGTAGGCTATGCATCAGAATAGGAGCATACATTAACAATAGCAAAATCTAATGCAAGCAGGAGAATAGAATGGGCGATATCTGGATGCTCAAGGGGGGGGGGGGCTTGCCTGGTTGCTCTGGCAAGAGAGAGAGATCGTCAACGGGCTGCTCGTCGGTAGTGTAGTCGTATCCAGGTGCAGCGTCGTCGGTCTCAGCGTCTATCGAAGGAGAAGGGTGGAGAGAAACAATAAATTCACGGCAATAATGCAAACAATATGTATGACATGCCTAAATGATATGCCGGGGTGTTCTACTGCCTAACTAAATGATTTAGTTAATTTAGGAATTTATTCGGACTTATTTAATTGAAGTTGGGCACTATTCATTTATCGAAATCGGTCTAAAAGTTCAATGTTCTTATAGCTAGAGGCATCTAACAGGAATACGGAGGGCGTATTCGGGTTCGTATCGGAATTCTGAGCAAGTTTCATGTATAAAGTATTTTCATCGGAGTTATGGATTATTTAATATGATTTTCTAAAGTTTTTATTAATTTCTGGAATTTAATTATTTATTTAAATTAAACATTATCCGAAACAGTAGTTGATGACATCAGCATGACATCATGCTGACATCAGCACAATCTGACAGGTGGGGTCCACCTGTCATAGACTGTTAGGCTAATCAGGGTTTAATTAACTTAACTAGTGATTAGGTTAATCTAATTAGGATTAATTAAACTAATTAATTACTAATTAATTAATTAATTATTAATTTTAATAATTCATTTTATCTTCTATTTTTCTTAATTCGTTTTAGGGGCTGGGCCCCATCTGTCAGTGGCTTAGGCCACAGATCGGGCTAACAGGCGACGGGTTTGGGCGCGGGTCGCGGAGCGGGCGCAGTACCCGGGCGACGGTGAGCGAGCGGGGGAGGGGGGGACACGAGCGGCGATGCGATGCGCGGCGGGCAGCGGCGCCGAGTGTGGGCGAAGCAGGGCGAGGCGGGGCGGTGAGCACGGCGGGGCACTGGGCGCGGGCAGCGACCACAGGGGCTCGGGCGACGACGAGCCTGGGCGAGGGGGAGAGACCCAACGAGGCAGGGCGGAGTGCGGTGGCCGAACGCGGCCACGGCGGGCGCGCGCGGGCCAGTGAGAAGTGGCCGCGGGGAGCGGCGGTGCTAGGCGGATGGCAGCACGAGGGGGGAGGCGCATGCAGGTTGTAGTGGCGCAGCAGCAGCGCGGTGCGGGGGCCGCGTTGAGCGCGGGCAGGGGCGTCCGGCGGTAGGAGAGGGCACGGGCGGGGCGCGGCGAGCGCGTGCGCTAGCGCGGTAGCGCAGACACGGCGTCAAACGGGCATTCGCGCTCGCGCGGGTGCGGGGCGGCATGAGCAGCGGCAGCGCAGAGGCAGTGCGGGCGAGCGGCGGTGATCGAGGGGAGAGGAGGGGCGCGGGCGGCGCGGTGCTCACCGCGAGCTGTAGGGGGCGGCAGCGGTGCTCGAGCTCGAGGGGGAGGACGGGGACGAGGTCCAGCGGCGAGCGGCGGCGGGGCGCGGTCGTCGGCGTCGAGCGCGTCGGGCCGAGGCGCGAGCGAGGGGCGCGTCGGGTCGGCGCCCGATCCAGAATGGATCGGGGGGGAGAGCGAGGGGGGGGAATGTGTCGGTGGGGGGGGGGGGGATTAGGGTTCGGTGGCCTCCTGGGGGAGGCCATATAGGGGAGGGGGAGCTGGGCCGGCCTGGTGGCCGTGGCCCAGTTGGGCCGGGGAATTTTCTCTTTTTTTTTTAATTTTTCTGTTTTGCTTTCTTTTGTCTTTTTCTTTTTATTTATTCACATTTCTCTGTTTACTAAATTGTTAAGCCTCAAAATGATTTTTGTAAAACATAGGAATTGTTCCAATAATTACTAGGCATCCTCTACTACTACCAAAAATTAGTTTGGAGTCAATTCGAGTTCACACAATTTTTATAATAAATAAAATGCTTTAATCCTTGCAGTTTTGGTAAAGTTTGAGCCACCTAATTAATTTATTTATTATTGGTTACAATTTTAAAATGGTCTCTGCAATATTTGCTATTTATCGAACATTTTAGTTTCTATGTTGGACAACTTTTATTTTCCACTTTCATTTAAATTTGAATTTGAGTTAGGAGTTGAAATGCAATATGATGCTAATGATGATTATGCACTATTAAACATGCTGACTTGTCATTATCAAAAGTGATTACTGTGGCTAATGACATGGGGTGTTACACTAGGCTATAGCTGTTATCGCTGTAAAGTGCGCGGTGTAAAATGGCGAAGTCAAGGGCAGAGAGTGCACCGACCTTCTCTCTAGCAATTAAACATTTAGCAATGAATAGAGCAAAATAATGCACAGCAAGAAACTGCAGACTAGTAGCAGTGACACATGACACGCCTCTCTCATCTCCCACGGACAGAGTACGATAAAAGCCCTCGAACTCTGCAGGCCTAGGCTCTCTTATTTCCCCGTCAGAAGGGATCAAGCATATATCACAAAAATCAGTAAGTGGTATCTGACGGGTTTCAGCATATAAATTAAACTGAACCTTAGGGGGGTTATTCCTACTCAGAAAATGAAAACTTTGAAAAAGGAATTTGTAAGGAGATGGTATTGTTCACACTCAGCTCCGATGAAGTCGGTGAGACCAGCATTAACAGCAAATTGTGCGAACTCTTGATGGATTCCGGTTCCATCCATGAAGGGGTTATGCGGCCATTCACACGGCCGCACCTCCGCCCTTCTCCGAGTGTGGAGATCATTGTTCGATACTCCCCAATGACTCCCTTAGAGCTCTTCTTGGAAGCAAACTTCCTAAAGAAACTCATCTTATTCCTATGAATAAAATTCTGAAAATTTTAGTCCACAAAATTTTTGTCGACAAAACTTCACAAGATTGATAGCAACTACTCATAAGGAGGCATAGAGGCTATATTGAGCATTCAAACTACTTAGAACTCTAAGAATTCAACATGCAAGCTCATCTACAGCAGCACCAAGAGTAGCTAATTATTCAAAATGTAATCCACTAAAGCAAAAAACTATTTGGAGCAATGGAGGAGTCACATACCAAGTAACAATCCCCCAAAACATTTTCGGAAATGGAGCCTCGAGCAAAGAGATCGAAATCCGCGGGTTTGAGAGCAAGAACATGAGAGAGAGAGCAATGGTGATTTTTTTTCTGGAGGTAGGTGATGACATGGGCTAAAGAGATAAGTGAGGGGGCCATGTGGGGACCACAACCCACCAGGGCACGCCTGGGGCTGCTGGCGCGCCCAGGTGGGTTGTGCCCACCTGGTGCACCCCCCTCTGATGTTATTTGTACTAAAAATTCAGAAAAATTCGGAAAAAAATCGTATTAAATTTTCAGGTCATTCTGAGAACTTTTATTTTTGGGTCATTTTTTTATTGCATGGGAAATTCAGAAAACAGACAAGGCATGGCATTTTATTTTATTTGACTAAGAAAAACAGAGAATAAAAGTTGGGAGCAGAAGGTTGTGCTTACTAAATTCATCAACTTCATACCTCTCGAAAATGATTCATTAATAAGGTTGATCAAGTCTTATTAACAACCACCTTCGATTAGCATGAAACCGAAGAACTTTCGTAAAACACTAAGTTACCTCAACGGGGATATGCATGTCCCCAACAATAAGCATTTCATATTTCTTTTTGGCAGTAGGTAGAGGTAGTTGAAAACTTCCAATAGTGAGTGTCAGAGATTTTTCAATAACATTAATAAAATTCACTTGGAATTGTTTCTTCGGAAGGTGCACCATGTATTCATTACCATTGATATGAAAAGTGGCCTTGCTTTTGTTGCAATCAATAACAGCCCCTGCAGTATTCAAAAAGGGTCTACCAAGGATAATCGACATGTTGTCGTCCTCGGGCATCTCAAGTATAACAAAGTCAGTTAAGATAATAACATTTGCAACAACAACGGGCACATCCTCACAGATACCGATAGGTATGGCAGTTGATTTGTCAGCCAGTTGCAAATATATTTCAGTACATGTGAGTTTATTCAAATCAAGTCTTTTATATAAGGAGAAAGGCATAACACTAACACCAGCTCCTAGATCACACAAAGCAGTTTTGACATAATTTCTTTTGATGGAGCAAGGTATAGTTGGTATTCCTGGGTCTCCAAGTTTTTTGGGTACTCCATCCTTAAAAGAATAATTATCAAGCATGGTGGAGATTTCAGCTTCCGGTATTTTTCTCTTATTGGCGATGATGTCTTTCATATATTTTGCATAAGGGGCCATCTTTAATATATCAGTCAAGCGAGTGCGCAAAAAGACTGGCCTAAGCATTTCAGCAAAGCGTTCAAATTCTTCATCATCTTTTTTCTTAGTTGATTTAGGTGGAAAGGGCATGGGTTTTTGAACCCATGGTTCTCTTTCTCTTCCATGTTTTCTAGCAACAAAGTCTCTTTTATCATATCTTTTATTTTTAGATTGTGGGTTATCAAGATCAACAGCTGGTTGTATTTCAACATCATTATCTGGTTGTTTATCATTGTCTGGTTGGGTATCTTCATGAACATCATCATTATCTTTTTCATTATCACTAGGTGAATGTTCATTACCAGATTGAGTTTCAGCATCAGAAATAGAAACATCATTATTATCAGGAGGTTTTTCTTGCTCAGGTTCACTAGAAGCATACAAAGTCCTATCATTTTTCTTTTTAGAAGGACTAGGTGCATCAATGTTAATTCTTTGAGAGTCTTGTTCAATTCTTTTAGGGTGACCTTCAGGATAAAGTGGTTCCTGAGTCATTCTATCCCCCTGGTTACTACTCTAATAGCATGATCATTCATATTATTATTCATTTCATCAAGCAACTGTTTTTGAGATTTAGCAACTTGTTCTAATTGAGTATGAACCATAGAGGCATGTTTTCCTACACCTCTAACATCATTGGAGATTCTAAATAACAAGTCACTCAAGCGGGCAATCATATCAGAATTATATTTCAATTGTTTCATAACATTTTCATTAAGGTGATCTTACTTTCTAATGTAATTATCAAACTCATAAAGGCATTGACTAGGATGCATATTATAAAGATTGTCCCTTTCATCAAATTTCATTAAAGAGTTTACCTCTACCACCTTGGGTGGTGGTGTGTCAAGTCCATGTATCTCTTCAATAAGAGGTAAATTTTTAACATCCTCTGCTTTAATACCTTTTTCCTTCATAGATTTCTTTGCCTCCTGTATATCTTCCGGACTGAGATATAAGATACCCCTCTTCTTCGGAGTGGGCTTATGCGGTGGTTCAGGAAGAGTCCAATCATCATAATTTTTTAATATATTATTCAATAATTCCTCAGCATGTTCAACAGTTTGTTCCCTGAAAACACAACGAGCACAACTATCTAGGAAATCCCTAGAAGCATCGGTTAGTCCATTATAGAAAATATCAAGTATTTCATTTTTCTTAAGTGGATGATTAGGCAAAGCATTAAGCAATTGGAGAAGCCTCCCCCAAGCTTGTGGGAGACTCTCTTCTTCAATTTGCACAAAGTTAAATATTTCCTGTAAGACAGCTTGTTTCTTATGAGCAGGAAAATATTTTTCAGAGAAGTAATAAATCATATCCTGGGGCTACGCACACAACCAGGAGCAAGAGTATTGTACCATATCTTAGCATCACCCTTTAATGAGAACCGAAATATTTTGAGAATATAGTAGTAGTGAATTTTATCCTCATGAGCAAAAAGGGCGGCTATATCATTTAAATTGGTAAGGTGTGTCACAACAGTTTCAGTTTCATAGCCATGGAAAGGATCATATTCAACCAAAGTAATTAACTCTGGGTCGACAGAGAATTCATAATCCTTATCATCAACAGAGATAGATGAAGTAGCAAACATAGGATCACATTTCATTCTAGCATTCAAAGATTTCTCTTTCAGTTTGCATAATAATTTCTTAAGATCATCTCTATCATTGCAAGCAAGAAAATCTCTAGCTGTCTCCTCATCCATAACATAACCTTCAGGTACCTTAGGCAATTCATATCTAGGAGAGCTAGGCCTAATAGGTGTTTCAAGATTTTCAATTTCAAGCACTTCATCAGTTTCAATAATTTCATCAGTTTCAGCATTCTCAATATCTTTAGCTCTAGCAATTTGTTCATAAATAAATTCACCTAGTGGCATATTATCATCAAGCAAGGTACTAGCATCATCATGAGTAGTATTCATAGTAGAAGTAGCATCATCAATAACTTGCGGCATATCAGGATTAATAGCATGTGGTGGTGTTGCAAGTCTACTCAAAATAGAAGGTGAATCAAGTGCAGAGTGTGATGGCAGTTCCTTACCTCCCCTCGTCTTAGAGGGAAAAATCTTAGTCTTGGTATCCTTCAGATTCTTCATAGTGATAAATTGATAATAATCCCAAGTGACTCAACAAATATAGCTATGCCCCCGGCAAAGGCTCCAGAAAAAGGTCTTGATAACCCACAAGTATAGGGGATCGCAACAGTTTTCGTGGGTAGAGTATTCAACCCAAATTTATAGATTCGACACAAGGGGAGCCAAAGAATATTTGCAAGTATTAGCAGCCGAGTTGTCAATTCAACCACACCTGGAGATTAATTATCTGTAGCAGTATGATCAGTAGCATAGTAATATGATAGTAGTGATATTAGTGATGATAGTAACAGTAACAGTGATAGAAATGATTTTGTAGCAGTTGTAACAGTAACAACAATAGTAACTTGGCAATAACAGTATGTGGTAAATTCGTAGGCATTGGATCGGTGAATTCGTTGGATGATATTCATCACATAACAGTCATAACCTAGGGCGATACGGCACTAGCTCCAGTTCATAAATATAATGTAGGCATGTATTCCGTAAATAGTCATATGTGCTTATGGAAAGAACTTGCATGACATCTTTTGTCCTACCCTCCCATGGCAGCGGGGTCGATGAGGAAACTAAGGGATATTAAGGCCTCCTTTTAATAGAGAACCAGAACAAAGCATTAACACATAGTGAATACATGAACTCCTCAAACTACGGTCATCACCGGAAAGTATCCCGATTACTGTCACACCGGAGTTTATGGATCATAACACGTAATAGGTGAATATGACTTGCAAGATTGGATCTAGAACATAGATATAATGGTGATAACATAAACGGTTCAGATCTGAAATCATGGCACCCGGGCCCAAAGTGACAAGCATTAAGCATGGCAAAGTCATAACAACATCAATCTCAGAACATAATGGATACTAGGGATCAAGCCCTAACAAAACTAACTCGATTACATGATGAATCCCATCCAACTCCTCACCGACCAGGGAGCCTATGAAGGAATTACTCACTCCTGGTGGGGAGCATCATGGAATTGGCGATGGAGAAGGGTTGGTGATGATGAAGATCGAAGATTGAAAGTACATGTAGTCCCCATGTGTGGTTTTGGTAATTAAATGACAATCCTTATGGACTAATGTTTACATTGAGATATACATTTGAAGGTTAGTCCCATTGGAAAATGATTCAAGAATATTGGAAGACAACTCCTTTGAAGCAACAATTACATCGAGATGATCAAAATGGAGTTCATTGAAGTATCTGAAGGATTACATGCTTAGAGCTATGGTTTGAGCCACAATGGATCAAGATCCTAAAAGGATGATTTGAATGATGAATTCTAGGAGTGGCTCAAAGATATGATCATAATGGACTCATGTGTTGAGTCATGATTGATCACGTATTCAAGCAAGCTATTCAAGTGAAGAATTCAATATACCCTTCAAGACGTCAAGATTAAACATGGAGTAGAGATATCGATTGACCAAGAGGAAGCTCAAAGATCGAACACTAAATGGTCAACACACGAGCGCAAACGATGCACCACATAGGATCTTGTGGTATGATAAGCAATTGTCAATTGCACTTTGTGTACTAACCCATACTATGTGTTGTCTATGTTTTTGAGGGTTAGGTGTTTCTCATGGGCTCGCATCGAGAGAGAGATTTCAAGTGTCCATGAGAGGATGACATCAAGTGTTCATGATCATGGCTGACAAGGGCAAGTTCAAGATAACCATCCCGAAGGATTACATGCTTGAAGCTTGTGGATGATCACATGATGGACAAGTGAAGATGAATACAAAGCAAAGCTTCCCACATTGTGTATGGGGGAGCTAGTTGAAGCCTTCACCAAGTGTCATGATCAAGATCATCGTTCTGACTTGAGCCAAGCATAAACATCAACATCAAGCTCAATTGGAATGCTTTAGTCAAAGGTATTAGTTCCTTTGGCTTTAGTTGTGAGGATCGATGACCATCGAAAAGGACATATGCTCAAGAATGAGTTTCCGGAAGCTATCTAGTATAGTTCTTTTATGATTCTTGAGTTATAGGGATCCCGCACTATTAAGAGGGGATCAAAGGGGTTAGTGATAGATTTTCTCAAGTCAACATCTTCTATTCTCTCATCTTATTCCAACATAGGCATATTTCACTCCTATCCAATACAAATACAATATGCCTACACATCTATCAAAGAAAATCCAAAGCCAAATAGGTTACCCAAATACATGATAAAAGCTTTGCATAATTTCATCCTCTGTTTTGGTTGATCTTGGGTGATTCTCTATGTGAGGACCTGGGCTTTTTCCATAGCTTCAAAACAAGCCCAAGATCATCAAAATCGGAATCCGGATGTGAAAGTTATGCTTGTTTCAGTTTTGGGGTTCCTGCTGTTTTTTTATGGGCCGGACATCCGGGACTAGGCCGGATGTCCGGGCTCCCGGGACGCCCCGGATGTCCGGGATCCTCCCGGAAATCCGGCCGTCCATGTCCAGAGAGCATTTTGTGCTGCTATTTATTCCGGATGTCCGGCACTTGGCCGGATGTCCGGGCCTCCCCCGGATATCCGGGCCCCCTGTTTTTCCTACTATGCTGTGTTCTTCGTGTGGTTTTTCTACAGCCGCCGGATGTCCGGCCATTGCCCGGATGTCCAGCCCGGCGCTGTCACTTACACTAAAACGGCTAGTTTTCTTGCCACACTATATATACCCCCTCACCACTTCGTGGAGGGGTTGACCACTCCATTCTAAATATCCCAAGAACCCTAAGTGGCTCCCTCTCACTCTTCCACACCAAATCCTAGATCCCGGAAGCATTTGTGAGAGTTCTTGAGAGTTGTTCCAATCAAAAGATAGATCCACTCCCTCTCCCTCTCTTGACCAAAGGAATTCGTGATTTGAGCAAGTCTTGAGCATTTCCCCCTTGATCTTGTTACTCTTGGAGGTTGGAGACTCCTAGGCGGTAGGAGTGCTCCGGTGAGGAATCAACTTGTGATTTGTCCCCCGGAAAGTTTGTGAAGGTTTGGAGGCCGCCTCAAGGTCTACCACTAGTGGTTGAGAAATGCCTTCGTGCTGTTGTCTCAAAGGGAGAATAGGGTGAGCCTTCGTGGCGTTGGTGTGCCTTCGTGGTAACATCCATCCCTCCAACGGTGACTAGCTTCCCTCCAAGGAAGTGAACATCGGGATACATCCTCGTCTCCGTGTCTTCGGTTATTTCTAACCCTAGCCACTACTTGTGGTTTACTTTGGTCTCTTGACCTTGCATTCACTCTATCTTGTTGTCCTTATTATATTGTGTTGGTTACCATACCGTAGAGATTATTTAGGCCAACACTTTATAGTCCGCAATTCATACTTACTACTATTGTTCTATCTTGTGCTTAGTGTGAATTGCTAGCTTGTAACATTCATTTCCATATCTTGTGACATAACTTGTGTAAGCTTGTAGTGCTTACTTGAGTTTGATTGTATCATTCAATTCCATATATTGTGATACAATTTGTGTAAGCTTGTATTGCTTACTTGTGGTTGTGTGTATTATTCATTTACATATCTTGTGAGATACATTGAGTAAGTTTGTGTAACTTACTTGTGCTTACTCATATCCTCGTTGTTCTCATCTTGTTTATCCTAAGTTGTTGGTGCACTTAGTGAGCCTAGTATATTTAGGATTTGTGCTTGAAAAGTATCCGCTTAGTTTATTTCCGCATTAGGATATAGCCAAATCCGTAAAAGTTTTTAATACGCCTATTCACCCCCCTATAGGCGACATCGTGGTCCTTTCAATCCCCCTCTCCGGAGCCCCAAACGGACTCCAGATCTGGCCTCCCGATGAAGAACAGGAGGTGGCGGCGGCTCCGTCTCATGAAATGCGATAATTCTTTCTCCCTCACTTTTTTCTCCAAAAATAGGATTTTATAGCGTCGGGGTCAGGGTCTGCGGGGCCACCAGGTGGGCACAACCCACCTGGGCATGCCTGGAGGGGGGGGGGCGTCCTTGTGGGTTGTGCTCACCCAGGGGCCCCCCTCCGGTGGTTCTTGGCTCCAGTATTTTTCTTTTATTCCGTAAAAATCTCCAAAAAGTTTCGTTCCATTCTGAGAACTTTTATTTCTGCACAAAAACAACACCATGGTAGTTCTGCTGAAAACAGCGTCAGTCCGGGTTAGTTTCATTCAAATCATGCAAATTAGAGTAAAAAACAAGAGCAAAAGCGTTAGGAAAAATAGATACGCCGGAGATGTATCAGATGCCGTATGATGACCGAGAGTGGGGGTTGGAGCTGAACGTGATGTGCAGGCAAGACCGGCTTCTCTGGCGGTGCATCGTACCCATGATTTGTGTCTATGCCTTCGACTACCACTTGCCATAGCGCGTTGCCGCGCAATTTGGTAGGGCGCAACGTACACCACCGGGCGGTCTCATCGATACCGGTGGCTCCGACCTACACTTGTGAGTGCATTCTTCTCCATTTCCGTGTTTTTGTTTTGATGTTTTATGTACATTCTTTCTTATGGTGTCTTGCATTCTTTCTTATGCCTTGCAGGATGAGCAGGCAGAAGAATCAGTCGATCATAGATTGGGGAGAGCAACATGCCAGATACATGAAGGAATGGAACGAGTGGAAAACTCGCAAAGATGTGGAGAGAAAAGTAATGGACTGGAATGAGTACGAGGATCACATGCGGTGGTACGACGTTGGCATCAAGCACCATCTGCGTCTGAGGCCCCAGTGGACGAAAACAGATGCCGAAGAACTATATGATGACGACTCCGAGAATGAGGCCTACCATGACAGCATCAGAGAGCTAAAAGGCGGATTTAGGGAGTATGGACCCCTCATGAACAGAATGGTAAGTTGTTTTAATATGTTTTCAACCGGCGGTTGGATGAAATCTACTTTAGTGAGTGTGACTCATTTATTGTTTTGCAGTCTTCGGAGCTGAACAAAAGCATTTTTGAAGCCTCGGATGCTCTAAGTTCTATCCCCGGGACTCGAGATAGTGAGAAGAAGTTGAGGGGAATGGTGAAGGTAAGATCGAGCCTCCTACAATTACATTCTTTCTGAAGTTCATTTTCGTTTTTAACCATAAATTTGATCCATATTTTGTTCTTGTTTCGTTCTTATTGCAGAAGATCGTTAACAAATGTCACAAGCTTGCGGACCTACTTGGGTGCGCTACCTCCTCCGTTGATGCTTATGCTCCTGCAGCCCCGATGCATGGCCTCGCTTCATCGAGCCAGGCCGCCTCGTCGTCTAGGGTGGCTGAAGAGGACGAGGAGGAGAACGAGGACGAAGAAGGTGATGATGAAGATGAAGAAGAGGACGAGGAGCGAGCAGAAGAAGAACATGAGGAAGAAGAGGAACAAAGCGATGAGGAGGAGGAGTACGACGACGATGACAGACCTCCACCAACTCAGACAACCCAACGCGAGAAGAGGAATGTGCCGAAGAAGGATTGGGCAAGTCCATCCCCGTTTCAGAGAGCACATCCTACTCAGCGCAGGAAGAAGGCAGATGAGAACCGTTCAAAGAACAACGAGGACCGTACCTTGAAGAGGGGAAGGAGCAAGTGAAGTTGCTGCTGTTGAACTAGTCCGTTGAACTAGTTAAACCTTTTATGTTGGCTTCGTGAAACTATTTGGTATTTGTTGAACCATTTGTTATGTAAAACTTTTTGCTACATGTGTGATGTGTGCTATGTTTCTTACTTGAACCATTTGCTTCGCGAGCATGCTTATTGTTTTTAAATCTATAATTGCTGTGGCAAAAAAAATGAAGACAAAAATACAAGTTGTGTGCAAAAAATGCACTATGAGGCCCCCCACCGCCAGATCCCTTGGTGGTAGGGCTGCACAGCCTACTGCCAGGACCTCCGGTGGTAGGGGGCCTCACTCCACGGCCCTCAGTACTGGCACCTGAAGTGCCTGAATTTTTTTTGGTAAGGTTGCACACCCTATCGCCGGGGCCCGTGGCGGTAGGATTGCACAACCTACCGCCAGGGTCTTTGGCGGTAGGTCGGCTGCCAGGGTCTCGGGCGGTAGGTCGGCTGCCAGGTTAGCATCGAGACGTTAGCGGGACAGCGGCTGCCGTTACTCTACCACCAAACATTCTGGCGGTAGGCTAGGTAACCCTACCGTCGAGAACCCTGGCGGCAGGAAAAGGGTCAAATGTCAAAATATTTTTCAATCGGGGAAGGAATGGATGGTTTCTGACTTGACGATGCACCTTTGGGACATGGCGACCCGATCGTCAACTCGGCGATGACGCCAGGTCGCGCAGTACGGGCGGTCGAATTCGTGCTCGCGCAACGACCTTTTCTCCCTTCCCCCCGGCTTTCTCGTCTCCTTTGCATCAGCCGTAGCATGAAGATATGCATACATGCACCACACGACACGCATCGTAGTACTACTATATGGTTTGGTCGATTTCTCATGAGCATCCAGCTAGCAACCAGCCGTCAATGTAGGTAGCCGGTGACCAGCTAGTGCTAGGAGGACGGACGGAGGTCCAAGGCGGCCAGCAGCACGCAACATGGGATCGTGAATCGACGCAACTCATCCTTGTAGTAGCTGACAGTTCCAGCTGTGGATCTAGGGGCAGAAAACACATATTTGACCTGTGGACGAAAACATTTCAAAATTTGAACTGCTTTCAAAAAAAATTCACGCTACTGACCCTTTCGAGTGGCGCCCGACAGAAAGGCGCCGCTCCCTACCGTGCAGCGCCTTTCCTTTAGGCGTCGCACCCCCGGCCAGCGTGGCAGCCCGGGGCCAGGCGCGGCCCCACAGACAGCAGTGCAACGCCTATCGCTTGGGCGCCACACTTGTAATGTGCAGCGCCCGGTCCTTAGGCGATGCACTATCTGTTTGCCACTTAGGCTGGCCCCACCCCCTCACTCCCACCCCACACACAACCTGAAGCTAAGCGCCCCCCCCCTCTCTTCCCCTCTCCCCCCTCTCAAATCCTTCTCAAATCTTGCAAATCCGGAGTGTTTGTCCGTGGATTTCGAAGCCAACCCCTCCCTTAAGGTAATCTCCTCCGATCCCCTCTTTTTCATCCATAGGAATTGGAACATTTGCTCAAATCTTGCTACTTTGGGGAAACCCTAGTTTTGGCTTGGATTTGGAAATTTGTGTTGAAACATGTTATGTTTCTTTGCTAATTTGGTAGGGTTAGGCTTCATACTATGCTAGGGTTAGGGTTATGTGTGTTTTTTTGTTGGGGTTAGGGTTATGCTATTGTTAGGGTTGTGGTTATTGTTAAGTGGGGGTTAGGGTTATTGTTTCATATCTATGTTAGGGCTTATGTATTTTGTGCAAATATTTGGTTAAGTACTTACTTGATATATGTGTGTTTTTGATTATTGTAGGGACGGGAAGAACATGTGTTTATGTTCATCATGTGGATAAAGTGGCCTTTTTGAAAGGCAATGTTGAGCCGGACCCGGATGAGCTTGACTTGGTGTTTGAGAGTAGTCCTAGCTATGCGGAGCTCTTGGAACAAGTGAGGAAGGATTTGAATTGGATGGACCCAAGTGACGTTGTTGAGTTCGAGGGAAGGCATAATGTTGGTTTTGGAATGCACATCCGTTGGAAGACAATGCGTGTGAACTCCGAGCAACGTTGGGTTGCATACAAGGAGACGGTTGCCGAATCTCTAGACAAGGCTCTTGAGTTATTTGTCTCCAAGAAGGTTGAGTCTACTTTGCATTTGGACTTGAACCGGAACCCCTCCCCGTTGGTTGCTAGTACTCCCCCACCCATGAACCAAGATCAAATGAGTGAATCTCATTTCACGCAACAAGATTGGCCAACATTGAGCCCGATTCCAAACAACCAAAATGAAGCTTTTGAAGAGGAGAATGATGAGTACGAGGAGGATGACAACGAAGTTGATCTCCATGACAACAATGTGGGTGATCTCGACCAATATCATGTGCAAGAGACAATGGACCAATCCATCCCTTTTTCCCGTGCATATGCATCGGACTCGGATGACGATGGTCCCGATGAAGAAGTTGATGAGGAGGGGTTAACGCCGAAGGAGGCCCAAGCATTCAAGAAGGTATTCGGGCGGGATCACAAGACACCATTGTTCAAGGATCTTAGTCTCGCGGATGAAGCCGTTGTGGATGGTGGCAAATGTATATCTCTTGGAGCTAGGCCAAGTTCTCACCGTGATTTGGAAGATGGCAAGAACGGGATATTTCCCGGTTGTGAGTTTGATTCTTTCTTGGAATTGAAGATGTGGCTCGACAACTACTCGGTTATGCATTATTGTCCACATAGAGTGGCCAACTCGGACGTCAATGTGCGTTACATGGTTAAATGTGAAGTGCCAAGATGTCCATGGATTGTGCGTGCAAGGCCATGGAAAGGAGGTCCCACTTGGCGCATAGTGAGTTGTCTACCAAATCACATGTGCCGACAGAAGAATGCGGATGGCGAGCTTGTGTACCAACAACACAGACAACGCACGTCCGAGTTCATTGCTTACAGGCTTTCCAACCAAATATCCACACTTCCAACAATGAGCATTAAGAGTGTCATTGACATTGTGAAAGCCATCTTTCATTACAAGATCAAGTACGGCAAGGCATGGAAGGCGAAGCAAGCCGCATTCAAGATGTTATATGGCAATTGGGAGGAAGCATACAACCGACTCCCTAGGTTGTTGTTAGCTATGGCCGCCACAAACCCAGGCATGGTTCATGTGGTCGAGCCTCATGGGCACCAAACATTGATTCACAACGGGAGAACCGTCCGAGTATTTGGCCGTGCATTTTGGGCCTTTGAGCAATGCGTGAGGGCTTTTGAGCATTGTCGGCCCGTCATCGCCATTGATGGCATGTTCTTGACCGGACAATACAAGGGCACTCTTTTGGTTGCAATAGCAAGTGATGCCAATAACCGGGTGTTGCCTTTGGCTTTCGCTTTGGTTGAGGTGGAGAACAATGATAACTGGGAGTGGTTCTTGCGTCAATTGAGAACAAGGGTATTACCGGCTGAAAGGGAAATTTGTGTCATATCGGATCACCATGCAGGAATTCTAAACGCGGTGGTTGTTGACATTCCCGGACATGCGATGTTGTACCATCGATGGTGCATGAGGCACTTTTGTGCAAACTTCTATAGGGCATGTGGTATCAAGGAGTTGGCCGATGATCTTCAAGATTGTTGTCTCGCTTTCTCCGACAGGCGGTTCGGCAACTTGTACAATGCATTGGTCACACACAAGAAGCTTGATCCCGGTGGTCTTGACTTTCTCAATAGGAACATTGTAGAAAGGAATAAGTGGGCACGTGCTTTCGATGAAGATGGCTGGAGGTACGGTCAAATGACAAGCAACATGGCAGAATGCTTCAATAAGGTGCTCAAGGGTGTACGTGCATTACCCGTGACGGCAATAGCTCAATACACATTTGACAAGATGAATGCGTACTTTTTAAAGTACTCAATGGAGACGGATAAGCAGATTGCTGGTGAGAACAAGGAAAAGCACAAGTATAATTTCCCACCAAAGATTACCACCAATGCCTGCCCTATCTGTGATCTTGCAACACGCATCGTCCAGCTACATATGAAAGAAAACAATGTTAACTTGACAGCAAGGTTGCATTGCTAATGAAGAAATGAGTTGATAACAAAACAAACCAACTACCTGTCGGTACAAGTAGGCAAGAGTCGCTGAACCCTAGCTCTATCTGCTATCGAAGACGGTCAACGCCTTCAGCCACATCCATGGAGCGTTCTTGCCCGTGGAGTCAGGAAACAAAGTCCTCGAGATAACGTACCACATATAAACACGAGCATGTGTCTGGACCACATCATCAGTGGCATCCGCAGGGCAATGGGCAAAGTTCCTTCGAATCCACGTGAAAGCAGCTCCGGCTGCTTTCCTTTCCTTCTTCTTCTCTTTTCCCTCCTCTACATCAGCCTCAGCCTCGGTAGGAGCCATACCGATAAGAGCAGTCATCTGCTGGCGCCACCCATCAGAATCGGTGCTCATACAGAGAGGCCTCCCGTCGATAGCAAGCCCGGTGATCAAGGAGACATCCTCGAGCGTCACGGTCATCTCCCCAGTTCGAAGATGGAAACTGTGCGTCTTCGGCCTCCACCGATCAGCAAGAGCGGACACCAGTGGAGCGTTGAGGTTCGGCGTGGACCAGCTGACCAACTGAATCCACGGGAGTAGTCCTGCCTGCTGGATGTACGGTGTGTACCGCTCATCGTACGGCATGGCAGGACCAGAGACCCCGTGATACCGAATCTTCAGAGGTTGAAGCTTCTGCAAAAAACAAGTAATGACAAATCTTAGGGCATGCCAATTTTAACTAAAGGCAAATTTGCTAAATATTTAGATTACTCATTATTACCATCTCCTTCTCGCGCATCATGTAGGCCCGGTGTCGTGTGTCATAGGCATCGTCGAGAAGCCAAACCATCCTTACAAAGTTCAAACAATAAACATATATGAGTTCATCTCAAATATCGGTATACACTAAACGTCTCATATGTGTTCATCTAAAAAAAATAAACAATCTAGGTTTCACTAACAAGAATCATATAGTACCACTATGACTACACATCCTCCATCACAACACCCAATCTTGGACAAATAAAGATCCAAACCAAGCAAATCAAGGGTTCCACCCAATCTTGGACAAATCCCTAAAATTGCAATGAATTTACGGAGGAAAAGAAAGGGAACGGAGGAGTTTACCTAGTAGGAGGGATTGGAGATCGAATCCACGGCTTAAATCTTCAGATCTGAGAGGGGTATGGGGGGGGGGGATCCGAAGGGGGCGCCGCCGGTGCTCTCTGTTCCAGAGAACAACTCCCTGGAGATAGGGAAGAACTGCCTGGCTTAAGTCACAGTGCAGCGCCCAAGCGATAGGCGCTGCACATTACAATGTGTGGCGCCCAGAGGTTAGGCGCTGCACTGCTGTCTGTGGGGTCGCGCCTGGCCCCGGGCTGCCACGCTGGCCGGGGGTGCGACGACTAAAGCAAAGGCGCTGCACGGTAGGGTGCGGCGCCTTGCTGTCGGGCGCCACTCGAAAGGGTCAGCAGCGTGAATTTTTTTCGAAAGCAGTTCAAATTTTGAATTGTTTTCGTCCACAGATCAAATATGTGTTTTCGGCCGGATCTACGTAGCTGCTTGCTTGCTTCGAGACGCGCACACGTCACGCGTCCCACGCAACGCCTGCGCACGCCAGCACGGCATGCCAGCTGGCTTCCTCCCCGTACGTACTACGTGCCTGGGTGAATGGAAGATTGAATGCGCGCGGCGACTCGATCTCGGGTGTCGGGTAGCGGAGGCGTAAAGCCAAAGCGGCCGGCCGGTGAGCCACCTCTCGCCAGCTGCCCAGCTCGACCGATCGGTCCATGCATGCATGACGACGACGACGCCGCGTACCGATGTCATCCTTTGATGTACTACGCGCGACCGCCATGCCCTGTCGGTTAGCGTTCGAAGAGTTTGAGTTTAGCTCGTCCATCAGCATGCCATGACGACGACGTCGATGGATCTTTGTGGCGATGGCATGGGGCGTATGGAGTGCGAGACACGGCTCGTGCACGTACGAGACGTGTCATACGCATGCACGGCACGGTGGAGCGTGCATGTGTTGTTTATGTGACCGGCTGGACGCGGCGAACAGGATACGAATCAGCACGTGCGCACACCGTACGCACACATCATGCGGACCATGTGTTTGATTTAGTGATGATGTGATCATGCCGTTTTAGGTCGACTTTGGTTGCAGGATTGATTGTGGTGGCCAGTTGAACATATCGTACTCATTATTCCCTCCGTTTAGAATTACTTGTTGCAGAAATCATTTAAAAGTAAAGGTATTTGAAACTAAAATATGTTTAGATGTATCTCTACTTTTGACGAATAATTTTGGACGGAGGAAGTACATTACAACTGCAACGAATTATTGAGGGACACGCGCATTGGAATTACCCGGAGCATATTAATTACCAACGCTCGTACTATATTACTAGTTGTGCCGCCCTCTGCATGATCCTCTCCTCCCACGAACACCGAAACGCAGGGCACATGCCTCGCCGCCACGTCGATCGTTCATTCCGAGCCATCCCAAGCGGCGCATACAGGAACCATCCCAAGCCCCTGGACCAGGTTCGTCGACGGTCGACGACTCCTTTTTTCACGGCAAGGTTCGCTGAACCTCCGTCGCCCCGTCTTAGGAGTACTGGTCGCTCCACCGATCTCATCTTCAAGCCACCCGGCCCAGCAGTGTATGCATGGGCTTAATTAGAAACTCAACAGTACGCGCCGGCATTGAAACTGCAACTGCCTCGTCGCATGTACAGCTGACGGCGCAGTACAAAGTGGATGGTCATGTGCTGTCGCCCCGCCGCCGTCGGTCTGTTCCAGCTTCCGAATGTGTCTAGGATCAACAAGACGTGGATCATCCCGATCCCCTGAACCAAGTTCAGTGGCCGGGCAAGCATGCATTGTTTTTGTTTTTTTGTTTTTGTTGTTGCCGAAAGCATGCGTTTGATTTCCACATGGCTAGGTTCACTGAATCTCCTCCACGCGAAGTTCTGCATTGAACTCTGCCACTGCCAGTACCAGTACAGTCATACCTCGGCGTTCTATCTCGAGTATCCGCTTCTCGTTTCACCCACAGATTTTTGCAGAAAGTTCCAGAACCTTAGATATAGATCGCAGAAATTAATTGTAGTACACTGAATTCAGTTTTTATCCAAAGGAAAAAACCAGGCAGGTCCCACCATCCAAAAACCCAGCGGCTGTGGAGTAGATGTTACTGTGCATGCAGCCGCAGCAACAGAAAAGAGATCGCTAAACCCAGCAGCAGCAGTAGCACCTGGGGGAGGCAGAGCAGGGCAGAGCTGGCAAGCAAAGCAAAGCTCCATCGCGCCGCGCCGAGCGGTTTCTTTTCCCCGCTCTCTCTCTCACACCCCTCCCGCGCGCCACCTATAAATACCGCCTTCCTCCCCCTTCCTCTCCCACTCAGTCAGACGTCACAGCCACAGAGAACAAGCGAGAAACCACTCTGTACAGAGAGAGAGAGAGGAAGAAACTGAGAAGGAGATAGATAGAGGGAGAGGGATCGACATCCGTGTGATTCACCGTTCATCATGAGGCCGATCAAAGAAGGCGAGGCGCTGGTGGGAGTCGCCGGGGCGCCGGCGGCGGCCGGCCACGGCCACGGCGCGCACCCGGGGCTGTGGAGGACGCCCACGCCGTACCTCTTCCTCGGCTTCGCGCTCATGATGGGGCTCATCGCCGTGGCGCTGCTCGTGCTCGTCTGCACGCGCCGCAAGCCCTCCGGGTCGTCGCGGCGGGGGAGCGCCGGCGAGGAGGCGTCGGCCCGCGGGATGGCGCCGCTCGACAGGGAGCCCAAGGTCGTCGTCATCATGGCCGGCGACGACATGCCGTCCTTCCTCGCCAGCGCCAGGCCGTTCGCGTTCCCCGCCGTGAACGGCGCCAACGCCGGCGAGCAGCGGCAGGTCGACGCGGCGTAGGCGCGACGCCCGCCCGTGTAACCGCGGGACCAATTTTGGCCTAGGATTTTCCCTGCGTGATCTGTCCGTAGAATCTACTACTCAATCAGTAGCAGAGAAGATAGAGCTCTCTGTAGTAGCTTGCGTTTCTTGGTGAGGTGAGGTGAGCGGCGCGCATGGCGTGAGCGCGCCGGCGGCGTGTGTTGAGATCTGTGAATGCGAAAGCGAATGGAATATTGGCTTGCATCTTCATTCAATAAATGCATGATGCTTGCTTGGCTGCTCCCCAATTCGATTTGATTTCCACTTGAAATTTCAGCGCCTTCCGTTTGGGTGAGCAGTATAAAATACTCGCCCGTCGTCGTCATTCTGGGAGACTCTCTAAGTTTCACCGTGTGAGTTATCGAGCATTAACCGCTCTCCCGTCCTGATCGAGTTTGATCACCACGTAGTAAAAGTTTGTGCGAGGTGACGGGGCTTCCTGGCCGGGCACGGGCAAACTTTTAACATGATTGTTCTAGACTGCAACTGCCGGTTAAGTGCATGTTGAAACGCACACAGTGAACTTTCGGTTCCTTGTCTATGTCGAAACGTACACAGTACACGGTGACAACGAGCAAAAAGTACACAGTGAAAACGAGTATATATAGGATTAGATGGGGTGCATTCATCCATTGTGTGGTCTTCAAACGCGAGCACACAGACTAGAAAACAAAAATAGGGGAGCCTAGCGCGTCGTCGACACGTCGCGTAGAATTTATGCAACGGACTGTATGCGCTGCCCTTTATCAAACCAAGGTGAAACGAAGGTTTTTTTTCGTGGTAATACGTGTCTCATTCATATTATAAAGAGCAAAGTACAAGTCATGTAAGGACCAACATGACAAAACTGAAAAGATAGTAGAACATCTCTGAGCTTGACACCAACGTCCATCATCTGCCTCCGGCACCACCATAGCAGCCACCGAAGGAAAGAATGACGGATCACCTTCTCACCTGAGCTCGACGTGGCTCCATCGCTGATATGCAGCTTTGCGGACCTCCAAGGTGTCTCACCAAAAGTGAAGCCCTTACCGTTGAACGAATCAGGCCGGGGCAACACGCTGGACATGCCATCGAACTCCAGATCTGGCACCCCGCCACGACTAAGACGCCGAAGGAGGAAACCATACCTGCCATCCACGAACCACGAACCCAGCAGACGTTCCGTCTTTCAGATGTTGTCGATGCAGACTACAATCTGCATCCGCTCCTGGACTATCTCCCAAACTCCGCGTAGTACTTTTAGAGGGCGCGTAGTACTTTTCTTACAAAAAACTACACGTACTACAGTCTCTTAAATAGCAGAATCTGCTTGTTAACAATGATTTTTTTTGTTATCCAGTTTGTGGAAGTACGAATTTTCTCACCAAAATCAATATTCCTGGTCTTCCTTTGTTTTTCGGGCATGCTATTTCTCATACACCTATAATTTGTTGCATCATTGGCCGATTTTGGGAGCGCATAGGAGAGCAACCCCCAAGGCCGAGACGGGACGAGGCAGCCGGCCATGGCGTCCCTAATGTGGCCTCGTCATGATCGAGCGGGATGCTTGATCGGTTCAGGGCATCTCAACCATGCATCATCAAATCTTTCCTCAGATGTTCCATCTATAAATTGGTCCGGATGTCTGAAATCACACAAGCTGTCTTCAAACTGGGGGGGGGGAGGGGGACTCTGGAACTGTAAACTCAGTGTACACACCTGTAGACCATCGACACTACCAACTCCGCCTCAGACCCCACCATAAACTCATTTCTCCCTCTTTCTTCTTTATCTCCTCTCTTCATTGGACAATGAGTGGACACTCGGTGAATAACGCCGGACATTTGGTAACCATATTTGATGGCGTCCCTTGGAGATGCCCTCAGGTGTTGGTTCAGGTGCGGGGAGATGTGGGGGAGATGAGGCGTGTTGTCGAAAGAGAGGAAGCTCGCGTGTGTTTGCTATATGATGAAGATGATTGGCCAGCCATTGGACTTCACCAATGTCTTTAGGTCAAATTGACTGAAAGTTTGTCCGAAAATGCCTAAACTTTGTTTTTCCTATCCGCTAGGTGACGACAAAAAGAACATGCTATAGGATGAAGACACGGGGCCGAAATCACGCGACTAGAGAACATGTGTTTCTAGGATAGCCCGATCCCACAACCGTCGCAGCCAAAACCGCCATAATCGGAATCGGGGAAGGAGAGCGGGATGGTGACGATGAAGTCGGAGGGCACGGAATCTGAGCCATTGAATGAGGATCTGATGATCTACAGGTGCGCACACTGAGGGAAAATCCACTCGTACTATCGGCTAGCACCCTTATCTGTTCGTACTTTGTACTGCAACTTGTAGTACCCGTTTGGCGCCTGTACTACTTGTTTCTTGCTACTACACGCGTGCTACAGACATGTAGTTATCTTCTAGCCTAACTTGTTGCAGCTGCTGCACTACGTCTCTGCTAAAATGGGTCGCAGCCTTGCCACTAATATCGATCGATCGATCGGATCAACCACTTGAACCGCACGTATGCGAAGCTCACATGCCACTGTTTTGTGCTAAGCATATCGTATCTGTTGCAACTTTGCAACCGAGATCAATCATCAATCATATAAGTTGTGCTTAGCTCATGGAGAACCCATTATGTACAAAAATCTAATCAAGCATCAGCGGGCTAAAGCATCAGTAGCCCCTTTACAAAGGCGTCCCCCGATCCTATTCGTCGCAACAAAGCGGTAAAGAAATGGCACGCCGATTCTTCTTTCCCTCGGGTTGGATCGTCTGCGATATAAGTTTCAACTCAAAACATTCTTTTTCTGCTTCGAAAAGGTTTCAACTCAATCCTGAAGAGTTGAAGAAACCCTTGTTTTTTTAATTAATATCTTGAAATGGAGAAAGTGGGAAGAAAAAGGAAAGAAAAGTAGATTGGGGAAAAGAGAAGCAAATAGAGAGGTTCAAATCCAACAGCGAATGCCAATGCCAACATGATACTATGGGAGTCAAGTCAGGAAGGGCCATGGCACTCTCCAAAAGGGAGCGCTTTGTGTTTTATTGCGGCTAGCTAGGCTGGAAGCGGCGCCTCGAGCCCGAGCCCGTAGGGGGTGGGTGACAACAAAACAAAGTTTGTGCTCTTCCTCCCTGCGTCCTCGTCACCATATTCTCACCCTACATACTCCCACTACCATAGCTAGCCATCATACAAGTTCTTCCTGGTAGTCTTATCAAATATCAACCCAGGTGCGTTCTGGAATTACAGTACCGAATTATACATCGTTTCATGCGTTAGCGGATCGGGACGAAGAAGTGCTAATGGCTGGCCAGCGTAGAGGTGTCCTCAGTCTTATCAATCTGTGCGCGTTCTGGAATTACATACGGATACGGTTTCATGGAGCCGATCGCATTGAGAGATGCTAATTTCGTTTTCATTCCTTGTGCTTGATCTGTTCTTCGTCGTGTGCATCCTTCAGTCCTGGGACACAAAACGCAGAGGCGTGAATCCGAACCAGTTCTAGGGTTTGGGCGGACGGAGAGATAGGGCATAGGGTCTGGGTGGCGGCGGTTGTTTCCTTGTCGCCGGAGCAGAGGCGTCCTGTCTGTTTCGTACCAGTTCCGTAGGGATAAGGTTGGCGGACATGGTTTACCCTGTTGCTGTTCTGTTGCTAGTGGAAGCGGCGCATCGTAAGAAACTTGAGAGTTCACGGTGCAAAGTCGACGAGCTATCCGGACTTTTTCAAGGGAGCGGGAGTGGGGGCCTAGTCAGAAACCAGATACGGAGCATGAACAGCAGCAGCAGCAGCAGCAGCTTGTTGTGTACCCGACTACTGCAGTGCCCGGCGGGCACCATGATTGCCTGCTCCACCGACGAGCGAGCGTCATTTTTCTCCCTTTGCCGCGGAGAATATCCCGGAGCATATGGCTGCTCCTCCTTCCCGGTGGCCTTCGCCGTCCTTCCATGTTGCCGTACCCGGCCCACCGAACCGAGGTCATCATGGCCAGGGAGAAAATGTTTAGTCCCTGATTAGTTCAGAGTCAGAGATGCTGTTCTGCACTGCACTTGCTTGCCAAAAATAATGGTAGTAGCAGTAGCTGCCTGGCCTATTGCTACCCGCGAACTTTTGTAGCTGCTCTTTTGGCCTTTGGCTTGATGCTTTCCAGTTCAGAGTCTGTATATTTGATGATCATTGTAGCAGTTAGCTTAGGAGAGTCTTCGTTCACCGTCATACTTTAGCTCGATGCTACAAGTTGTGTTCATTTAGGTGGAACTGCATGCACTCCGAACCGAGAGAGAACGAATTATATACTCGTTTTGGAACATGTACTGGGATTGCATCAAAATACGTATCAGAGAGCAGCAGGCACTTGTTTATCCAAAAAAAAAAACAGAATTCCTTGATGAAAAGAAAAGAAAAGACGGAGTGAATGAAAGGCGATTCGAGTAGGTGGGCGCGTGTACGTGCGGCCTCCGTAGAATGTCAGATAAAGGGGAGGCGAGGTTGGAACTTGGGAGGAGCATTATCCTCACGAATATTCCGGCTCAGTTGGAGCCTCTCTCTATCTCTCTAATCTGATCTGCTGGGAACGGTGGAGCAGTGCGCCCATGGACGCAGCAGCATGCCATCGTTGGCGATCCTTTCGATGAGCCACCCGACGGCAGTGCTACATGCAGCTGCTCACTTCCAGGTCCAGGAAAAGGACGAGAGCGATGACTCGGATCCTATTCATCACCGGGTCGATCATGGCAGCGGCTATAGCTAGAAGCATATATTGCGCCCTTTTCCGTCCCTTTTGACACGCCGTTGGGCCGCCGCGTCCCTTTGCGCCAGCGTTTCTCGTAGCTCGCTAGGGTTCAACCAAAAGCGATCGCCCATTTTCTCTGAAGAAAAAAGAAGCTCCAGACTCCAGCAGCGGCTGCATGCATGTGGCACGGAAAGGTGTTGTGAGATGCGGCAAGTATTCTCTCTAATTTGCGGATCAATTCGTCATGGATGGCTGTACAAGCTCGCACACACGCACGCGGTCCTGGCCGAAGCCACCAATCCGTTCCCAGATCCACACGCAACACACGCCAACGGTTATATGCCAACGTACACACTTAACGGGCCCAGTTCGGGCCTGCAAGCCACTGGGGAAGTTGCCGGGCGCGAGTGGGCCGTGCAATCGGCCCACGAGTCGAATCATCGTCTTCGCGCTCTCCTGGTTGCTCTGTTCTGGCACTGGACTCGCTGACATTCCCCCCTTCTTGAGAGCCGGCTTGACCCCAAGCCGGAGCCCGCGGAAATAGCTGTCGAAGGGAATCCTTGTCTTCCCAGGTAGCTGAAGACGCGTCTCCCCCACTCCACTGGACCAGAACTTGCGCCACCGATCTGTTATCTGATCGGCGAATACGCTCCTGCAGCACCTTGACAGGAAACTGGAGATGAGCATCGACAGAAGGAAGTGAGTTAAGTACCTCATGGTGTGGCTGCACACAACGTTTCAGTTGTGAAACATGGAAAACAGGATGTATACGGCTGGCTGCTGGTAGCTGCAGGCGATAAGCCACCTCTCCAATCTTTTCCAGGATAAGAAATGGGCCAAAGTACTTGAAGGTGAGCTTGTGATTAGCTCTGTGCGCCACGGAGGATTGCACATATGGTTGAAGTTTGAGAAATACCCCGATCACCAACAGCAAATGTCCTTTCAGTGCGTTTCTTGTCAGCCTGGTGCTTCATCCTTTGCTGAACACGCAACAAATGTTGGCGCACTGACTGCTGGACAACTGCCCGAGCATCCAACCATTGCTGCAAATCAACAGGGTCAATGGAATCTGAAGAAGAAATCCCAAAGTGTCGAGGACCATGGCCATAAAGAACCTCAAATGGGGATTTGTTAAGTGCTGAATGCCAGTTTGTATTGTACCAAAACTCACAAAGTGAGAGCCATTTTGCCCATTTCTTCGGATGAGCACTGATGAAATACCTCAAAAAACACTCCACCTGCTGATTAACACGTTCAGTCTGTCCATCAGTTTCAGGATGATATGCCGTGCTCATATTAAGTACAGCTCCTGTCCTCTTCACTAGAGTTTGCCAAAATTTGCTTGTGAACACTGGATCCCTGTCAGACACTATATAGAGAGGCATGCCATGAAGCTTGTAGATATTGTCCAAGAAAAGTTCAGCAATTTTCTGGGCAGTGTATGGGTGTTTGACAGGAATAAAGTGGCCATATTTTGTAAACTTGTCAATGACCACCATGATGCAGTCATACTGATCAGAAGAAGGCAGCCCTGAAATAAAATCCATTGTCACAGTTTCCCAAGCTTTGGCAGGAACAGGTAATGGTGATAACAACCCAGGGTAAGCCACTCTCTCAGGTTTTGCTTGTTGACAAATGAGACAAGATTGCACAAACTGCTGGATCTTTTTCTTCATACCCACCCATTTAAACAGTGCACGAATTCTTTTGTAGGTGACAGGAAACCCTGAATGCCCCCCCAAGGGAGTGTCATGGAAAGCCTGGCAAATCCTAGTGTGCAACCCACTGTCATTGCCCACCCAAATGCAACCTTTATATCTCAGCACACCCTGTATCAGTTGAAAGTTGTGTTTGGACTTAGGTTGCACTGACAACTGTTGCAATAATTCCTGTGCTTTTGGGTCCTTCTTGTAGCTTTCAACAACATCTTCAAGCCAACTAGGCTGAACACCAGAAATTGCTAGCACTTGAGAATCTGACTGTGGTCTCCTGGAGAGAGCATCAGCTGCAGAATTATCAATACCTTTCTTGTAAACAATCTTATAATTCAGTCCCATCATCTTTGTAAGTGCCTTTTGCTGCCAGGGTGTATGCAATCTCTGATCAGAAAGATTAACCAAACTCTTTTGATCTGTCCTGATAATAAATTCCTGGAACTGTAAGTATGGTCTCCACTGCTCAATAGCTAATAATATAGCT
This sequence comes from Thinopyrum elongatum, assembly GCA_011799875.1. Lineage (NCBI taxonomy): Eukaryota > Viridiplantae > Streptophyta > Magnoliopsida > Poales > Poaceae > Thinopyrum > Thinopyrum elongatum. The sequence goes on from CM022303.1 coordinate 535,846,717, forward strand.
AGATACTCCTTCTCATAAACAGATAACCCTCTGTTCCTAGGACCTAAAGCCCTGCTAACAAAAGCAATGGGATGGTCCTGCTGCATAAGAACAGCACCAATACCAACATCACAAGCATCAGTTTCCACCACAAACTGCTTAGAGAAATCAGGCAGTGCCAAGACAGGGGCATTAATAAGGGCTTGCTTCAGAGTTTGATAAGACATCTCTGTAGCTGGTGTCCACACAAAGATAGCCCCCTTTTTCAACAAATCAGTTAATGGTCTACTGATCATCCCATAATTCCTGATAAATTTTCTGTAGTACCCAGTTAAGCCCAGAAATCCTCTGACTTGTTTCACATCAGCAGGAACTGGCCAATTTTTGACAGTTGCAATTTTGCTGGCATCTGTAGAAACCCCTTCACTACTAATGACATGGCCCAAGTAAGCAATTTCTTGTTTAGCAAAGTCACACTTGCTCAACTTAACTCTCCAATGTTTTCCCAACAAAATACTCAGCACCATATCTAGATGTATGAAATGTTCCTTTAAGGTTTTACTGAAAATGAGAATATCATCAAAGAAACAGACTGCACAAGGATCTTCTCCTCTCAAAACAGGGGCTAGATCTGTGTTCATTGCTCCTTGGAAGGTATTAGGTGCACCTGTCAGGCCCATAACTACCACAGTAAACTCATAGTGACCAGTATGTGTTTGGAAGGCAGTCTTAAATTCTTCTCCAGGTGCTAATCTGATCTGATGGTAGCCAGCTCTTAGGTCTAATTTGGAAAACCAACAAGCTCCAGCAAGTTCATCAAGTAATTCATCTATGACAGGGATAGGGTACTTGCTTTTTACTGTGAGAGCATTAACATGTCTGAAGTCAATGACCAACCTCCAATCCCCTTCTTCCTTTTTCTTAACCATCAGAGCAGGGGAAGAAAATGGACTGTTGCTCACCTGAATTATTCCCCTTTGTAGCATTTCCTGTACCTGCTTTTCCATTTCAACTTTCAGATGAGGAGGAATTCTGTAGGGTCTGATGGATACTGGTTGAGCACCAGGAATTAATGGTATACTGTGATCAAACAGTCTTCTGGGAGGTAGACCTGTAGGAGGAGAGAAAACCACTGCATACTTGTCCAACAGAGCCTGAATTTCAGGTAACTATTCCTTTTGTTCAGAGATAACATTCTGGAAAATGGTCATAACTGTAAAAGCACATTCCTCAGGCAGATCTCCTTGCAGAGTGACAGTAGTACCCTTGTACTGGAATGAAAGCCATTTCTGTTCCCAGTCAATGTACATGGGGCTGTGTTTGGCTAGCCAATCCAGGCCCAAAATGCCATCATAACCCCCTAAGGACAGTAGTCTGAAATCATGTGAGAATTCTTGGCCTTGACAATCCCACTGACATTGTTTCACTTGTTGTGAGCAAGTCAATTTTCCTCCACCTGCTACCTTTACTGTAACTGCTTTAATGTCAGTAATTTCTGGGAGCAGGTAATGCAAGGAACTGTCCAAAAACGAGTGAGTGCTGCCAGAATCGACTAAGAACTTCAGCTCTGTATTTTTAATATTGAATGGCAAGGATAAAGACAATATAGACACACTGTTGCTTGTAGCAGCTGCTGACAGCAGCATCGGATTGTCAGTGTCACTGTCTGAATCATCAAGAGAAGGAGTGGAGCTTTGCAACTGTTCTATAAGCTCTTGCACCACATGCAACTGGACTGTAGATTTGCATTGGTGATCTTTGGACCATTTCTCACCACAAATGAAACACAATCCCTTGGCCTTCCTAAAATTCCTCAGGGAAGTCCACTTATCTTCAACTGGCAGAGGCTTGTGACCTTCAGCTGGTTTTTTATCTTCCACTGTCCTTGCCTTGTAAGGATAAGCTCCTGATGGAGTAGTACTTCTTTTTGCTGTGGAAGTGTGTTGAGTATACTGCATATCACCCAATTCCTCATGGAGCAAGGCCAACTCATAAGCAGTATCCAGATCGCGTGGTTTTTGCATGGCAATGGCCATCCGAACACCTGGTTTCAGACCATCAATGAAACGGGTGGTGTAATGCAGAGGATCAGGACTGGACTCATATGCAGTAAGTTGGTCATACAATTCTACAAATTGTTCCACATACTCCTCCAGTGACCCAGTCTGGTTAATTCTGAACATCTTCCTCAAGAGATTCTGGTGCTGATTCCGACCAAACCTTGTCTGCAATAGGTTGCAAAATTCAGTCCAATGCAGTTCTGCAGTTCGCCTCTGCACTGACTCCAACCATCGGGCAGCTGCACCTTCAAACTGGGCAGTGGCATAAGATATCCATCTGCTGTGGTGAGTGCCCCATAATTTGTAGTAATCCTCACACCTAGCTTGCCATAACCGTGGATTAGATCCGTCAAATCGCGGCAATTCCACCCGAGGAACTGAACTATACTGCTCACCTTGATCCAGAGCAACGAGTTCGCGGGGAGACTGAATTTCCCGTGGAGACGACAGCTCACGCGCTCCGTGAGCCGGAGGGGGAACGTAGATGTTGTGGGTTCTCACCTCCCTGCTAGCGGACGAGCCCCGGGGCCTGGCCTCGTAGTCGACCTTGTCGACCCGCTCCAGATCGGAGCGGATCTGCTCTATGTCGAGGTGGAGCTCGGAACGGACACCGTCGACGCGGGCCGTGATGAGCCCGTCCAAGGTCTTGGTCGAATCCTGGAGCAGCTTGGTCATGGACTTGAGGAGGTCGTCGCTGTGTACCTTGAGGCGCTGCTCGAGGTCGTCGGTGACGGCCGCCTTGACAAACTCGTGGATGTTGCGGCCTTCCGCCGACAGGTTCTCCATGGCCTCTCGCCAGCGGAGATCGCTGAATCTGGTGCGGTGGGGGTGGCGGGGAAGCTCCAGGATGGAACGGCTCTGATGCCAGATGTGAGATGCGGCAAGTATTCTCTCTAATTTGCGGATCAATTCGCCATGGATGGCTGTACAAGCTCGCACACATGCACACGGTCCTGGCCGAAGCCACCAATCCATTCCCAGATCCACACGCAACACACGCCAACGGTTATATGCCAACGTACACCCTTAACGGGCCCAGTTCGGGCCTGCAAGCCACTGGGGAAGTTGCCGGCGCGCGAGTGGGCCGTGCAATCGGCCCACGAGTCGAATCATCGTCTTCGCGCTCTCCTGGTTGCTCTGTTCTGGCGCTGGACTCGCTGACATGTGTCGTCACACCGCCACCACCATGTCGACACAAACACGATCGAGCACGTTCAGCGGGCCTCGCGGCGTCACGTCGACATTACGCTCCGCCCGACACTCCCCGGCCGCCGCACAACACGCTCGATCGCTCGGCAGCTGGGCTACGCTGCGAACCGTCACTTGTTATCAAGTGTGGATATGGATGATAAGATAATGCATCCATGTTTCGATCGATCAGACTGGACTGGACGTACGTACGTGTGCTATCCGACCGATCGTACCGCGAGCTGCCACCGGCCATGCTATCTATCCTTCCTCGTCGACGTGAAATGAAAGGACCATGCATGCATCAAGATCGACAGCGCGAATCGGGGGCAGAGATGGCCTCTTCCCTTCTCCGCCCCTGTTCGATCGGCCCGGCTGGATTATTTTTCCCTTTAGCTTGTTCTCTACTAGATATTGTATATGGATCACAGGTCAGGCGATCCATGGGTGTTCCCGTGGGGCGCGTCTACGCTTGTTTGTCACCCTCATGCACAAGTGATGATCTGCGTGCGGTGCCACGACGGGAGCGATGACTCCATGAGAGTGTTTCGAGCGAAATAGTTTTTCTAACAAAACCGGGAGCTAGCGGTGAAGAATCGACCGTTCACTTGCTTCCTCTGAGATTCGTGCCAACTTTTTGTGCATAAAGTAAAAAATAATTTGCTATGTAATATGAACAGGAGAAGTTCAAGGCCACTATCTGCTACCTCCGGGGGAAACCCAAATCAGTAGATCGGATGATGGCGGCGCAGTTGTGTTGTCTTCCCCTTGGGGGCGTCATTCTTGGAGGTGTACACAGGTTCCAGGGACCAGAGGATGGCTTCTTTGGTGGAGCAATGCTTCATCATTCGCATTGATGGGGGCAGATCTCGGCGGCGTGGCGCTGTGGAGATTCTGCGCCCGATGCGCCGAGATGGACTCACGCAGGAGGAGGATGTTGTCCGGCGTCATGGTGGTGTCGATGGCAGAGAGGCCTGGCAAGGTCGGTGCGTTGGGTTCTGCTCTGAAGATGGATTGCTGGAAGAGGGCGGCGACGGCACATGAGAGTGCATCAGACCAGTTTGTGCCCCAAACCAGGTATGTGGCTTGGTTGGGGCCTCTAGCTTTAGATGTTAGGCATTTGCGCGATGTCTGTTTGGTATTAGGCTCGGACTATCGGCACACCTTCATCAGGTGGATAGGAGTAGCGACAGATGTTGCTAAGATGGTGGCTTCAGACTACCTGATGTACTACTTTGTAAGGTCTTTGTGAATAATTAATAAAATGGCTGCATGCATCGTCCAGATGCAGAGGCCAGGGGTAATCCTCCTTTTCAAAAAAAAAATGCAATACGAACAGTGGAGAAAGAAATACAGTTGTGCATGTCAAAATTGTGGCAGCTTTAGCTATGGGAGAGAGTGGGTGAGAAGAAAAGGACGGCGCATGCGTTCTCTCTTCCCCAACAAAATAGTTGCATTTTATTTCCTTGTCATATTGTGAATGGTTAATAACTTATGACCAAATTTGCATTTGTAATTTTTTTGTACATTTGAATCCAGAATGATAAGACCTTTAAAACAAGACCGGTTTTGGATACATTTTGGCTAGTTTGAATTTTACTGTTTCAATCAGTTTCACATTAAAAAAAATATTCCCTCATTTAAAAATTGGATTTCACTCATTGTAAAATGCCTATTTCACACATTAGAAAACACAGATTTTAGTCATTTCAAAAACTTGTTCACTCATTTCAGAAAGCCGATTTCAATCATTAAAATAAACTCATTTCTTTATGTTCAAAAAACCAATTTCACTCATCTGAAGAAACTGATGTCACTCATTTCAGAAAAAATAATTTCACTTAGTTGAGAAAACATATTTCACTAAGTTGAGAAAACATAGATTTTAGTCGTTAAAAAAATAGTTTCGTTCATTTAAGAAAGCTGATTTCAATCATTAAAAAAACTCATTTCCTTATGTTCAGAAAACCAATTTCACTCATCTGAAGGAACTGATCTCACTTATTTCAGAAAAATAATTTTACTTAGTTGAGAAAACATATTTCACTCAATTAAGAAAACATATTTCAAAATTTATTTCACTCAATGCAAAAAACAGATTTCTAAAAGATAGGTTTCACTCCATTTAGGAAAGACATTACACTCATTTACAAAAGATATATTTCACTCATTTCAATATTTTATTTAATTATAAAAAATAACAGATTTCACACATTTGTGAAAACATATTTCACTCATTTTAAAAGAATATTTTCACTCTTTTTTCGTGTTACAGTAATTCCACTAATATCAGTAAACGATTTCACTCATTTACAAAAGATATATTTCACTAGTTTCAGAAAACACATTACACTCATTCACAAAATATAGATTTCATGCATATCATTTTCAAACACTGAACTAGCGGTTGTATTCCTGCAAATATCAAATTCAAACAGTGAAATAAGTAGTGTCACACAAAATATATTAAGCGAAATAAGTTAACTGAAATGTTGAAATCAAACGTATTTGAAATGTATCCAAGATTGATATTGTTCTAAAGGTCTTAACACTCGTAGATCAAATATATAAAATATTTGACATAGGTAATTTTGGTTTAAGAGATATTAATGGTTGAAAATGTCAAATGAAACTTAAATGTTACCTTTGTTATGGGAGCCAGAGGGAGAGTATGTATGTGTCATGCATGCATTGTATGTGTTTTTACTGACAAAAAGTGCTGACAAGAGTTGACAAGACATTTCATATATGGTGTTGTTCGACATAATACAAAGGAATACTAGTATGCATGTAGAGAGAGTGCACCAATGTCCAAGAATTCAAGGGTGGATTTAGCACCACTACATACCGTTGCTGTTAAAAATGACTTTGTGGTGTTTCCAGAGGATGACACTGTTTGATTGATGCATTGAACTAGGTCAGTGTGAGGCTAGCAACTTTCTCTCGTGAAGCTCATCGGCAGAATCAGAGTTGTCTCTCCTTGATGCATGCTTCGATCTATTGTTTGGCGATGCTTTGTGCTCAGTGTGATCTCTTCACGGCTGGTTAGATTGTTTTTGTCCGACGTGAAGTCGAAGTCGCCTGATTAAGCGTGATATCCATGAAAGATGGCAATGATATTTCTGGTTGGTTTCAATGATCCTTATGTTGTGATTTTGTTATTGGCCATGAAATCTATGGTGGCCCTATGTTTTGGGCTTTGTAATATAGATTTTTGCCTTATTTTCCCCAGTTAATCGGATAACTCTCTTCTTAATCAATAAAATAGCAAACATTTGACTAATATTTGGCAGCCGCGTTATGCATCCACAGTTAATATGCTAAATTCTGAGTGCCGAACATATGATTCATTTTCATTGCAAACACGATTATAAGTTTAGGTGCACAAGTCTGTCAAAGACATGCTGAATAAACCTTTGCACCCATAGCCTTCACTAACAAATTGTCCATACCTACACACTACAGTCTTATTGGGCCCAAAGAACAACTTATAGCCATCTGGACATAGGAGAGACGAGATTTTTATTGGGCATAGAGACATGTTGCATGTTCTTGAGCCGCATGATCTTTTCCGGAAAAAAATTCAGATCGATCGTACGGGTACCGTGAATAGAAGCACGTGATCCATTTTCCATCAGCACAGAGGTATTCCATGCGACATGATAAGAAGAAAAATATGAAGATATTAGTGCGCGCGCACACACACAGGTATATTGGCACTTGTGTTAATGCACTGTTCAGAAAAATGACATACTGAAATAACAATATATAATTTACCATACCCGCCATCCTTCATCTTAGTATCACTAATAGCAAAGTTGGCGGTCTTGTTGTTGTTCCCATCCTACCGCTTGTCAGGGCGATTCACACAATCTGGGGCTCAATACCCATCTTCACTGAAAATATGGCATGCTTCTTTGTTCTTATTGGTCTTATATTTCTTCCTAAAGTTAGCAGATTCTGATATTTTGTTTTTGCCTTCAAACTATTATTTGCCCTCATACTTGTTCTTTCTTGAACTTGCAGCTTGCAAATTCTTCTTGTGCACGAGATAGTCCCTAGAATTTCTCTCATGGACTTACACCCTGTGTGTCTTTTATCCTCATCTTTTCTTCCACATCAAGATCACCAATGAGATTCACAAAGGAAAACTCATGTCTCTTGTGTTTTAGAACAATGGCAAATTTCCTCGGTGAAGGAGAAAGCTTGGCAATGATGTCTTAGGAAATGACCTTGTTCGGTAACACACAATTGAAATAGTCAAGTTCCTTAGCGAGTGACTGTATCTCATTAGCCCGCTCAACTACGGAGTGGTCATCACTCATCTTGTAGTCCTGGTACTATTCCATGACATACAACTCACTTTGTGTCCGAGACCCTGAACTTGGTCTCAAGCATATCTCGCATATCCTGGCCAACCATAGTGGCCATGAAAGGATTAATGATTTTTTTTTTGCAAATTCAAAACTTGTATTACTCAATCACCAAATCAGTACAGTCTTCTGCAACCATCTCCAAGACCGCAGAAGGGCCCAACCCAAGCCAAGTCATGGTCCTACCTTGAGCTCTACCAAAAGTAGCTAAACTATCACTGGCCTTATTTTGCGATCGCGAGATATGAGTAATACAAGATTGACGAAGACTTAAAAGATATCTAATCTCATTCACTAGAAAAGCATGAGCTGAACGGTCAACACCACCACATGTAATCATAGACACCGCCACGATAGAGTCCAACTCGATTGCAATAGGCAATTCTGATCGCTGTATAGCATATGATAGCCCCTCCATGCAAGCGCATAGCTCAGCCTCCAAAGCATCTCTGCAAGAGAACAAAGCCCTACATGCGATAAGATAATCTCTCCGGAAGAGTTCCTCAAAATCATCCCTGCTCCAGCGGCATCACTCGAAATAAAAGACCCATCTGTGTTGAGTTTTACCCAGCCATTCACTGGCTTCGACCACCTTGGCTCCTCCACAAATTCTCTTGCAGTGGTTCTGACAATGATCCAGAGAGATAAAAGCCTTCCCCTTTGCCGGATCAATATGCGTGTTTGATTTAACAACTACCAATGACTCCAGGTAACTCTGCAAAAATCTGATGGATACTTCCAATGGGGGCGCATGTTTAGAGTGTACCAGCATATTACGGACATACCAACATCTCCAGAAAATCAACAACATCATGCATCGTTCAAGATCGCTCATGGATGCTAGGGATTGTAGCAACCATTCTGAAAGGATCGATATGGTTGACTAGAGGGGGGGGGGGTGAATAGGCAACTAACAATTTTTAGCTTTTCTTTTACAAATTATGTTTAGCAACAAATAGGTTGTCTAGATGTGCAACTAGGTGAGAAACGTATATGATGCTAACAACAACAATAACAAGTGCAAGCAAAGGATACAACACAACAATAGCTTGCACAAAGTAAAGGAAAGAGATAACCACAAGTGGAGCCAGTGGAGACGAGGATGTGTTACCGAAGTTCCTTCCCTTTCGGGAAGCACGTCTCCGTTGGAGTAGTGTGGAGGCACAATGCTACCTAAGAAGCCACTAGGGCCACCGTATTCTCCTCACGCCCTCACACAATGCAAGATGCCGTGATTCCACTAGTGGTGCCCTTGAAGGCGGCGACCGAACCTTTACAAACAAGGTTGGGGCAATCTCCACAACTTAATTGGAGGCTCCCAATGATACCACGGAGCTTCACCATAATGGAATATGGCTCCGAGGTGACCTCAACCATCTAGGGTGCTCAAACACCCAAGAGTAAAAAAATCCACACAAGAAAGTATGGGGGAATCAAATATCCTTTGGTGGAAGTGTAGATCTAGGTCTCCTCCTTCAATCCCTAGCAAATCAACAAGTTTGAGTGGCTAGGGAGAGAGATCGGGCAAGAAAGCTTGAAGGGCATTAATGGTGGAGAGAGAGAGAGAGGCAAGAGGTAAGGGGGTAGGTGGAAGAACCCCCTTTATATAGGAAACCCTAAAATCCAACCGTTACAGGAGTTTTTACACTGCAGCGGTGCAACCGCTCCTCTCCCCGGTACACCCGGGATTCACGGGTAAGCTGCTGAAACCCTGACAAGCGGTACAACCGGACGCTCAAGCGGTAGTACCAGTTAACAGGAATAACCGGACCAATCGCTCCCCTACCGCTCAATAACCGCCTTGAACCAAAAGGGAGTCACCCTATGGGTGGTGGTCGAGTGGTAGTGCTCCGGAACTACCGCCTGGACCTGGTACTAGGGTGGCTAAGTCCCAAGCGGTAGAACCGCTCAGGACACCCGGTAGTACCCGTATGCAGAGCACAACCGGGACAACCGGGCCACCACCGTGATACGTCCATTTTGCATCATGTTTTCCTACTGTTATTTATGATGTTTTTATGCATAATAATGCTTTTTGGAGTAATTCTAATGCCTTTTCTTTCATAATATGCAAGGTACACACAAAGAGGGAGAATTCCGGCAGCTGGAAATCTGGACCTGGAAAAGCTAGGTCAGGCCACCTATTCTGCACAACTCCAAACAAGCTGAAACTTTACGGAGATTTTTTATGGAATATTTGAAGAATATTGGAGCAAAGTACCAGAGGGGGCCCACCTGGGCGCGCCAGGGAGCCCAGGCGCGTCCTGGTGGGTTGTGCTCACCTAGGCCCACCTCCGGTGCCCATCTTCTGGTATATAAGTCATTTGGACCTAGAAAAAAATAAGGAGAGGACTTTCGGGATGGAGCGTCGCCGTCTCGAGGCGGAACTTGGGCAGGAGCACTTTTGCCCTCCGGCGGAGCGATTCCGCCGGGGGAACTTCCCTCCCGGAGGGGGAAATCATCATCATCATCATCACCAACAACTCTCCCATCTTGGGGAGGGCAATCTCCATCAACATCTTCAACAACACCATCTCATCTCAAACCCTAGTTCATCTCTTATGTTCAATCTTGTTACCGGAACTATAGGTTGGTGCTTGTGGGTGACTAGTAGTGTTGATTACATCTTGTAGTTGATTACTATATGGTTTATTTGGTGGAAGATTATATGCTATTTAATACCCCTCTGATCTTGAGCATGATTATCATTTGTGAGTAGTTACTTTTGTTCTTGAGGTCACGGGAGAAATCATGTTGCAAGTAATCATGTGAACTTGATATGTGTTCGATATTTTGATAGGATGTATGTTGTAATTCCCTTAGTGGTGTCATGTGAACATCGACTACATGATACTTCACCATATTTGGGCCTAAGGGAATGCATTGTGGAGTAGTAAGTAGATGATGGGTTGCGAGAGTGACAGAAGCTTAAACCCCAGTTTATGCGCTATTTTGTAAGGGACCGATTGGATTCAAAAGTTTAATGCTATGGTTTGAATTTATTCTTAATACTTTTCTCGTAGTTGCAGATGCTTGCGAGAGGGTTAATCATAAGTAGGAGGCTTGTTCAAGTAAGAACAACACCTAAGCACCGGTCCACCCACATATCAAATTATCAAAGTAGCGAACACAAATCGAATCAACATGGTGAAAGTGACTCGATGAAATTCCCGTGTACCCTCAAGAACGCTTTGCTTATTATAAGAGACCGTTTTGGCCTGTCCTTTGCCTCAAAAGGATTGGGCTACCTTGCTGCACTTTTGTTACTACTATCATTACTTGCTCGTTACAAATTATCTTGCTATCAAACTACTCTGTTACTTACAATTTCAGCACTTACAGACATTACCTTGCTGAAAACCACTTGTCATTTCCTTCTGCTCCTCGTTGGGTTCGACACTCTTACTTATCAATAAGAGCTACAATTGATCCCCTATACTTGTGGGTCATCAAGGCTAATTTCTGGCGCCGTTGCCGGGGAGTGAAGCGCCTTTGGTAAGTGGAATTTGGTAAGGAAACATTTATATAGTGTGCTGAAATTTATTGTCACTTGTTACTATGGAAAACAATCCTTTGAGGGGTTTGTTCGGGGTATCTTCACCTCAACCGGAACCACAATTAGCTACCCCTCAACCTACTGCACCTACTGAAAATATTGAATATGAAATTCCTTCGGGTATGATAGAACAACTGCTAGCTAATCCTTATGCAGGAGATGGAACCGAACATCCCGATATGCACTTGATATATGTGGAACAAATTTGTGGATTGTTTAAGCTTGCAGGTTTACCCGGAGATGAAGTTATGAAAAATGTTTTCCCTTTATCTTTGAAGGGAAAAACATTGGCATGGTATAGGCTATGCGATGATATTGGATCTTGGAATTGGAATCGATTGAAATTGGAGTTCCACCAAAAATTTTATCATATGCATCTAGTTCATCGTGATTGGAATTATATATATAATTTTTGGCCTCGTGAAGGAGAAAGTATCACTCTAGCTTGGGGGAGGCTTAAGTCAATGTTATATTCATGCCCCAACCATGAGCTCTCAAGAGAAATTATTATCCAGAACTTTTATGGTCGGCTTTCTCGTGATGATCAATCCATGCTTGATACTTCTTGTACTGGTTCTTTTATGAAGAATACTATTGAATTCCGGTGGGATCTTTTGGAAAGAATTAAACGCAACTCTGAAGATTGGGAACTTGACGAAGGTAAAGAGTCAGGTATTAAGCTTAAGTATGATTGTGTTAAATCTTTTATGAATACCGATGCTTTTCAAAAGTTTAGCACCAAATATGGACTTGACTCTGAGATAGTAGCCTCCTTTTGTGAATCATTTGCTACTCATGTTGATCTCCCTAAGGAGAAGTGGTTCAAATATCACCCACCTATTAAAGAAGAAGTTAAAGAACCGGTACCAATGAAAGAGGAAACCATAATTTATAATGTTGATCCAGTTGTTCCTACTGCTTATATTGAGAAACCACCTTTCCCTGTTAAGATAAAGGAACATGCTAAAGTTTCAACTGTGGTTAACAAAAGTTATATTAGAACACCTAAACCTGATGAACAAATTAAAGTAGAACCTAGTGTTGCTATGATTAAGGATCTCCTGGAAGAAAACGTAGATGGGCATGTTATTTACTTCTGTGAAGAAGCTCCTAGGATTGCCAAACCTGATAAAAAGGATAATCATAGACCTGTTGTTGGCATGCCTGTTGTCTCAGTTAAAATAGGAGATCACTGTTATCATGGTCTATGTGACATAGGTGCTAGCGTGAGTACTATTCCTTATTCCTTATATCAAGAAATTATGAATAACATAGCACCCGCAGAAATAGAAGACATAGATGTTACTATTAAACTTGCTAATAGAGACACTATATCACCAATTGGGATTGTTAGAGATGTTGAAGTCTTGTGTGGGAAAATAAAATACCCTACTGATTTCCTTGTTCTTGGTTCCCCACAAGATGACTTTTGTCCCATTATCTTTGGTAGACCTTTCTTGAACACCGTTAATGCTAAAATAGATTGTGAAAAACAAACTGTCGGTGTTAGCTTTGGTGATGAGTCTCATGAGTTTAATTTTTCCAAGTTTAGTAGAAAGCTTCATGAAAAAGAATTGCCTAGTAAGGATGAAATAATTGGTCTTGCTTCTATTGTTGTGCCTCCTACTGATCCTTTTGAACAATATTTGCTAGACCATGAAAATGATTTACATATGCATGAGAGAAATGAAATAGATACGATTTTCTTTGAACAACGTCCTCTGCTTAAACACAGTTTGCCTATTGAAACTCTAGGAGGTCCTCCTCAACCTAAAGGTGATCTTGTGTTTGGATTAAAACAATTGCCAGACACTTTAAAATATGCTTATCTTGATGAAAAGAAGATATATCCTGTTATTATTAGTGCGAACCTTTCAGAACATGAAGAAGAAAGATTATTGAAAGTTCTAAGGAAGCACCGAGCTGCTATTGGGTATACTCTTGATGATATAACGGGCATTAGTCCCACTCTATGTCAGCACAAGATTTATATGGAACCTGATGCTAAACCCGTTGTTGATCACCAATGTCGGTTAAATCCGAAAATGAAGGAAGTGGTAAGAACGGAAATCTTAAAACTTCTGGAAGCAGGTATAATCTATCCTATAGCTAATAGTAGATGGGTAAGTCCTGTTCATTGTGTTCCTAAGAAAGGAGGTATTACTGTTGTTCCTAATGATAAGAATGAACTTATTCCACAAAGAATTGTTACAGGCTATAGAATGGTAATTGATTTCAGAAAATTAAATAAAGCAACTAGAAAAGATCATTACACTCTGCCTTTTATTGATCAAATGCTAGAAAGATTATCTAAGCACACACACTTTTGCTTCCTTGATGGATATTCTGGTTTCTCACAAATACCTGTTTCTCAACCTGATCAAGAAAAGACCACTTTCACTTGTCCCTTTGGAACTTATGCTTATAGACGTATGCCTTTTGGCTTATGCAATGCACCTGCTACCTTTCAAAGATGTATGACTGCTATATTTTCTGACTTTTGTGGAAAGATTGTTGAGGTTTTCATGGATGACTTCTCTGTTTATGGGAAGCCTTTTGATGATTGTTTAAGCAATCTTGATCGAGTTTTGCAGAGATGCGAGCAAACAAATCTTGTCTTGAATTGGGAGAAGTGCCACTTTATGGTTAATGAAGGTATTGTTTTAGGCCATAAAATTTCTGAAAGAGGTATTGAAGTGGACAAAGCTAAGGTTGATGCAATTGAGAAAATGCCATGTCCTAAAGATATCAAAGGTATTCGTAGTTTTGTAGGCCATGCTGGTTTCTATAGGAGATTTATCAAAGACTTTTCTAAAATTTCTAGGCCTCTTACAAATCTTTTGCAAAAGGATACTCCTTTTGTTTTTTATGATGATTGTTTAGAAGCCTTCGAAACACTCAAGAAAGCCTTAATTTCTGCACCTATTGTTCAACCACCTGATTGGAACTTGCCTTTTGAAATTATGTGTGATGCTAGTGATTATGCTGTTGGTGCTGTTCTAGGATAAAGAGTTGATAAGAAACTGAATGTTATTCATTATGCTAGTAAAACTCTAGACAGTGCACAACGGAATTATGCTACTACTGAAAAGGAATTTCTAGCAGTGGTGTTTGCTTGTGATAAATTTAGATCTTATATTTTTGATTCAAAAGTAATTGTTCACACCGATCATGCTGCTATTAAATATCTTATGGAAAAGAAAGATGCTAAACCTAGACTTATTTGATGGGTTCTCTTGCTACAAGAATTTGATTTACATATCACTGATAGGAAAGGAGCTGAGAACCCCGTAGCTGATAACTTGTCTAGGCTTGAAAATGTGCTTGATGACCCACTACCTATTGATGATAGTTTTCCTGATGAGCAGTTAGCTGCAATAAATGTTTCTAATAACACTCCTTAGTATGCTGACTATGCTAATTACATTGTTGCTAAATATTTACCACCTAGCTTTACATACCAACAAAAGAAAAAAATTCTTCTATGACTTAAGACATTACTTTTGGGATGACCCACATCTTTATAAAGAAGGAGTAGATGGTATTATTAGACATTGTGTACCTGAGCATGAACAGGGACAAATCCTATGAAAATGTCACTCCAAAGCTTATGGAGGGCATCATGCTGGAGACAGAACTGCTCACAAGGTTTTGCAATCTAGATTTTATTGGCCTACTCTCTTCAAGGATGCCCGTAAGTTTGTCTTATCTTGTGATGAATGTCAAAGAATAGGTAATATCGATAAGCGTCAAGAAATGCCTATGAATTATTCACTTGTTGTTGAACCATTTGATGTTTGGGGATTTGATTACATGGGACCTTTTCCTTCCTCTAATGGGTATACACATATTTTGGTTGCTGTTGATTATGTTACTAAATGGGTAGAAGCTATTCCATACAGTAGTCCTGATCACAACACCTCTATTAAAATGCTTAAGGAAGTTATTTTCCCAAGGTTTGGAGTCCCTAGATATTTAATGACTGATGGTGGTTCACACTTTATTCATGGTGCTTTCCGTAAAATGCTTGCCAAGTATGATGTTAACCATAGAATTGCATCACCCTATCATTCTCAGTCTAGTGGTCAAGTTGAACTTAGCAATAGAGAAATAAAATTAATTTTGCAAAAGACTGTCAATAGGTCCCGGAAGAATTGGTCTTAGAAATTAGATGATGCACTTTGGGCTTATAGAACAGCATATAGAAATCCTATGGGTATGTCTCCTTATAAAATGGTCTATGGAAAAGCTTGTCATTTGCCTCTTGAGTTAGAACATAAAGCATATTGGGCAGTCAAAGAACTCAACTATGATTTCAAACTTTCCGGTGAAAAGAGGTTATTTGATATTAGCTCACTAGATGAATGGAGAACCCAAGCTTATGAAAATGCCAAATTATTTAAAGAAAAGGTTAAAAGATGGCATGATAAAAGAATACAAAAGCGTGAGTTCAAAGTTCGAGAATATGTTCTTTTGTACAACTCTCGTTTCAGATTCTTTGCAGGAAAACTCCTCTCCAAATGGGAAGGACCCTATGTTATCGAGGAGGTTTATCGGTTTGGAGCTATCAAAATAAATAATGGCGAAGGTACTAACCCGAAGGTTGTTAATGGGCAACGAATAAAACATTATATCTCAGGTACGCCCATTAATGTTGAAAGTAATATTATCCAAACTTTGACACCGGAAGAACACATAAAAGAGTCCTTTCGAAACACTCTAGAATCGTGAAAATAAGGAGATACTCATGGATATATTGGGAGCTACTTCATCACCACCACCTTCTTCTTCATTACCAAAGGAAAATTGAGTTTCAGGTATGGGCACTCCCCTTGGCTTCTGCCAAGCTTGGGGGAGATCCCCCGGTATCGTATCATCCCCACTATCTTTTTGCCTTTACTTATTTTAGTTCGATCTTTTGCTTTAGATGAATAAAAGTTTAGTTCGATCCTTTCTTTTCGAGAGCTTGCTTAGTGGTCTATCCTTGTAATCGTGTGCAAGATATATAATAAAGTTTAGTTTGATTTTTTGCTTTCTTACTTTCATGTTGCAATAAAAAAGGGGGAAAGGAAATAAAAGAAAAAGATCATATGCTAATCTTATGGTAGGTGATGGCACCACATAAGGAAAAGTATGAGTAGAAAATTTTATTAGAGATTGACAAACATAGCATTGGTCAATGATGCGACTCATGAAAGAATTAATAAGGGAAGAGAAGATTCACATATAAATATACTATCCTAGAAATCTTTTGTGATTGTGAGCCCCCATCAAATTATTATATGCCAAAATTGCTGACGTTGGACAAGAAAGACAACGTAATGATTTATGCTTGTCCATATTCAGATAGAAGTTATATTGTCATAGATCCTTCGACATGTGGTACTTGCCCCCTATATTTGCTAGCCAAAAATTCCGCACTAAGTAGAGATACTACTTGTGCATCCAAAAACCCTTAAACCCAAATCTTACTTTCAAGTGTCCACCATACCTACCTAGGGATTGAGCAAGATCCCTCAAGTAAGTTGTCATTGGTGCAATAAGGCAATAAAAATTTCTTCTAAAAGTGTGAGATCATTTAGTGTAAAGGAAAATTGAGCGTTGTACGAACTTGTGATGGTGAAGAATAAAAGTGACAGACTGCATAATAAAGGTTGCCATCACAAGGGGCAATACAATGTGACATTCTTTTGTACTAAGGGGTTGAGCATACAAACAAATAAGCGCATGGCAACCTCTGCTTCCCTCTGCGAAGGGCCTATCTTTTACTTTTATGCAAAGAGTCAAAGTTCTTCTCTCTTTTCCTTTTATTTTTATCCTTTGGCAAGCATCATGTGGTGAGGAAAGATCTAGGCACATATGTCCAGTTGAATATGGGTGGCATAAGTTATTATTGTTGACATCGCCCTTGAGGTGAATACATTGGGAGGCGAAACTATAAGCCCCTATCTTTCTATGTGTCTGGCTGAAACGTTTTGCTCATGTGTATGCGGTGAGTGTTAGCAATCATAGAAGACTATATGATGGTTGGGTATGTGGACTTGCAGTGACCCTTCCTGAAAAGATGATGAATTGTAGTTGCAATGTTGACTGAGAACATAGTTTGTTGGTTTCTAATAGAGTTTATGCTTTATACTTCAATTGTGTGATGAACTGCCACTTATTCATGAGAAGTTTATGATAAAAGTTCTATGATAAAAGTCTTATGTTTAAATTTGTTGCTGTTATAATAATCTACATGATGCTTCTATGTCCGTATTTTGTTTTTATCGACACCTCTCTCTCTAAGCATGTGGACATGTTTTTCGATTTCGGTTTTCGCTTGAGGACAAGCGAGGTCTAAGCTTGGGGGAGTTGATACGTCCATTTTGCATCATGTTTTCCTGTTGTTATTTATGATGTTTTTATGCATAATAATGCTTTTTGGAGTAATTCTAATGCCTTTTCTCTCATAATATGCAAGGTACACACAAAAAGGGAGAATTCCGGTAGCTGGAAATCTGGACCTGGAAAAGCTACGTCAGGCCACCTATTCTGCACAACTCCAAACAAGCTGAAACTTCACGGAGATTTTTTATGGAATATTTAAAGAATATTGGAGCCAATAAGTACCAGAGGGGGCCCACCAGGTGGGCACAACCCACCTGGGCGTGCCAGGGAGCCCAGGCACGCCGTGGTGGGTTGTGCTCCCCTCGGCCCTCCTCCGGTGCGCATCTTCTGGTATATAAGTCATTTTGACCTAGAAAAAAATAAGGAAAGGACTTTCGGGACGGAGCGCCGCCGTCTCGAGGCGGAACTTGGGCAGGAGCACTTTTGCCCTCCGCCGGAGCGATTCCGCCGGGGGAACTTCCCTCCCAGAGGGGGAAATCATCGTCATCATCATCACCAACAACTCTCCCATCTTGGGGAGGGCCATCTCCATCAACATCTTCAACAGCACCATCTCATCTCAAACCCTATTTCATCTCTTGTGTTCAATATTGTTACCGGAACTATAGATTGGTGCTTGTGGGTGACTAGCAGTGTTGATTACATCTTGTAGTTGATTACTATATGGTTTATTTGGTGGAAGACTATATGTTCAGATCCAATATGCTATTTAATATCCCTCTGATCTTGAGCATGATTATCATTTGTGAGTAGTTACTTTTGTTCTTGAGGTCATGGGAGAAATCGTGTTGCAAGTAATCATGTGAACTTGATATGTGTTCGATATTTTGATAGTATGTATGTTGTGATTCCCTTAGTGGTGTCATGTGAACGTCGACTACATGACACTTCACCATATTTGGGCCTATGGGAATGCATTGTGGAGTAGTAAGTAGATGATGGGTTGCGAGAGTGACAGAAGCTTAAACCCCAGTTTATGAGCTATTTCGTAAGGGACCGATTGGATCCAAAAGTTTAATGCTATGGTTAGAATTTATTCTTAATACTTTTCTCGTAGTTGCGGTTGCTTGCGAGAGGGTTAATCATAAGTAGGAGGCTTGTTCAAGTAAGAACATCACCTAAGCACCGGTCCACCCACATATCAAATTATCAAAGTAGCGAACACAAATCGAATCAACATGGTGAAAGTGACTAGATGAAACTCCCGTGTACCCTCAAGAACGCTTTGCTTATTATAAGAGACTGTTTTGGCCTGTCCTTTGCCTCAAAAGGATTGGGCTACCTTACTGCACTTTTGTTACTAGTATCGTTACTTGCTCGTTACAAATTATCTTGCTATCAAACTACTCTATTACTTACAATTTCAGCACTTGCAGACATTGCCTTGCTGAAAACCACTTGTCATTTCCTTCTGCTCCTCGTTGGGTTCGACACTCTTACTTATCGAAAAGAGCTACAATTGATCCCCTATACTTGTGGGTCATCACACCACCCAAGTACCGCCCTATCACCGAAGCTAGTCCGGTGGTCGGGCGGTACCCGGCCGGTACAACCGCCAATGATGCCAATGCTAAAATTGTAACCAACATTAAATTAACTAATTAAGTGACCCTAACAGTACCAAAACAGCAAGGTTTAATACATTTTATTTAATATAAAATTTGTGTGAACTCCATTTGTCTCCAAACCAATTTTTGGCAGTTGTAGATATTACATAGCATCTAATGGGCTAGGTCACTAATTTGGTAAAAGTCAATTGGTGGCCTAAGTATTTGCAAAACAGAAAATGAGAGAAAAGAAAAAGACAAAAAGGAAATAAAACAAAAACAAAAAGAAAACAAACCGCCCCCCCCAACTGGGCCAACCGGCCCAGCCAGCGGCCTGCCAGGCCGGCCCACTCCCTCCCCTGGCTATACCCCCCTGGGGGCACCGAACCCTAGCCCGATCCCCATTCCCCCCTCGCACTCCTCCCTCTCCCTCCTCTGCCCGATCTGGATCGGGGCAAACCCCTGATCCCATCGCCCCGACGTCGTGTCCGCGTTGCCGCTCGCCTCCTCCAGCGCCACCTCGTCCCCGCTGTGCTCGCCGCGCCCGACGCCTCGACCTCGCCGTCCCCGTCGCCCACTGCTGTCGCCGTTGCATCCTCATCCCCGCCCCAACGACGACGCCCGCGCCCCATCGCCTCTTCCCCACCGGCCTTCACCGAGCCTCGCCAGCGTACCTCTACTCGGGGCTGAGGAACACCCCGCGCTCCTCTCTCCCTGTCCCCGCCACCACGGTCACCGCGATGAGCTCGCGCTCTGCCTCATGGTCCCCGCACCACCGCCGCCCGCGACCGCACGCCACCTCCGCTGCCGAGCCTCCTCTGCCCACGCTGGCCGCTCGTCGCGTTCGACCCCGCCCCTGACCTCGCTCGCCTCTGCTCTGCCGCATCTCGCTCCCCCTCATCGGGCCTCTCCCCTTCACGCTGCTCCCTTGCTACTGCTGCTCCGGCAGCCGCGGCCACACCCATCGGCGCCGACCGCGCACCAGCCTCCCCGTGTCGCTGCTGACCCCGGTCGCCGCGCCCGCGGCCGCCCAGCCGCGTCGCCCCTCCCGCTCGTCCTGCTGCTGCCGCTGCTCCTCCGCCTCGTGCCGGCCTTGACCACGCCCCGCTCGCCGTCGCCCCACGCGCCGCTCGCCACCGGCGCCCCGCCTCCGCCCGCCGTGGCCACCGGCCGCACCCTCTGCCCTCGCCCCGGTGGCTTCGGGCGCTCGCCCGCGCCCGTTACGCCCGCGCCCCCGCTAGGCTCCCTCTGGGCCACTTACAAGTGGGGCCCATCCCTAGGAACGTTTAAAATAATAATAATAAAGTTAATTAGTTAATTAATTAACTTAATTAATCTGGTTTAATTAAACTAATTAAACTTAGTTAAACTAATCACCTAATTAGGACTAATCAGTACTGTCTAATTAACCTGTGACGTCATGCTGATGTCATGCTGATGTCAGCAAGCACTGTTTCGGATAATGTTGGATTTAATAATTTAAATAATTCTAGAAAATGATTAATCTTTAGAAAATCATAGTTAATAATCCGTAACTCCGATGAAAATACTTTGTACATGAAAGTTGCTCAGAACGGCGAGACGAATTCGAATACGCGGTCCGTTCATCTGTGACACATCCCTAACTATCCGAACATGGAACCGTTCCCCTCCGGTCATCTGTCTGAAAAATGTCCGGAACCGGGAAAACATTCCCGGATGGATTCCCCCTTCCTCGGTGACGTGCAACCATACGTTAGGACATACCTGGCACTGCATATTGTCATATCATGCTTTGTGTAGCACTTGTTTGCTTAGTATTTACTGTGTCTTCCCCCCTCCTTCTCTCTCGATAGACGCCGAGACCGACGCCGTTGCAGCTGAGTACGACTACGCTCCGGACAAGCAGCCTTCCGACGACCCCCCCTTCTTGCCAGAGCAACACCCCCCCTTGAGCATACCGATATCGCCTATTCTTTCTCTCTCATGCTTGCATTAGAATTGCTGCTGCTACTGCTTTACCTATTCCGATGCATAGCCTGTTTATTGTAACCTGCTATTGAAACCTTGCCTGCTTGTCCTAAACTGTCTAGTATAGGCTGGGTAGAGACCTATCAGTGAACCCACTAGTCCCGACTGCCCCATTGGATTATCAGAAGACCCGATCAACGGGATTGATGACCAGGCCCCAGCACCGCACACCACCCCCCCTTAGTTGTAACGACACTGCAGCGTTACTATCGAGTGCCGAGGGTGAAACCTCTTGTAGCACTTCTGATGTTAACTCTGTAGAGTAGCTATTCGGTCGTGGTCATCGAGGGTGATTCCTCCTTCCCCACTTCCGATAACGACGCTGTCGTGCAACACCTCAAGTGTGAACCCATCGAGGGTGATTCCTCCGAGTTCACCTTGATGGATACATCGAGTAGGAATCCAATGAGGGTGATACCTCAGATTCCCTTGATGTTATGGACACACGGATACTTGGACTGTACTATTGTTACTTGGAAAGGCGGGTCGACCCTGAGGGGTACCCGCGTGTGATGTGAAGACGGGTTGCCTAGATGGTGCCCGAGTGATGAATACGAGGCGTGGCCGGGCATTCTTGGCCCTTTCCCAAGTCCTCGAGACGGGGCGACAGGGTCACATCGATCGTGAGTCTCTGCTAATTACCACAAGCCCCTAGTCCGCCAACGATTTGGATATTTGATCCGAGCAGGCCTCTGGCCTGATAGCACTAACCATCACGTGGGAAGAGTTATGGGCACTCTGCATCGTATGCATCAGCCGAAAGCTTTGTCAGACGTCCAGTTCAGCTTTGTGGCCAGGCCGGGCCGGGCCAGTGCCATCCAGGACTGAGGTGGTGCTCATCCCGACCCTGCACACACTGACCCAGAGTGCACAGGGCGATGGCCCAAGACCCCTGAGCGCTTAGGATATAGACCGACGGGGACCTCTCTGCTGAGCTGTAGGTAGGGTTGCGGTGTATCGTTTGGCCGAGGCCGGGCATGACCCAGAAAAGTGTGTCCGGCCGGAGTTAAGCGAGCGTGGTGGGTAAGTTGGTGCACCCCTGCAGGGAAGAACACATCTATCGATAGCCGGTCCTACGGTAAAGGACACTCGGAGTTGTATCCCGATCGATACAACTAGAACTGGATACCTGTGATAGTATGGCTCTAGGATTACTTTCTCGCAGGGAGTCGAGAAAGGATCTCTGGCCGTGGTTGATACTTGGATATTATGGCTCTGGGATTGCTTTCTCGCAGGGAGTCGAGAAAGGATCTCTGGGTGAGGTTGAGACTTAATGATACTACTACTCCATACTATACTACTATACACTCTTCTAATGCTGCAAGACTGTTGAAGATGCTAGTCTTCGATAGGACTAGGCCTTCCCTCTATTCTGGCATCTCTGCAGCCCAGTCCACATATACAGCCTCTCTTTGATAATGTTGCATATGTAGTGTAGATCCTTGCTTGGTGAGTACTTCGGATGAGTACTCACGGTTGCTTTGCTTTCTTTTTCCCCATATCCTTTTGGTGCAACCAGATGACGGAGCCCCTGAGACAGCTGCCCCCACCGACGATCGCTACTACTACCTCGAGGGTGGTTACTACTGCGAGTTGGCCGACGACCAGGAGTAGGATCGGAGGGTCCCAGGCAGGAGCGCGTGCGCCTTTCGATCATAGTGTTTTCTTTTGCCCCGCCTTCTAAGGGCCTATCCGTGTTTTCTTTTATATCTGTACTCAGATATCTGATGCTTCCGCTGACGCTTGTATGCGAGCTTATGTATTCGAGCCCTCGAGGCCCCTGGCTTGTAATATAAAGATCATAGACCCTTAACTTCCTTTTACACAGCCGCCCCTCGCGTCGTCCGCGCCGGGTGACTCGGGGGGAACCATACCGCCCCAGCCGCCGGCCACCCCTCGCTGACCTCCCTCCCCCTGCCGCCGCCGAAGGAGGTCGTCCGACGGCGGACGGCGGCGGCGGGGCGCTCCTGCCTGTTTCCTTTTGATTAGCCTGCGCAGTCTTCACCGATCCCATCATCTCCGATCTGATCTGGGCTTGCGCTCCGGCCGGCGGCCGTCTACGGATCAAGTCTGCGCGCACGATCATAGCCCAGCGCCCGTGTGCATGTGCATGGGGCAGGATGCATCCAGACCCGCATGCAAGTCGTTGGTGGCTTGACGTGCATCCAGCTCCGACAACCAGATCAGATGGCCGGCAACCTACCAGATCGCGAGGCCACGACATAGGAATGCGGTGGCCAGATCGTGAAGCCGTCGACACAGGACGGCGGCGGCCGGTTCGTGAGGCCGACGGCACAAGATGGCGGCGATCAGATCATCAGAGCACCGGCAGCCGCTCGTGGACGCGGGTTTGGTCTGCGGGACGCCATGTTGCGACCGGATCGAGTTCGTGGGTTCAGTGGAGTCCATGGTGTCGCCGGCAATTTGCCGCCACAACACATGGATCGCCGGGTGATGAGACACTCACGGACATGCGTCTGGTCCGCGCGACGCAGAGTTGCGACCGGAGTGAGTTCGTGGGTGCCAGAAGTGTCCGTGGTGTTGCCGGCAATCTGCTGCCGCAACACATGGACCGTTGGGCGCCAAGAGTGATTGTCCCCAACATCGGGCTCAGGAGCGATAGTACATGGCAGGTATTGCTTCGTGCGGTCACCTCGACCAGATCTCCGCACCGGCAATCGGCCTGATTTTTTGTCGCTGTCATCGGTCATTGTTGTGGACCTGTCACACTACGATTTGTCGGCACCATGAGGTACGCAATGGCATATTTACTGGCGATTACCGTGTTGCTGATATTGATGGGGAATTTCAAGATGGTTGTGCCGGATCGAATGACCAGTGGATCTTGATGGCTCATGTTGAGTTTGAGATTTCAAGTGATGACGGAGGCGAGTTTGGATGTGGTAAAGACTGTGGACCGGATGATCGGTGTTTTGCAGCAGTCTCGGCTAGCAGGGGCGACAACACAGCGGGAATTCTTCATGGTGGTGCTCTTTGGGCACAAAGTCTCGACTTCCTGGGTGAAAACCCTAGGTCTAACCTTCACTGGTTGTACCTGGCAATGGCGGATCTCTATTACTCTCCTTGTTGAAGGCATTGCCTGGAGTCTAGTCGGACTTTCTTCAGGGTGAAAACCCATGATCTATGATCAGGCGACGATGGTGTTGGTTCACGGTTTCCTTCTTGGAGGCACCGTTCTTGGAGAACCTTTTTTGCAGTCCGGGTGTGGCCTCTGGTGGTGGTAGTTCCTGCTGCTTCGTTGATCAGTTCGGCGGTTTTTCTCTTTACTTTTTTTCTTTTGGCTGAGTGCATCCTTGATGTCTTGACTAGCTCTTGACATTATGTTGTTGCAGAGGCCGGGTGTAATTTATATCAGCTTGATATTAATATATTCCCATTATCTAAAAAATGACTTTATTTATGTTTAGAGTTGTGTTGTGATATCTTCCCGTGAGTCCTTAGGCTTGATCGGGTGCATTTGCGTGTATGATTAGTGCACGATTGAGCCGGGGGCGTCACACTCATCATCAGTCCAAGTGCTATGCTCAGAAATCCACTTGTCCTCTGGAGTGATGCTCTTCTCGGATCCACTCTTCACAGGCATGTTGAGGTGCTTCATCATAGTAATTTGACGGTGCCGAGCAAGCTTCTCATTGACATGAGCCTCATACATCTTCTTCTAAATGTGAGTCTGAAGGTAAAAGGTCTTCTTGACTTTAGCAGTGAGCTTGGCCACCCAGGAGGGTTTGGCACCCAGCTCCATCTCAAAGTCCTCATCATCTGAAGTGGCATAAACATCCTCGGGGTCATCTACAGGAAAACGGGGCTCGGCATGCTTCTTCTTCTTAAGTTGCTTAACCTCATGCACGGTGAGGTTATCTGGCGAAGTGAGAAGTTCTCCAGGACGGTGAACAACCCAAACTGAGTTCAGAAAGCACATGACAAACGGTGCATAGATGGGAACCTTTTTGTAGATGACAATGTTGTACATCTCCTGCCAAAGCCAGTTGGACACATCAAAAGTAGCACCAGACGGTGCTTGATCCCAGTGACAGAAGGGGAACCGACACGTATGTATCATTGCTATTAAGGATAACAAGATGGGGTCTATTTCTACATAAATAGATCTTGTCTACATCATGTCATCATTCTTATTGCATTACTCCGTTTCTCCATGAACTTAATACACTAGATGCATGCTGGATAGCGGTCGATGTGTGGAGTAATAGTAGTAGATGCAGGCAGGAGTCGGTCTACTAATCTTAGACGTGATGCCTATATAATGATCATTGCCTGGATATCGTCATAATTATTTGAAGTTCTATCAATTGCCCAACAGTAATTTGTTTACCCACCGTATGCTATTTTTCTCGAGAGAAGCCACTAGTGAAATCTACGGCCCCGGGGTCTATTTTCTCATCATATATTTTCAGATCTATTTTGCTATTTTCCTTTTTATTTATTTGCCACTTTTATTTTCAGATCTATATTTCTAAAAACCCAAAAATATTTTGCTTCACTTTATTTTATTCGCGATCTATTTATCCAATCTACTACAATTTATCTCACGTCCGTTTGCCAATTTCTGGCGCCATTACCCGAAAGGGATTGACAACCCCTTTAACACGTCGGGTTGCAAGTATTTGTTCTTTGTGTGCAGGTGCTGTTTACGTAGTGTTGCTTGGTTCTCCTACTGGTTCGATAACCTTGGTCTCATCACTGAGGGAAATACCTACCGTTGTTGTGCTGCATCATCCCTTCCTCTTTGGGGAAATACCATCGTAGTTCAAGCAAACATCATGACCTGAGGCCGATAAACAGGGGGGAGGTAAGAGCGACCGGGGGGCTTGGTGGACAATTGGGCCGGCCCAGGGGGATTCTATCTTTCCTTTTTTTTGCATTTCCTTGTAAAACTTTTCTGTTTTCTTTTAGTTTCATTTTATTTTTAACTTTAAAAATATATAACTAGCCTCTAAATCAACAATAGTAGTTTATGTCCGTGCCACAAATAGTTTGAGGTTTAAATAAAATAGTTTAGTATTTTTATAATTTAAAAAGCATTTAATAATAGTTTTTAGCCACTATTACATTCACAAAAGGGCATTTACATACTTTACAAAAATGTTGGGTCACCACCATAATTGGTTATGGAATATTTGCCACACTTTGAACATTTTGGTTTGCATGTTTGAGACATTTGAATTTTGGTCTTTAATTTGAATTTGAATTATGCCGTGGATCAAATGAGGATTAGCAACA
Source organism: Thinopyrum elongatum (assembly GCA_011799875.1). Classification (NCBI taxonomy): domain Eukaryota; kingdom Viridiplantae; phylum Streptophyta; class Magnoliopsida; order Poales; family Poaceae; genus Thinopyrum; species Thinopyrum elongatum. The sequence goes on from CM022303.1 coordinate 535,873,079, forward strand.
GTAACATGATGACATGGCACCATTAACGGGGGATTACTGTAGCTTAATTATCCGGGCGTCACATCATACCACGCACGTGGGGCTTGTTTAAGGCCATAGAGCGCCTTTTTGAGTTTGTATACATGAGTGGGGAGCTTGGGATCCTCGAATCCCGGAGGTTGTTTGACATACACCAACTCATTCAAAGGACCATTAAGAAATGCACTCTTCACATCCATTTGTTGCAATTTAAAATCATGATGAGATGCATATGCAAGCAACATGCGAATAGATTCAAGACATGCAACGGGGGCAAAGGTTTCACCGTACTCGATGCCCTCGACTTGGGAGTAGCCTTGTGCCGCCAATCTTGCCTTGTTTTGGACAACCACACCGTTCGCATCTTGCTTGTTCTTGAAGATCCATTTGGTCCCAATGACATTGTGATCCTCCATTAGCCTTGGCACTAATTCCCAAACTTGATTGCGCTCGAAGTTGTTGAGTTCATCATGCATAGCTTCAAGCCAATCCTCATCAGCGAGCGCCTCATGTACCTTTTGGGGTTCAACACAAAAAACAAACGTGTGATGCTCACAAAAGTTTGACAATTGTTTACGAGTAGTTACCCCTTTTCTCAAGCTTCCAAGCACATTCTCCATGACATGTTGTTGACGCTCGAGCTTGGAAGCCACCTTAGCGGCACGGCGCTCCAAAAGTTCCTCGATGGGCATTTGAGGATCATCTTGCACATCTTGAGCACCGTCATGAGTCTGCTCTTGATCTTGAGCTTGATCTTGACCTTGAGCTTGCTCTTGACCTTGAGCTTGCTCTTGATCTTGAGTGAGCTCGGAGGCATGAACTTGATCTTGGGCATCACTTGGTGCATCACCATCTCCATGGGGTTGATCTTGCCCTTGATCTTGCTCATTGGGTTGAGGGCCTTCACTTTGTTCTTCGGAAGCGTGTGAGTCTAGCGTAGATGATGGCTCCACTTGAGTAGAGCGTTGTCCTTCTCCTTCGGCCACAAGGGGTCCCTCAATGGGGAGTATTTGACCAATCCCCATTCTTCTTATGGCTTGGGGAGGAATTTCATCACCTACATCACAAAGACCACTTTGCTCCACTCGGGAGCCGTTATTTTCATCAAACTCCACATTACACGTCTCTTCAATGAGTCCGGTGGACTTGTTGAGAACAAGGTAAGCATGAGAGTTTGTAGCATAACCAACAAATATGCCCTCTTGAGCTCTAGGTTCGAATTTAGACAAACAAACACCTTTCTTGAGAATAGAACACTTACAACCGAACACCCGGAAGTACTTGAGGTTGGGCTTGTTGCCGGTAAGTATCTCATATGGAGTCTTGTTCAAGCCTTTGCGGAGATAGAGCCTATTGGATGCATGATAAGCGGTGTTGATGGCTTCGGCCCAAAAGTTGTAAGGAGATTTGAACTCTGCCATTATGGTCCTTGTCGCATCCATCAACGTCCGGTTCTTCCTCTCTGCCACACCATTTTGTTGAGGGGTATAGGGTGCTGCATATTGGTGCTTGATCCCCTCGTCACTAAGAAACTCATACAAGGTGTAGTTCTTGAACTCGGTGCCGTTGTCACTTCTAATCATCAAGATCTTTGCTTCATGTTGACAATGAGCTTCATTTGCAAAGTTGATGACGGTTTGTTGAGTCTCACTCTTCCTCTTGAAGAAGAATACCCATGTGTATCTTGAGTAGTCATCCACAATCACCAAGCAATACTTTCTTCCACCAAGACTATCAAAGGATGGAGGACCAAAAAGATCCATGTGAAGGAGCTCCAAGGGCCTCTTTGAGTAGATGATAGTCGATGGTCGGTGAGCCATTTCATGAAGCTTTCCTTCGATACAAGCACTGCAAGCACAGTCTTTGGCAAAACTCACATTTGTTAGTCCACGGACGTGGTTCCCTTTGAGGAGACTTTGCAAAGATCTCATATTGACATGGGCTAGTCGGCGATGCCAAAGCCAACCCACATCAACTTTAGTGATTAGGCAAGTCGCGGTCTTAGTGGGTCGCTCCGAAAAGTTCACCACATAGAGACCATTCTCGACATGCCCAACGAAGGCTACTTTAAGAGTCTTGCTCCACAAAAGGGCCATGGTATCAAGATCAAAGAATGTAGAAAAGCCCATGGGTGCAAGTTGACGAACGGAAAGCAAATTGTATGCAAGGGACTCAACAAGCATGACCTTCTCAATAGATAAATCTTGAGAGATGACCACCTTGCCAAGTCCCACTACCTTAGAGGTTGAAGCATCACCGAGTTGTACATGGGTGGGCATAGATGGAATTGGATGCACATCCACCACCAAGTCCTTGCTCCCGGTCATATGATTTGTTGCTCCACTATCAAGCAACCATGACACTCCACCGGAAGCAAACTCTTACAAGAGATCAATGCTTGGATTTAGGTACCCATTCTTGGATGGGTCCTTTGAGGTTAGTAACAAGGGTCTTAGGAACCCAAATAGACCATTCAATGTACTCATAGTAAGAACCAACAAATTTAGCATAAACATGCCCATCACTAGCACGGCACAAAACATAGGAAGGGTTAAAGTCGCCGGCTTTGTTGTTAGGGGCAGTTTTTCCCTTCTTGGCATTACCACCCACTCCCTTGTTCTTCTTCTTCTCATGAGTACCCTCACCCGCCTTGACAAAAGTTTCCTTGAGTGGGGGAGGTAGCTTGGTCTTGTTCTTCTTCTTCTTCTTTGACTTGGGTGCAAACCCAAGTCCCTCCTTTCCCAAAACTTCCTTTTGATTCGTCAAAAGGCCATTGAGGTTCTTCTCGCCTTGTACGCAAGTCACAAGACCCTTCTCAAGTTGCTCTTTCAACTTAGCATTTTCCTCCACGAGATGCACATGCTCGCAACAAGGGTTAGTAGCATGGGAATTATCAATTAGAACGAAAGGAGGACAAGTGGAAATCTCCTTGGTGAGCTTCACTTGGAGTTGATCATGAGACTCTTTGAGAGAAGCATGAACACCCTTCAAGACCTTGTGAGCCTTGTCGAGTGTATCAAATTCTTCCTTGAGTCTATCATGGCCAACCCCAAGTGCGGCTTTCTCGGATTTAAGCACACGAGTAAGAACAATAGCATGATCAAGATATTTTTGCAATTTAGCATGATCAACATTGTGTGACTCCTCAAGAGTCAAACGAAGATCTCGCTCTTCCTCTAGAGCATTGGAAAGATCTGCAATCTCATTGGCATAGTCATGACTATGCCCCTCCAACTTGGAGATAGTATCCTCATGCGACTCAATGATATCATTGGCCTCACCAAGTTGTTCCAAGAGAGCAACAAAGTGCTTCTTGGACTCACCCTTGAGCATGCTCACAAACTTGGTGAACTCATTCTCATCAACTTTCTCCACCTGACTATCATCTACACAATCTAACAATGAAGGAGTAGTAATGATGGTGGTTTTGATGTTAGGAGTTACCTTGTTGATACCTTTGGCCATGAGACACTTGGCAATGGTGTTTTCGTTGGGGGCGCCGAAGAGATACACCTTGGAGGGAGAAGATGTAGCAATGGAAATGGTTGCCATTGCCATTCCTTCTCCACTTGTATCTTCCTCATCATCATCGGAGGAGTACTCTTCATGTGCCACCAAGCCCTTTGGAGGAGTCTTCTTGGTGAAGTTGTTCTTGCTAGGGAAGGACTTGGCTTTATCTTTGCGAATGAGTTTGCCACCATTGTCTTCCCTGTTCTCGTAGGGGCAATCCACCACAAAGTGACTCACATTGCCACAATTGTAGCAAGTTCTTACACATTGCTTGTTCTTTGACCCACTTGAGTTGTTCTTGGTGAAGTTGGGCCTTGAGTTCCTCTTTTTGCTCCAAAATTGCCTTGACGCAAGAGCCATGTGCTCATGGTAAGCATATTTGGTGTCCTCGGGGCCACACTCCTCTTCTTCTTCTTCCTCTTCTTCTTCCGGAATGGCCTTGGCCTTCAAAGCAAGGGTGGGAGTGCTTTTCTTTGACCAGACACGAGCAAGAGCATTGTCGGTGGTCCTGTTCATGATGTTCATGGCAATAAACTCATCCAACACTTCACTTGAGGATAAGGAGTGAAAGTCCGGCCTTTGACGAATCACGGAAGACATGGCCTTGTTGAACGGCATGATGGCCTTGAGGAACTTGCGCTTGATCCAAGTGTCATCCATATCCTTGCTTCCATGGTCTTGGAGAGCAACCGCAAGAGTTGTCACCCTCTCGTAAAGATCACGCGGATCCTCATCTTCAAGCATCACAAATTCATCGGCCTCATCAAGTACCACTTCAAAGTTGGACCGTTGGAAGCTTGAGCTCCCCTTGTACATAGAAACAATGTGCTCCCAACAATCCTTTGCATGAGTGAAAGGTCGTAGGTGCGATAGATCTTCGGGAGGGACCGCTTCTTGAAGAATGAACAATGCGGAGTGATTGTATTGATTGTCCACTTCTTCTCTTGGGGTGAAGTTGTTTGGATCATGCGGGTAGAAGCCTTGCTCAATGATTCTCCAAAGGTTAGTTGAGCAATGATTTAAATGAGACTTAATGCGAAAGACCCAATTAGCAAAATCACCCTTAACAAGCTTGGGAGGAGGACCATGAATATTAATGCGAGCTGTGGGGACCTGTCCTCCATAGACCGGGGGAGGGGGAACCGAGGCAAAGGTTCCCGTCCCATTCTTGTCTTGAGGGGAAGGAACATGAGTACCTTTAGCCGCTTCCTTAGCGGAATTGGCCTCCGACTCCGATGCCGTGGGATTAACCACAAGCAAGGGATCGGGAGTGGATTTCATCCCCTCAAGTAATTCTTTAATCATGGACTTGACTTCGGTCATCATAGACGTCTTAAGTGAAGCAATAGCTTCATTTAAGTCATCTCGAGTGATCAAAGTCAACTCTACGGCCTCGGGCACTTCCTCCTCGGTGTCAACCATACTCTTCGGGTGGTGAAACCCTTAATAAAGAGACAAGGCTCTGATACCAATTGAAAGGATCGATATGGTTGATTAGAGGGGGGGTGAGGGAGTCCTAGATTAGGAGGTCTTCGGGTGTCCGGACTATTTGATATGGGCCGGACTGATGGGCCGTGAAGATAAAACTAAAGACTATATCCCCCGTGTCCGGGTGGGACTCCTATATGCGTGGACGGCAAGTTTGGTGTCCGGATATGTTATTTCCCTCTTCTGCAAACCGACTCTGTACAACCCTAGATCCCTCCGGTGTGTATATAAACCGGAGGGTTTAGTCCATAGAGATCATCAGAATTCTCATAGGCTAGACAGCTAGGGTTTAGCCATTACGATCTCGAGGTAGATCAACTCTTGTATCCCCCATACTCATCAAATATAACCTAGCAGGACGTAGGGTTTTACCTCCTTTAAGAGGGCCCGAACCTGGGTAAACATCGTGTCCCCATCGTCCCTAGTTACCATTGATCCTCTAGCGCACAGTTCGGGACCCCCTACCCGAGATCCGCCGGTTTTGACACCGACATTCGTGCTTTCATTGAGAGTTCCACTGTGTCGTCGGCAGAAGCATCGATGGCTCAACTTGTCGTCAGCAACGATGCGGTTTCCAGGGAGACCTTTCTTCCTGGTCAACTCTTTGTGTTTGGCAGCTTCACTCTGCGTGCGAATTCAACTGGTCACCTCGAGCAGATCGACAGCTACGCCCCTGGTCATCAAATCAGGTTTGGAAGCTTGAATTACATCATGGATATCCGTGGAGACTTGGTCTTCGAAGGGTTCTCGGCCTCGGCCGCCACTCTTCACCCACATGAAGGAAGCCCGTCGGATCCGTCGTGAGATTCCGCTCAAGGATCGACTCTCATGCCTGCCCTGGCCTTAGATCAAGGGCGGACCACTCTGTCCGAAGACGGGAGGCTAAACCCCGCCGGACTCTCTCCCATTATGGAGGTTCTTGCCGGAGACCCAAGGCGACTATACTGTCAGCAGACCCGTAGTCAAACGTGACTCTTCCTGACATCGGGGAGCCGGACTCGCCTCTGGACGTCAACTCCGAACTCTCGAGGTCTGCGTCCATTGAGCTCGGTCAAGTGGTTATTACCGAACCTAGCTCCGCAGATCATCATACGCCCATTCGGCTTTCGCTCTTAAACAAGACACTGGACCTAATGCGATCTCTCGCCATCACAGAAGTATCATCTCCGAACTACGACCAGCCAAAACTGGGGGCTGAGAGCAGGGAATTTTACGTCCCACCCACCACCCACTTAATAGCCACTGTCGAGGATCTAACTGACATGCTAGACTACGCCTCTGAAGACATCGACGGTATGGATGACGATGCTGGAGCCGAACCAGGTCAAAACCCGCCTATCACTGGGCGTTGGACGGACACTTGTACCTATGATGTATGCATGGTGGACACACCTGAGAAGCAGGACGACGATGGCACTCAAGATCCAGATCAGGACAAGCCCGTCGAGGATCCACCAAAGCGTCGGCGTCAGCGGCGCCGCTCATGATCACATCGGGCGAAGGACAGCAACACCGGCACCGGAGATAATGACACTCCGGACAATGCCGAAGACCCCGTCGACCCTGCGTTCAAGCATGATGATAGGGAAGAGGGACAAGTCAATTCCGACGAACTTGTCGATCATGAGGATTCAGAAGATAGTAACTATCTACCGGCCTCCAAGGAGGACGTCAGCCTCGGTAATGAAGATTTCATCATGCCAGAGGAACCCCTCGAACAAGAACGCTTCAAGCGACAGCTCATCACCACTGCGAGGAGCCTGAAAAAGAAACAACAATAGCTTCAAGCCGAACAGGATACGCTCAATGACAGATGGACCAAGGTCCTGGCTGCAAAAGAATATGGCCTTGAGCGCCTGACAAAGAGCTACCCAAAACGCAGGCTACTACCACAATTCGACGATGAAGCCCTTGAGCCAATACCGTCAAGATACAATCATGCTGATCAATCAGACCGACCACCACGTGGACGTGACAAAGCGGCTAATTATGCCGAACACCAGCCCGTTCCACCTCGCCGTAGAGGCAAAGAGGCAGCGGCCCCAGGCTACACGTATGACTTACGTCAGGACCTGGACAATAGAGCCGGCCAGACCAGATCAATCTACGGATCAAGGGGACGTGCTCCAACACAAGACGACGGCCATCAAGCCTGGCGCGACAAGCATAACCAAGTTCGAGCCGAGAACCGAACACGGATGTCATCCGAACTCCGTCGTGATGTTGCCCGATATAGAGGCGCCGCACACCCCATGTGCTTTACCGACAAGGTAATGCAGCACCAGTTTCTGGAAGGGTTTAAACCCATAAACATCAAGGCATACGATGGAACGACAGATCCCGCTGTGTGGATTGAAGATTTTCTTCTCCACATTCACATGGCTCACGGTGATGATCTCCATGCCATTAAATACCTTCCTCTAAAGTTAAAAGGGCCAGCACAGCACTGGTTGAATAGCCTCCCAGAGAACTCCATTGGCAGTTGGGAGGATTTAGAGGATGCTTTTCGGGACAACTTTCAAGGCACTTATGTCCGGCCACCGGACGCTGATGACCTGAGTCACATAGTCCAGCAACCCAGAGAGTCATCCCGCAAACTCTAGACTCAAATCTTAATTAAAAAGAACCAAATTATCGACTGTCCGGACGCCGAAGCCTTAGCGGCATTTAAACACAACGTCCGCGACGAATGGCTCGCCCGACACCTCGGTCAGGAAAAGCCGAAGACTATGGCAGCTCTCACTGCACTCATGACCCGCTTCTGTGCGGGTGTGGATAGCTAGTTGGCTCATAGAAGCAACAGCACCAGCGACCCTGGCACCTTTGAGGCCAGGGATGGCAATGGAAGGCCACGACGCAGCAAAAATAAGCGTCGGAACAACAATGAAGAAACCGAGGATACGGCGGTCAACGCCGGATTCAGCGGCTCTAAACCCGATCAGCAGAAGAAGCCGTTCAAAGGAAATAGAGACGGCCCGTCCAACTTGGATAAAATACTGGACAGACCCTGTCAAATCCAATACACCCCTGACAAACCTGCCAACCACACCAACAGAAATTGCTGGGGTTTTGAACAGGCCGGTAAATTAAATACCGAACATAAGGGGAAAGGACCTCAAAGGGAGGACGACGATGAACCCCGCCCTCCGAACACCGGGGGACAAAAGAAGTTTCCCCCCGAGGTGAAAACAGTGAACATGATATATGTCACGCATATCCCCAAGAGAGAGCGCAAGCGCGCATTGAGGGACGTCTACGCCATAGAGCCTGTCGCCCCGAAATTCAACCCTTGGTCGGCTTGTCCGATCACCTTCTATCGCAGGGACCACCCAACCAGTATCCGTCACGGAGGTTCGGCGGCCCTGGTACTCGATCCCATCATCGACGGATACCATCTCACTAGAGTCCTTATGGACGGCGGCAGCAGTCTCAACTTGATTTACCAAGACACTGTCCGTAAGATGGGTATTGACCCGTCAAGAATCAATCCCAGCAACACTACCTTTAAAGGAGTGATACTTGGCGTAGAGGCCGTTGCACGGGTTCCTTAACACTGGAAGTGGTATTCGGCTCTCCAGATAACTTTCGAAGTGAAGAATTGATCTTCGATATCGTCCCTTTCCGCAGTGGTTATCATGCATTGCTTGGACGAACTGCTTTCGCCCGCTTTAATGCAGTCCCGCACTATGCTTATTTGAAGCTCAAAATGCCCAGACCGCGCGGCGTCATCACAGTCAATGGAAATATGGAGCGCTCCCTCCGTACTAAGGAGCACACCGCGGCCCTAGCAGCCGAGGTACAGAACGGCCTCAACAGCTCATCGGTCATCAAGACCCATGACACCGCCAAGCGAGTCCGATCAACATTACAGCATGACAGCTCGGCAAATCCGGAGATTGAATAGCAGTTCGGCCTCCGCTAATCGCCCCATAAGGTTGCGGCATACATACCGCGCGTGCATAATTACGCACTTAAAATACCTTGGGCAGCGCCGGAGGCATACTGCGGAACAGGTCTATAGTACGGCTTGACCCTATTCGGACCTTAACTTTCTTTTTTTCTTTTCTTTCTCTTTTACCACAGGTTCATTAAAAACCTACCTACTCTACGGTTGTACAGGGACTCCATTCTAGGTTCCCCTTTCTTATAGATGACCATCGACTCCTCCTCTCAAAGGATTTCCAACCAAGGAGAAACGACGTGCAGCAGGGCATCATTAGGACCTTCAAGCCACTATTTTCTCAGAAAAGCCCTGTATAAACCTTTCCCTTGTGTAAACTTTCGGCATGTAAAATGGCCTTGGCCTTCGGGCATTATCTGTAATGACACGTCTCGACGTATTAATCAGGGCATAAAGGAAGCAGTTGATCACCACTTTTGTTTGGTACTCATCCATTTTATATTATTATCTGTCTTCCCTCCCTACGCCCGACTGCCACACATGCCTTAGTCCGGTCTTAAACACCGGGGGTTTTATCCGGCCCGGCACATTTTAAAGTCCGAACTACTATGGGGTACTCTTCGGCGTCCCGAATATTGCATTATATGCATCAGCTCCAAATCATGTCTTTGGTCTATAGTTGGGTTGCCCGGCTCCTGTGCTTACCACCTTATGTTCCGCTCGTTCGGCTAAGGTAGTAAAGGGAGAACTACTGCGATTGTATTTCTGGTTCGTCCGGTCAAATACCTCAGTAGAGAAAGCCGAAAACTAACTGTCATGATAAAAGCGAGAGCTGGTCGGCGATTCGGTGACTTAGTCTTATACTACAATCGTTAGCGATTTACTCTGTGTTATACGAGGGGCTGGTCTTCGTCCAAGCCGCGTGGAAATGGCTATTCAGCCCGGATTGCCGCACACGCACAAGGGGCTAGTACTTAGCCCCACCGTCAAACTCCTATGGCTAAGTGAAAGTAATAAAGCCGCATAGTCTGATTGCCTGGTTCACCTCGCGGACACCTCCTTTACGGACCAAGACGTTGGATAAAGTGTGGTCACGCGTCACCATGAAACACCCCCGTAGCATCTACGTGGGGGCTGAAGCCGACGACTGGCAACTTTCAGAAATAAAACGGCCGCACAGGAGGAAAACACTACTTGAAACAAAAGGCGCAATAAATAGATATATTACAAGCATGGGTTCATAACATAATTTTTACAACCCGAATACATCTACTCAAATACGACGTCCTTAGAACATTGGCACTCTACTATCCGGGCCCCTGCTAGGACGTCGTCGAAATATCTCTCCGGCCTCCGATGATCTTTGCCTTCGGGCGGGCCTGCGGTCGCCACATCGGTGGCCTTCATCTTTGCCCATTGCATCTTAACGCGGGCGAAGGCCATCCGGGCACCATCTATGCAGGCCGAACGCTTCACAGCATCAATCCGAGGCAGCGCGTCGACGAGCCGCTTCACCAAACCGAAGTAGCTACTGGGAATTGGTTCGGCGGGCCAAAGTTGGACTATTAGATCCTTCATGGCCAAACCGGACACCCTATGTAGCTCCATCAGCTGCTTCATCTGGTCGTTCAGGAGCACCGGGTGCTCCGGTGCAAGAAACTGCGACCAGAACAGCTTCTCGGATGAGTTCCCCTCCTGGGCTCGGAAGAACTATGCGGCATCACCGGCACTCCTTGGGAGATCCGCAAACGCGTCTGGGGAACTCCACACTCGAGTGAGCAAAGCATATCTTTGACCTCCAAAAATACGCTGCAAAGGAAAGGCCTTACCAGCCGCTATCTGCCTCGCTTGACGGATCTCTTCGCGAGCACTCCGGGACTCGCTCCGCGCCTCTTTAGCATCATGGAGAGCCTTCGCGAGCTCGGACGACCGGGCCGAAGTCTTCTGCTCCAATGTCTCGCATTGGCTGATGGCATCCTTCAGCTCCTGCTCGACTTCGGCCACCCGAGCTTTGTGTTGGTGGCGGGCAACTTGTTCGGCTTCTAGTTCAACAGCCGCTTTATCAGCGGCTGCCTTGCTCGCCTCGGCTTCCTTCTTGGCCTGGGCGAGGGCGCCTTTGAGGGTCTCGACCTCGGCTGCGCCAACTATGCTCACAATCAAAGCATCCTGTGAGTTAACCTCTCCACATACATATCACTTCTGACATGAAAATGAATTTTTTCATCATGCACATACCTTGCGTCTCATCGAACCGCTTGTTGATGCGGTCGAGCTCTTCATTGGCCGCTTCAAGCCTTCGATTGAGTTCGGAAACTTCTGCGGCCTGGGCGGTGGCCGCCAATAGGGAAGCCTGTTGCAACAGCAGAGTAGTATGATAACACGCCCAAGTACTATGTGGATCCTCTGTTCGGTTCTTTTCAAACCGAACAGAGCCTTAGGGGCTACTGTCTGTATACAGGTATATTCCTCTAAATGAAACATAAATGTTTAGGACATTACGTCGCATACCTCAAAGCCTGTCAGTAGGCTGGTGAAGGCTTCGTTCAGTCCGCTTTTTGCAGACTGAACCTTTTTCATCACCGCACCCATCAAGGTGCGGTGCTCCTCCACGATGGAAGCACGTTGCAGTGCTTCCGCTAGAGCGTTCGGCACCTCCGGATTAGCGGAGGTCACTGACGAAGACATGTACCTAGGGTAGGGTAATAGGCCTGACCTAGACACCCTTACCCGAGGAAACTGCCCTAAGGCCAAGGACATTCAAAGGATAGCACCATCTACCGACTGAAATCGCCACAGGGTGCAACCCACTCGACCAACAGTTCACTCGGATAACCCAATTCCATTCGACCGGGGTGTACTCACTCGACCGCACCAGAAACCGCTCGGAAGACAGAAGATCTAAGGTCACTCAGGATGGCAAGGGTCAGGCGTTCACTCCGTAGTCTTAATGATCATTTATTTGCCTTTATTGTTGGCGTTATCAGTAACGTCCTGTCTTTATAGACATTGAACCCCTTGTAACGGGGGACGGTTGGGGTCCTGGCGCACTCTATATAAGCCACCCCCCTCCTCAGGCACAAGGGTTCGCACCCCCTGTAACCTCACGCATAATCCAATCGACCGAGCCTCCGGGCACCGAGACGTAGGGCTGTTACTTCCTCCGAGAAGGGCCTGAACTCCTAAATCTTGCGTGCACAACCTCACCGTAGCTAGGATCTTGCCTCCTCATACCTACCCCCTATTCTACTGTCAGACTTAGAACCACGACAGTTGGCGCCCACCGTGGGGCTGGTGTCTTAGCGACTTTCCGGTGAGGTTGCGATTTTTTCCGATTCCCATCATCATGGTTTCGGGTGGAGGTTTGGCTGAGGGCCACGAGTTCCGTCTCGGCGCGCTCGTCTTCATCGCCGACGACTCCGCCTGGCTCCAGGAGGCCCCCCTTGATGTCAAGACGTTCCCCGTCCACGGGGCGATGCACTTTCGCGCATGTGTCCCCGGCGTCCTTCTGTGGCAGCCGTCGACCCAATATCGGTCGTTTCCTACGGTGTCTTCGTTCCCCGCTATTCGCCGTCGCAAGCGATCCGATCGATCGCGGCTTCAGCGGTGGGTGAAGCACGAAGTGGCACGTCAATCGGCCACCCCTCAAGTCGCGGCAATCGAGCCCGATGAATCTCTCTACGGCCTGTTCGATCTGTCGACTGGCTCCGTTGAGACTCTGTCCGAGTGCGACAGCAGCGACCCTACGGCGGAGGTCCTGATGGTCGACACGCCGTGTATCCCACATGGCATGCGTCGCAATGGAGGCGGCGACGGCGGTTGCGATCCATCGCGTGTTCACGAGGAATACCACCCCGAAACCCTCTCTTCTCAGCGGAGGGAGGAACTTCACCGCCGTAACGAGGAAGCACTCCACACGCCCATCGTCGGAGAGACCTCCGAGGCTCGGGCCTTGGAGGCAGCGCGCTTGGCCACTTTGGCTGAGCGCACTCGACTGGAAAATCTTCAGCATGCACTCGACGAACATGCTCGGCAGCGGATTCCTGAGTCCAGTCGACGGCGGCAATTGTTCCCTCCTGAACCTCAGGTATACCGCACTCCGATTCAGAATCTTGCAACCGCAGCTCGTATAGCAGAATCCATCCAGCCATCCCAGTCAGAAGCTGGACGAGGTTTGATGCAGATCCGGGCTCTGCTCCGGGCGGCAGGAGACCAAAACACTGCAGTATCACAGTCGCGTAACAGAATCCATAGCAGATCTATGGTGGCTGACACAGTTCAGTCAGCTCACAGCCCAAGATCGCCTCCGCGGCGTGAGGGGCGCGTGCATCGCCAGGATCAGCACTTGGGTCGGACCCACGAGCAGTACGATCATCGACTCGGCCATGATGACTGCCGTCGAGCGCCTACACCCCCTCCGAGAAGCGGATCATATGTGCCCCGGCACTATGATGACAGGCGCCCGTACAGCGGAGGGCGGAGGACGCCGGTCGACCCAAGAGAGCCAGGGTTTGATGCGAGGTCAATTTTAGTGCAAGGTTTGGTCGACAGGAACCGAGCACACAGAGAGGGGCAAGGCAGGGATCGCCCGAGTGGAAGCAGGATTCATGTTTCGGGTCCCGAGTGTTTTAGCAGAGCTATCAGAGCCGCTGAGATCCCCCCCAACTTCAGGTTGGCGACTAGGGTTAGTAAGTTCACCGGTGAGTCGAAGCCTGACACTTGGCTGGAAGATTACCGAGTGGCTGTCCAGATCGGTGGTGGAAATGATGAGGTAGCTATGAAACACCTTCCTCTCATGCTGGAAGGGTCGGCCAGAGCATGGCTGAATCAGTTGGCTCCAGGCAGTATATACAGCTGGGAGGAGTTAGCCCGAGTGTTTGTTAGGACATTCGAGGGCACATGCAAACGACCTGTGGGGTTGACAGAATTGCAGCATTGTGTACAGAAGCCGAATGAAACTCTGAGGGATTACATCCAAAGATGGACCACATTACACCACACAGTAGAGAATGTATCCCAACACCAAGCAGTTTGTGCCTTCAAGGAAGGCGTTCAGTATCGAGAGCTTAACTTGAAATTCGGTCGGACAGGAGATATGTCTCTGACCCGAATGATGGAAATAGCCACCCGGTACGCTAATGGCGAAGAATAGGACCGACTCCGCAGTGGGAAGGGCAGGCCAGTCGCTCAAGACACTGGAGTGGGTCGGAAGCAGAAACGCAAAGCCGAGCCAGCAGGTCCAGGTGAAGCTGTAGTTGTAACTCAAGGGAAATTCAAGGGGAAGCCCAAGGGACCCTGGATCCCCAAGAAGGTGAAAGATCAGGCTGGGAACGATGTGTTGGACTTACCAGGTCACATTCACACCAAGAAGGATGAAGAGGGAAATCTGATTTATCCCAAACATACCACTCGACAATGTCGGCTCCTGATCCAGCAGTTCCGAGAGAAACAGCCCAATGAAAAGGAAAAAGAGTCTGACAAGGATGGTGATCAAGAAGAAGATGATGACGGTTTCCCTAACGTCAATTCCACTTTGATGATTTTTGCTGACATTGAGAGTAAAAGTCGACTGAAAGTCATCAACAGAGAGGTAAACATGGTTGCTCCGGCAACGACGACATATTTGAAATGGTCGAAGACTCCCATCACATTCGACCAATCTGACCACCCACCGCACGTCGCCACCCCCGGGAGGCAAGCGTTGGTGGTCGACCCGGTCGTTGGGGGCACCCGACTGACCAAAGTCTTGATGGATGGTGGCAGCGGCTTGAACATTTTGTATGCAGAGACTCTTCGTGGGATGGGCATTCCGATGTCCAGGCTCAGTGAGAGCAACATGCGGTTCCACGGTGTCATTCCAGGGAAGAAACCTGATTCACTCGGGCAGATCACTCTTGACGTAGTTTTCGGTGACTCAAAGAATTACCGCAAGGAGAAGCTGACATTTGAAGTTGTGGATTTTCACAGTGCCTATCATGCAATTCTGGGCAGAACTGCATATGCCCGTTTCATGGCTCGACCGTGTTACGTGTACCTCAAGCTGAAGATGCCTGGCCCTAGGGGAGTGATCACGGTCACTGGCAATCGGCAACGAGCAGAAGAGTGCCTCCAGAAGGGCTCTAAGATTGCCGATGAACAGATGGCAGCGATTGAAATGGAAGAATATAAGAAGACTGCAGATCCGAGTGATTTGTTGCGCGCTAAGAAGCCTGCTTCCGAGTCTGCATTTCAGTCGTCCGGTGAAACAAAGCCTGTTCACATTCACCCGACTGATCCCAGTGCTGCACCGACTCATATCTCAACAACACTCGACAGCAAATAGGAAGAAGCGCTCATCCAGTTCCTCCGTGAGAACTGGGACATCTTCGCATGGAAGCCGTCTGACATGCCGGGTGTACCCAGGGGGCTGGCTGAGCACCGTTTGCGAGTCGATCCAAAGGCAAAACCCGTGAAAGAGCACCTCCGTCGGTCCCCTGCGGAGAAGAGAAAGGCAATCGGCGAAGAGGTGGCTCGGCTTTTAGCAGCTGAGTTCATCCGCGAGATTTACCACTCCGAGTGGCTCGCCAATGTTGTCATGGTTCCCAAGAAGGACGATTCACTCCGTATGTGCATTGATTTCAAGCATATCAATCGGGCCTGCCCGAAAGATCATTTTCCTCTCCCCTGCATCGATCAGATAGTCGACTCAACAGCGGGATGTGAACGATTGTCCTTCCTGGATGCATATTCCGGGTACCATTAGATCCGACTGTATGGACCTGACGAAATAAAAACAGCTTTTATCACCCCGTTCGGGTGCTTTTGCTACATCACCATGCCCTTTGGTCTCAAAAATGCTGGTGCCACATTCATGCGCATGATACAGAAGTGTCTGCTAGCTCAAATCAGTCGGAATGTGGAAGCATACATGGATGACATCGTGGTTAAGTCGCGCAAAGGTTCCGACCTGCTGACTGACCTTGCCGAAACCTTTGCCAATTTGAGAAGATATGATATCAAGCTTAATCCGTCGAAGTGTACATTTGGAGTTCCAGGTGGAAAGTTACTCGGTTTCCTCATTTCCGAACGTGGGATCGATGCAAACCCAGAGAAAGTTGGTGCAATCCTCCGAATGAAATGCCCTGTGCGTGTACACGATGTTCAGAAGCTTACTGGTTGTTTGGCCGCTTTGAGTCGATTTATCTCTTGCCTCGGTGAAAAGGCATTGCCTCTTTACCGACTGATGAAGAAATCTGATAAGTTCGAGTGGACTCCTGAAGCTGATGCAACATTTGCAGAGCTCAAAGCCCTGCTTTCCACCCAGCCGGTGCTTGCTGCTCCAATCAGCAAAGAGCCTTTACTGCTTTATATAGCAGCCACTGGACAGGTTGTCAGTACAGTACTCACGGTCGAGCGGGAAGAAGAAGGTAAAACCTACAAGGTTCAATGCCCAGTGTATTATATTTCTGAAGTCTTAACTCCATCCAAGCAGAGATATCCACATTATCAGAAGCTTGTCTATGGAATCTACTTGACCACGAAGAAGGTTGCACATTACTTCTCAGATCATTCGATTACAGTCATCAGCGACGCTCCGTTGTCAGAAATTCTGAACAACAGAGATGCAACTGGCCGAGTGGCAAAGTGGGCGATTGAACTCCTTCCGCTGGATATCAAGTTTGAGGCAAAGAAAACGATCAAGTCTCAAGCGATAGCAGATTTCCTCGTCGAGTGGATTGAACAACAGTTACCGACCCAGATACAGTCGGAACATTGGACTATGTTCTTCGACGGGTCCAAGATGTTGAATGGTTCAGGCGCTGGAGTGGTCCTGGTATCTCCACGAGGCGACAACCTCAGATATGTTCTCCAGATTCACTTTGATTCCTCCAACAATGAAGCTGAATATGAAGCACTCTTGTATGGGTTGCGTATGGCCATTTCACTCGGCGTCCGCCGCCTAATGGTTTACGGTGACTCAGATTTAGTGGTTAATCAAGTGATGAAGGAGTGGGACGTCAGGAGCCAAGCTATGACTGGTTATTGCAATGCGGTGAGAAAGTTAGAAAAGAAGTTTCAAGGGCTAGAGCTCCACCATATACCCCGACTGAAGAATCAAGCAGCTGATGACTTGGCAAAGATAGGATCCAAGCGGGAGCCTATTCCCAGCAATGTGTTTTTGGAGCATATTCACGCACCATCAGTTCAAGAAGATCCCTTCACAAAAGAGCCCCCACAGCCTAAAAGTTCCACTGATCCGACTGAAGTCGAAATCCCGGCTGTGGTCGACTTGATCATGGAAGTTTTGATTGTTATTCCAGATTGGACAGTGCCGTACATCGCATATATTCTCAGGAAAGAGCTTCCAGAGGATGAAGAAGAGGCTCGCCAGATTGTCCGTCGATCCAAAGCCTTCACAGTAATGGGGGAGCAACTGTATAGAGAAAGTGTCACTGGGGTCGTTCAGAAATGCATCACTCCGGAAGAAGGCCGAATGATCCTCGATGATATTCACTCGGGAACCTGTGGTCACCATGCGTCTTCTCGGGCCATCGTGGCCAAAGCGTATCGAGTAGGGTTTTATTGGCCGTGGGCAAAGGAGATAATTGACAAATGTGAGGGCTGTCAGTTCTACTCCAACATGTCCCACAAACCCGCTTCAGCCCTGAAGACCATTCCACTCATCTGGCCATTCGCTGTTTGGGGTTTGGATATGGTGGGACCTCTGAAGACTGGCAGGAGTGGTTTCACCCATGTGCTTGTAGCAGTCGACAAGTTCACCAAGTGGATCGAAGCTAAACCTGTCAAAAACCTGGATGCAAGTACTGCGGTCAGTTTCATCAGAGGGTTAACATTTAGATATGGAGTCCCACACAGCATCATCACGGATAATGGGTCGAACTTTGATTCTGATGAGTTTCGAGCTTTCTGTGCATCCCAAGGTACTCGGGTCGACTATGGTTCAGTCGCCCACCCTCAGTCGAATGGACAGGCAGAAAGAGCGAACGGTTTGATTCTCAAAGGTCTGAAACCTCGATTGATGCGCGACCTCAAACATGCGGCCGACGCTTGGGTAGATGAGCTACCGTCAGTCCTTTGGGGATTAAGAACAACACCAAATCGGTCGACTGGTCGAACCCCCTTCTTCATGGTCTATGGGGCTGAGGCTGTGCTGCCGAGTGACTTGCTTCACAATGCGCCCCGAGTAGAACTTTTTTCAGAAGCTGAAGCAGAATGAGCTCGAGAAGATGCTGTTGATCTTCTGGAAGAAGAAAGAGAGATGGCCTTGATCCGATCAACCATTTATCAGCAAGACCTTCGTCGATTATATGCCAGAAATGTGAAGGGTCGAGCATTTCAGGAAGGGGACCTTGTGCTCCGAGTGGACCAGCAACGGCCTCACAAACTTGCCCCCGCTTGGGAAGGTCCCTTCATCGTCACCAAGGTGCTCCACAACGGAGCGTATCACCTCTAAAATGTGGAGCATAATAAAGACGAGCCACGCGCTTGGAATGCGGAGCTACTCCGCCATTTTTATACTTAAGTGTTCAGACTGATGAGATGTAATAAAGAGTACCTTTCAGTTCGTTTATCAAAGACATGGTTTTACAGTCTCCTAAATGATTGTTGTTACTAATACATGTGTCCAAAATCCCCCAGTGGGTGGCTTAGCCGCGAATCCGATTCGCCTAAGTTTGTAAAATCCTACCGAGTGATGAGCAACCCTCTCACTCGGGGGCTTAGCTGCAGTCCTGTACTCGCCTAAGTTTAAAAAATCCTACCGAGTGATGAGCAACCCTCTCACTCGGGGGCTTAGCTGCAGTCCTGTACTCGCCTAAGTTTAAAAAATCCTACCGAGTGATGAGCAACCCTCTCACTCGGGGGCTTAGCTGCAGTCCTGTACTCGCCTAAGTTTAAAAAATCCTACCGAGTGATGAGCAACCCTCTCACTCGGAGGCTTAGCTGCAGTCCTGTACTCGCCTAAGTTTAAAAAATCCTACCGAGTGATGAGCAACCCTCTCACTCGGAGGCTTAGCTGCAGTCCTGTACTCGCCTAAGTATAAAACATGCTCCATCCTGATCTGCAAGGACGACAAGGTGCAGGTCGTCCGATCCTCTCCTCAGAACTGCGTCTGTTCCGAGTGAAGATACAAGTTCCACTCGGAAATAAAAACAAGCATATTTAAGGGCAAACTAAGTTCGGACGAAGGAGCTTAAAAGTACTCAGGCATCAGGCCCGGAGGAGTTTTACGGTTACAAAATCACTCGGCATACCGAGGCAAATTGAACCGGATCATAAAAGTTCGGACGAAGGAGCTCAAAGTACTCGGGCATCAGGCCCGAAGGAGTTTTACGGTTACAGAATCACTCGGCATACCGAGGCAAATTGAATCAGATCATAAAAGTTTCATTCACTCCGCAGAGGGGCTGGCAGGCTCGACAAACTCGCCCAGGTCGATTCCATCTGCGATTCGAGTAGTAGCAGCAATGAAGGTCTCCATGAAAGACTGGAAGTCGAGCTTCTGGGTGTTGGCGACCTTGATTGCCGCTAGCTTCTCTTCTCTGGCTTCCTTGCAGTGGACGCGAACCAGGGACAAAGCTACGTCAGCACCGCATCGAGCAGCGGACTTCTTCCACTCCTGCACTCGACCAGGAATCTCGTTAAGTCGAGTCATCAGAGACTCGAGATCGTTTCGGAGCGTGTCCCCTGGCCAGAGCGCTGCGTCGATCCGGGAAACTGCAACTTGAGTCGAGCAAGATATTCCAAGGCACTGGCAAGGTGAGACTCCAGTCGGAGCACATTCATGGCTGCTTCATCTTTGACAGGGGAGTTGATGGGGTCCAAGTTCGTCTCGACTCGCCCAGTTTCTTCCTCGAAGTCTTGACAGAATTCTGCACTCGCAGAGAAATAATGAGTCGACAGCGGTATGATGAGTCGATGAAAGCAAACCAATCGCACAGAGAAAAGTACCTTCAAGCATGAGGAATAATTTTTTGGCGAGTCCTCCCAGGTAGTTCTCCAGCTCGTCCCTCCTGCGGGTGATGTCTTCTACTTTGTCGGTCAGGGTTCGCTTGTCCTTCTTCAGACGAGTCACTTCTTTGTTGGCTTCGTCAAGAGCAGCCTTCAGCTTGGCATTCTCTCCCTCCAGCTGTCCGACTGAGGCCATCTTTTGGTCGGCAAGCGCCGTTTTGTCTTCGGCGGTTTTCTTCGCAACCACAAGGTCAAGGTCCTTCTTCTCCAAAGCTTGTCTCATTGTTTCTAGAAAGAATAACATTCGAATCAGAAAAAGGAGGAGAAAAGGTGGCAAGAGAACCGGTCGACAAGCTTTCCTTACCAGCAGCGTCATCCTTAGCCTTCTGCAAGTTGTTTCGAGCCAACTCCAGGTCAAGATTGAGCTGGGTTTGCTTCTTGTCCAAGTCGGCAAACCGGGCTCCAAGATCACAAGATTTCTGTGTTCAGAAGATAGTCAGTCGGCAGACACAAAGACTTCCGCCGAATCAAACATTCGCCAATAGTCTCGGGGACTACACCCAGTGGGTGCACTCAGCGTGCCCCCACTGGTCCGACTCTTTCAATCGACTTGGTCCGTCCAGTCAAAAAAAAAACTCAGACCATAGCCGACTGCCCGTAGTCGACTACGGTCTCGGGGACTACACCCAGTGGGTGCACTCAGCGTGCCCTCACTGGTAAAGGTTCCACTCGGCATGATCTGCCCAGCCCGAGTGGAAAAGATCTGTTAAAAGACCCCCGCCGAATCAAACATTCGACGGCGGTCTCGGGGACTACACCCAGTGGGTGCACTCAGCGTGCCCCCACTGGTTCAGAGATTCAATCAGCACAACCTAGTCGACTCAAGTGAAAAAACTACTCAATAGAAATTAAAACACCCAGTGGGTGTGCAGACTGACAATGGGTGTGCAATTAAGGTTCCGAAACACTCATCCACGGACGTCTTGCAGATAAAGCAGCAGTTTCTAAATATCATATCCCAACAGAACAAGCGTCAAGATGGAGTTCAGTCGGAAGTAAGCTAACCTGGACATTGGCCTGAAGTGCTGAGCTGGCATCATAGGCAGCTTGACTGGCCTCGCGCACCACCTTCATCTGCTCCATCATAACGCCAGCCTGGCGTATAGCCTCCTTGGCAGCACTCACTTGGTCTTCTGGGACTTGATGGGCGGTGGGAGGTGCAGTCGGTGTAT
This sequence comes from Thinopyrum elongatum, assembly GCA_011799875.1. Taxonomy (NCBI): domain Eukaryota; kingdom Viridiplantae; phylum Streptophyta; class Magnoliopsida; order Poales; family Poaceae; genus Thinopyrum; species Thinopyrum elongatum. The sequence goes on from CM022303.1 coordinate 535,894,176, forward strand.
CAGTTGCAGTGGCTTGAGAGCTTGAGGCATGAAGTTGGACAGACGAAGCAAGGGCCGGCACAGTCGACGACGAAGGATGAACACTCGACAAGGGATTTGCAAAAGTAACGGAGGCGCGGTTGAACTCCCCGGATTGCTGGATAGCTGGTTCCGTCGCCGGCGTCGACTGAGGCGTCTTGCTAGCTGGTACCTTCTTGACTGAGGTCCTGCTCCTCCTACCCACGAGGTTCTGTGGCTCATCTTCATCATCGTCTTGAAGTTCAATAACATTTTGCGGAGCTGCAAAAGAATCGACCACAAGAGTTCAGTCGACTGTAGAATTGGCTAGCAAAGAAAAGATGAGATAACAGGGGTCATACCCGCTTTGGAGGTGACCGCGTCCTCCATCTCCTTGTCACCATCATCTTGGTAAGCAGAAGTCCTGGAGGTAGCAGCACTGCAAATCTCAAGGTTCACTCGGTCAAGCAAGTGAATGGGTCGACAACTGATATAAGATTCTTCAAACAAAGGGTGAAAACGAAACGCTTACGCAGAGGCGACGGGAACGTCAACCTTGATCTTGGACAAAGCCTTCCGTGGCTTTGACGGCGCGGTCTTGAGCTGCTTCGGAGCCTTCTCAGTTGGCACCAGAGAAGATGTCCGAGTGCGCTTCGAAGTCTGTCCAGTCGGTGCTGCCACCTGGCCCCGGATACTTGCTGGGTCGTGCTTGTGCTTGGAACCCTTTTCCGTGCGAGGTGGAGAATCGACCTCCTCCTCACTGCTCGAGTTTTCGTGCTCTTCATCACTCTCCCCATCGGAGTTCCAGTCGCCGCTGTCGCCTCCGCTCTCTTCTCCTTCCTGGATCTGCTCCCCGTTGGGCATCGAGTACATCTCAGTATATATCTGCGAAGCAAAGAATCGAACAAGCATCAGTCGGTTCCAAAGACAGTTTACAAATTAGAGTAAAAGTCAATCGACATCGAAGGTCTGACCTTGTCTGGTTCGTTATCATCGCCGAGTAGCAGAATTCTCCTAGACCCCCTGGGGTTGTCTTTGTTTCCGGTAATGCTCTGCAGCCACCGCGCCACCGTCTCCTCGGCAACTTCCTCCGGGTGGATCCGAGCAGAATCATCGGCGCCCGAATACATCCACATAGGATGATCGCGGGCCTGGAGCGGCTGGATGCGGCGAGTGAGAAACACCTCTAGCAAATCCATGCCGGTCACGCCATCGCGGACAAGTTGGATTACGCGGTCAACCAACATGTTCACCTCCGCCTTTTCTTCTGGAGTCACTTTCAAGGAAGAGGGCTTTTCAATTCGCCCCATGGTAAAGGGAGGAAGGCCAGTCGACTGACCAGGAGTTGGTTTGTCCTTACAATAAAACCAGGTCGACTGCCACCCTCTGACCGAATCGGGAAGAGTCATAGGTGGAAAAGTGCTTTTGCCTCTCATCTGGATCCCTAGACCTCCGCACATCTGAATCACGTGCGTCCTCTCATCACTCGGATTGGCCTTTTTCACAGACTGTGAGTGGCAGGTGAAGATGTGTTTGAAGAGACCCCAATGCGGTCGACAACCCAGGAAATTCTCACACATGGAGACAAACGCAGCAAGGTATGTGATGGTGTTCGGAGAAAAGTGATGAAGTTGGGCCCCGAAAAAGTTCAGAAAACCTCGGAAAAAAGGATGAGGAGGCAGAGAAAAACCACGGCCGACGTGGGTCGCGAAGAGGACGCACTCACCCTCCTGCGGCTGCGGCTCGGTCTCATCACCTGGCAGCCTCCAGGACCCATGGGCGATCAAGCCCCCCTCGACCAGATCCTCCATATCCTCTTGCTGAATCGTGGAGCGAATCCAATCGCCCTGGATCCAGCCGGGCGGCAGGCCGGATCTCGACGACGAGCCACCCCGACTCGTCTTCTTGCCCTTCGCTGCCGCCGTCGCTTTCTTCACACGCTCCAAGGCCGCCGTCTTCTCCTTCCCCATCGCGGCAGGCTGCGCTCGGGTGGGGCGGCGACATCGAAGGTGGCGGCGAATGTGGTGGTGAAACAGGAGAAGAGGAAGGAGATGGGGAGCACAGTACCGGGCTCATCGACCCCGACGCCTTATATGGGCCCGCTCCCGAGTGGCTGACTAGTGGGCCCAGGCAATCCAGTCAAATCCCGCAACAGTCGCGCGCTGGATACGTGGCAAAAAAGGTGGTGCGAGAATCGAGGCGTCCCTGCCTAACCCGCTCCGTCTACTGCGGTACTCTCTGTCCCGCACGCTTCTCCAAATTTCAAATCCCGTGAGATCCGGAAAGCGGCAGCGTGACCAATCGCGCCAAGGATCTTATACCATATCAACACTCGGAGCTTATCAGCAAAAATCACTCGACGACCTCTGAATGGACCCAGGCGACTGAAAATGAAGTTGAAGTTTTTACAAAGATCACCGGCCCGGTTAGGATGCCTCTGAAGCATATAAATCAGGTCGGAACCATCTTCCATCCCTTCTCCACTCGGACCCAGATCCATTCGGGGGCTAATGACGAAGACATGTACCTAGGGTAGGGTAATAGGCCTGACCTAGACACCCTTACCCGAGGACACTGCCCTAAGGCCAAGGACATTCAAAGGATAGCACCATCTACCGACTGAAATCGCCACAGGGTGCAACCCACTCGACCAACAGTTCACTCGGATAACCCAATTCCATTCGACCGGGGTGTACTCACTCGACCGCACCAGAAACCGCTCAGAAGACAGAAGATCTAAGGTCACTCGGGATGGCAAGGGTCAGGCGTTCACTCCGTAGTCTTAATGATCATTTATTTGCCTTTATTGCTGGCGTTATCAGTAACGTCCTGTCTTTATAGACATTGAACCCCTTGTAACGGGGGACGGTTGGGGTCCTGGCGCACTCTATATAAGCCACCCCCCTCCTCAGGCACAAGGGTTCGCACCCCCTGTAACCTCACGCATAATCCAATCGACCGAGCCTCCGGGCACCGAGACGTAGGGCTGTTACTTCCTCCGAGAAGGGCCTGAACTCCTAAATCTTGCATGCACAACCTCACCGTAGCTAGGATCTTGCCTCCTCATACCTACCCCCTATTCTACTGTCAGACTTAGAACCACGACAGTCACCGACAGAGCTGATGCTCCTCCCCCCTCTTTTTAAGGGGGCAGCTCACCTGATCCCGGAGCCGCATTGGTCTCCGGAATGGTGTCTGGCTGGGGCCGGATTGTTGGGGGTCCCCACCGTCGGTTGTCATAGGGGTCGCCTCCCCTATGTCTTCAGCGACCGAGGTATTAACCTCGGGCGCTTTTTTGACAGCCTCGCCCACCCCTCCGTGGCCAGGAGAGGTCCTTCGGGATAACACCTCGGTGTCATCCATGGTGATAGGTGAGGGGGCTCGTGGCGGCGTCTCGCTCTCTGCCATCTCGGGTGGCAGAGAGTTCCCCTCCGATAACAGAGTGTTCGGAAGCTTGCGTGGAGTGCTGAAAGGCACACAACAAATGGCTTATATAATGGAAATAGGAAAACCGAAACAATGAACTGGTAAGTCTATGAATACTTAGGATTCGGCCAGGGGCTTCGCCCTAGGAGGTTTTTTGGAGACTAGTTCGGAATCCGAGTCCGAACTGTCCGGGAGGGTCATCTTCCCTCTTTTGGGCGCCTCCCCCTTCGGGTCTTTGGAGGCCGCCCTCTTCCTCCCCTTACGAGGGGAGTCGCTTTCCACTTCCTCCTCCTCTTCTTCCTCATCTCCGTCATGGGAAGAGAGGGCTTCGGTCTCTCCGGATACTGTGTCCGCAGAACCCTTATGGCGGGGGCCGCCCATGGCCTCCTTGCCCTTTGTCTTCTTGGCCTTCTTCTCCGGCGCCTGATACGGCGCCGGGACCAGCATATCTGTTAGCTAGGGTGTGGCTGGGTTCTCAGGCAGCGGTGCCGGACAGTTGATCCGCTCCGCCTTTGCCGTCCAGCCCTGTCCGGAAGGCAGGCAATATGACTTACATTATATTCAAACTACTGACCGGATAAGTCTTCAGAAAGGTTATGCTCACCGGTGAGGCCGGGTTCTCGATGTCGAGTCCGATGTCCTCGGTCTTCTTCGGCCACATTTTTTTGGGCCTTGAAGAGCTGCTTCCAAATATCTTCGTGCGTTGTGCCGAAGAAGCGCTTCAGGGTCCGTGGCTCCTCCGGATTGAACTCCCACATGTGAGAGGCCCGGAGTTGGCAAGGAAGAGTGCGGCGGAAGAGCATCACCTGAATTACGTTTGTGAGACCGGCATTTTTGCCTATCATGTTGGTGATGCGTGTTTGCAGCATCCACACCTCCGCTGTGGACACCCAATCAAGGCCCTTGGCGGTCCAGGAGGTGAGCCTCGTGGGGGGTCCGGATCTAAAGTCAGGTGGGGCCGCTTAGTTGGCGTTGCAGGGTTCAGTGATGTAAAACCACTCCTGCTGCCACACCTTGACCGTCTCCACAAATGCCCCTTTGGGCCAGACGGCATTGGGGAGCTTGCTTACCATGGCCCCGCCGCAATCTGCATGCTGGCCATCGACCACCTTCGGCTTCAGATTGAAAATCTTAAGCCATAGGCCGAAGTGTGGTGGGATGCGGAGGAGAGCCTCACACACGACGATGAACGCCAAGATGTGGAGGAAAGAATTTGGGGCTAGATCATGGAAATCTAGCCCGTAGTAGAACATGAGGCCCCGGACGAAGGGATGGAGGGGAAACCCTAGACCTCGAAGGAAATGGGGAATGAATACAACCCTCTCGCCGGGCTCCGGAGTGGGGATGACCTGATCCTTATCAGGGAGCCTGTGCGCGATATCCGCGGATAGATATCCCGCGCTCCGGAGCTCCTTGATGTCCTTCCCAGTGACGGAGGAGGCCTCTCACTTGCCCTTGGAACCGGATCCAGCCATGGCTGGGGAGGGTGGTGGCGGTGGGAAAGATTGAAGTTTTGGGCGCTGGAGCTCAAAGGTGGGAAGGCAAGAGCTAGAAGAAGGCATGGGGGAAAAAGGAGGAATCTTTACCCTCTTATAGGCAGTGAAATACCAAACGCCCCCCCTCTCAAGCCATAAAACTCGCCTGTTCCCAAAGAGGTCGTGCGAACGGCGCGGTTGGATTACCCAAACCACATTAATGTGAATCCCGTAATGGGCGGGCACGATATCTACTTTGACAAGATGCGCCAATGAGAGCTAGGCCTTGAAACGCGAAACGGGAGGCGTGAAAACGGTTCAAAATGTTGAAGGGTCAAGTGTGACGCTTCGCCGAAAAGTTGTCAGTAAAAGACACTGTTCCTATTTTGACATCTTATCTTCGCAGCTAAGGGTTGTATCGATTATGCAGAGCCGGATATAGTTCCTTTGTGTAGGAAGCTAACTTAAAGTATTCAGGAGAAGGAACATGAGTACCTTTAGCCACTTCCTTGGCGGAATTGACCTCCGACTCCGATGCCGTGGGATTAACCACAAGCAAGGGATCGGGAGTGGATTTCATCCCCTCAAGTAATTCTTTAATCATGGACTTGACTTCGGTTGTCATAGACGTCTTAAGTGAAGCCATAGCTTCATTTAATTCGTCTCGAGTGATCAAAGTCAACTCTACGGCCTCGGGCACTTCCTCCCCGGTGTCAACCATACTCTTCGGGTGGTGAAACCCTTAATAAAGAGACAAGGCTCTGATACCAATTGAAAGGATCGATATGGTTGACTAGAGGGGGGGTGAGGGAGTCCTGGATTAGGGGGTCCTCGGGTGTCCGGACTATTTGATATGGGCCGGACTGATGGGCCGTGAAGATAAAACTAAAGACTATATCCCCCGTGTCCGGGTGGGACTCCTATATGCGTGGACGACAAGTTTGGTGTCCGGATATGTTATTTCCTTCTTCTACAAACCGACTCTGTACAACCCTAGATCCCTCTGGTGTGGGAATAAACCGGAGGGTTTAGTCCGTAGAGATCATCAGAATTCTCATAGGCTAGACAGCTAGGGTTTAGCCATTACGATCTCGAGGTAGATCAACTCTTGTATCCCCTATACTCATCAAATATAACCAAGCAGGACGTAGGGTTTTACCTCCTTTAAGAGGGCCTGAACCTGGGTAAACATCGTGTCCCCATCGTCCCTTGTTACCATTGATCCTCTAGCGCACAGTTCGGGACCCCCTACCCGAGATCCGCCAGGTTTGACACCGACAGGGGGTGAATAGGCAACTAACAATTTTTAGCTTTTCTTTTACAAATTAGGTTTAGTAACAAATAGGTTGTCTAGATGTGCAACTAGGTGAGAAACCTATATGATGCTAACAACAACAATAACAAGTGCAAGCAAAGGATACAACACAACAATAGCTTGCACAGAGTAAAGGAAAGAGATAACCACAAGTGGAGCCGGTGGAGACGAGGATGTGTTACCAAAGTTCCTTCCCTTTCGGGAAGTACGTCTCCGTTGGAGCGGTGTGGAGGCACAATGCTCCCCAAGAAGCCACTAGGGCCAACGTATTCTCCTCATGCCCTCACACAATGCGAGATGCGGTGATTCCACTAGTGGTGCCCTTGAAGGCGGCGACCGAACCTTTACAAACAAGGTTGGGGCAATCTCCACAACTTAATTGGAGGCTCCCAATGATACCACTGAGCTTCACCACAATGGAATATGGCTCTGAGGTGACCTCAACTGTCTAGGGTGCTCAAACACCCAAGAGTAACAAAATCCACACAAGAAAGTATGGGGGAATCAAATATCCTTTGATGGAAGTGTAGATCTAGGTCTCCTCCTTCAATCCCTAGCAAATCAACAAGTTTGAGTGACTAGGGAGAGAGATCGGGCAAGAAAGCTTGAAGGGCATTAATGGTGGAGAGAGCGAGGCAAGAGGTAAGGGGGTAGGTGGAAGAACCCCCTTTAAGAAACCCTAAAATCCAACTGTTACAGCAGTTTTTACACTGCAGCGGTACAACCACTCCTCTCCCCGGTACAACCGGGATTCACGGGTAAGCTGCTGAAACCCTGACAAGCGGTACAACCGGACGCTCGAGCGGTAGTACCGGTTAACAGGAATAACCGGACCAACCGCTCCCCTACCGCTCAACAACCGCCTTGAACCAGAAGGGAGTCACCCCTATGGGCGGTGGTCGAGCGGTAGTGCTCCGGAACTACCGCTTGGCCTTGGTACTAGGGTGGCTAAGTCCCAAGCGGTAGAACCGCTCAGGACACCCGGTAGTACCGGTATGCAGAGCACAACCGGGACAACCGGGCCACCACCGCCCAAGTACCGCCCTATCACAGAAGCTAGTCCAGTGGTCGTGCGGTACCCGGCCAGTACAACCGCCAATGATGCCACCCCAGAGTTCTTCCAGCGAAGGGGCGGTACCACTGCCCGGGGGCAGCGGTACAACCGTTGGGCAAGAACCTGGGAGGTGCAACCCCAGGGTATCACCCTTGGGGCGGTGGTTGAGACGGTACAACAGGGCCAGCGGTACAACCGCCCTAGTGGGTGGTACAACCGCTGTGAGGAGAAGCCACTGCAACAGTATGGAACAAAGGGACCTCTCTCTACAAGGAACGGAAGGTAATGGTGGGTGACGAGAAGTGTGTACGTGCAATGATTCACCCAATGCCTTCCGATGTGGATTCCCTCTTAATAGTATGGGATTCCTACGACCAAAGAAATAAACACACAGAAAACACCGTCTTCGATCTTTTCCTTCCAGAGAGAATGTCTAATCAATGCATACCTAAGCATAGAGAACCTGAAGAACTTATCACACGATTATACCAGAAGGAGAGTTGTCATCATCACCCAAAACACAAAGATGGGAAATGTCCTAACACATTCTTTGCCAGTAAGTGTAACTGAATCAGCATTGGGGAGCCTCCATAATTTAGCCATTGATCTGTACAGGTTCCGTCCGTATTGACACCTCATAAAAGGATGATAATTGTCTTCAGCTTCCACTCCGCAAACTGGGCACCTGTTTGTTAGCTCAAGGCCGATTCTATGCTTATTTTTCCATGTTGGCAGGCTATCCGTTGCCACCCGCCAAGCAAATTTTGTCACTGTTGGTGGAGCGCCACAGTTCCAGATGTACTTCTAGCAACTCCTTTTCCCTGACGGCGACGTGCTAGACAATATTGTGCTCCCTCGGTGCAACTCATCAAAAGCCAAATGATATGCACTTCTGACTGTAAAGATTCCCAACTTCTCTGGACCCCAAGCGATCACATCTTCATCAAGTCTTGGGGATGCCCTGATCTTTAGAATCTCTTCAACATCCGCAGCAACAAAGTATTGAATCAGCAGCTGAACATTCCATGAACCATTATTATTCAACAAGTCCGAGACGAAACGAATACGGCACATGCCTTGCCGTGAGATAGGCTTATACGAAAAAGGCCGAGGGATCCAATTGTCACGCCATACTCATATGCTTCTACCATTGCCAACACGCCATATTAATGCTTTCTTTAGCAGATCCAGACCGTGACTAAAGGCTTGCCATGACGATGAGTCATTACCCGTGAAGACCGTATCCTCAATCTTGCCATTTGGATAATATCTAGACTTGAGAACCAGCGCATGTAAACTGTATGGCCTGGATATTAATCTCCAAGCTTGGCGAGCGAGTAACGCTTGATTGAACAAGTGGAAATCCCGGAAACCCGCGCCACCCCTATCCTTGGGTTGTAGCAGATGATCCCAACCCTTCCAGTGAACTTTCCTTTTCCCTTCCGCGGAGCCCCAATTAAAGTTCCTCACCATCCTCGTGAGGTCATCGCAAACCGAATAGGGAAGTTTGAACACACCCATGATGTAGGTTGGAAGCCCTTGTGACTTGATCAAAACCTCTCTGCCTGGTTGAGCCAACTGACCATCACCCCACTAAACGAGACGTTTAGTGAGACTTGTCTGAAGATTCTGAAACTTGCCCTTTGACATACGACCCTCCAGGGTAGGAAGACCCTAGTATTTTTCCTCGAAAATCAAACTGGTAACATTCAAAGCATCTCTGACCTCTTCTTGTACAGTAGCAGGACATGCACCACCGAAGCAAATAGAACATTTATTGTACTGAAGTCTTTGGCCTGTAGCTGAACCATATAAATCCAGTGCAGCTTTTACACTTTCCGCCTGAGCTCTTGAGGCCTCAAAGAACAACATAGTATCATCAGCGAATAACAAATGTGATATACCTGGCGCCCTCCTGCAGATCCTAACTGGGGTGATAACATTGGTCTGCACTTTTCTTTTTAGAATAGCCGACAATCCATCCGCCACAAACAAAAATAGGAAAGGTGATAGTAGGTCCCCTTGCCGAAGCCCTTACGACGGTGCAAATGAATCCAAGAGAGTTCCATTTAGTTTAACAGAATACCTCACCGACGTGACAAATGACATTATCTAGTCAACCCATCGATGACAGAACCCCAACTTTTGCATCACCTGCTTCAAGAAAACCCAGTCCACCCAGTCCACCCTGTCATAAGCTTTAGAGAGATCGAGCTTATAAGCACAGAAACTCTTTGTGGGGTCCTTCTCCTGCTTAATGTAGTGAAGGCACTCAATCGCCACTAATGCATTATCAGTTATCATCCTGCCCGGAATATAAGCACTCTGCTCTATCGAAATTAAATCATCAAGAAGAGGCTGCAAGCAGTTCACCAGGCACTTTGAGATAACCTTATAAATCACATTACAGAGACTAATAGGCCTGTAATCAGATAACTTTGTTGGGTTAGCAATTTTTGGGATAAGAACAATGGGAGTAGAGTTAACTCCCTCCGGCATAACACCCGTATAAAAGAAATCTTTGACCGCTGCTATCATGCCATCCTTTAAGGTACTCCAGCTCCGCTGAAAAAATCGAGCGGGGAAACCATCCGGCCCTGGCGCCTTCAATGGGCCAATCTGAAATATAGCGTCTGAAATTTCCTTATATGTAAAAGGAGCACAAAGCTTAACATTATCCTCTTCCATGACCAGAGCTTCAAAAAGGTCAATCACAGGAGACATCTAGCAATGTATCTGCAGAAAAAATATCGTGAAAATACTCATTTGCTAGTTTCCCCATGGCAGCAAAATCTGAATGTACTACCCCAATGCTATCTGTCAATTCCCGGATCTTATTCTTTCTAGCTCTCCAAACAACCTTTGCTCTGGAAAAAAATTGTGTTGCGGTTACCCTCCTTTAGCCAAAGAATTCTCGATCTTTACAGCCACATCATCTCCTCCTGGTATAAAAGTTCATTCATTTCATCTGTAACTCTTCTTAAGTCTTGACTATCTGCATTCATATTCATCAGCTCTTCCAATTGAGTTCAAGACTTAGCTAGCTCCCTCATAATATTGCCGATTTTTTGCTCCACGATCTAAGAAAGACCATAATTTTTGTTAATGCATCTCTCAGCTGTGCCAAATTCTGCACTTCTCCCACCGCAGCCCATGCGTCCTTTATAACTTCTGGCAATGCCGAGTCCCTTTCCCAGAAGACCTCATACCTCCTGTTCCTGGCGCGAAAGGGCCCAGGGTCGGCCTCGCCCTTTAACAGTACCATAACATGGTCTGAACATGGTGATGGGATGTCCTCAATGGATGCAAAAGCAAACATATTTCTCCACGAGCTTGTAGCTACTGTACGATCCAACCTGACTCTGACATTACCTGAACCGTTGCGCTTGTTATCATATGTATACGGGACTCCAGTAAATCCCAGGTCCACCAATTCGCATATTTCAAGCATATCACGGAATGCTACCATCTGAGCCTCTGCCCTAGGGGTGGCCGAGAAGTGTTCAAAGTCCCATAAGGCCTCATTGAAGTCGCCGATAACGAGCCAAGGTATGTTACTAACTGTTTTTAGGTTCTATAACTTTGTCCACATTAAATGTCTATTCTCGACACGGGGTTCTCCATACACGAATGTAATCCGCCATTGGTTTGCACCTTCATGGGTCCGAACAAAAGCATCAATGTGGTGCTCGTCTTTGTCCGGAATCTCAACCACATAGTTTTCATGCCAATAGACCGCTAGTCCTCCACTCATTCCGTTGCTGTCAACACCACAAAAACCTTTCAGACCCAAATGATTATGTATACTTTTCATCTTTGCTTCCTTTTGTCGAGTCTCACATAAGAACACGAACATGGGGGAACGCGACTTGCACACCGTCGCTAATTCACGAACTGTCCGGGTGTTCCTCTCTCCCCGGCAGTTCCAACTAAGGCAATTCATTGAGCTCGGAGGTCCTCCGTCACGGAGGCCGCCTCGATTGAAGTGTCCATATCGACCAGATCCATAGCCCCATCAACTCCACCTCCCTGCCGCCTTCTCTTCACTATTGGTACTCTACCTGGGGTAGAATTAGGATTAGCAGCAGCAGCAGTGTCCGCCCCCTCTGCACTCGTCCCGTTCTCAAGCATTAGAACAGTACCTGCAACTTTGCCAGCCAGGTTTGGTACTGGTTGACCCCGGACATTTATAGTGCCATCCTCACTAACCAATCTTTTACGTGCAGTTCGGTCCTCCTCGGCTAGCATGGTTTTGTACTGGACGATATCCATACCCACGATCTCATCTATCGGTCTACCACCACCACCACGGTCTCCTGTATATTGTGCCCTTCCTCCTCTATCCCCTCTTCCCCTACCTCCTCTTCTTCCTACTTGGGTTCGTCCACCAACACCACCTCCTCCTCTGCCCACATTTGTCCAGCTACCTCTCCCTCCCGTAGCACCACCGCCGACCGGCTCACTGCTCCAATGTAGCCAGTCACCCCATTCACATAAACTCAGATCATGCGTACCATCCCCACACTCCTCCACAACATGACCCATACACCCACAGAAGAAACAGAAGTCCGGCAGTTTCTCATAGTACACCGGATATTTTTTCCTTTCCTTCCAAGTAATTGGGACAAATCTCACAAGTGGTATAGTAACATTGACAAATACTCTAACCCTCAAATAGCTAGAGGGATTGATCTTTCCTTCATTCACTACCACCGTGAACGGTGGTTCTCCTACTTTCTTTGCCACTTTCTCAGCCAATTCCTTCTTCCCAGTCAAACCATCGGGCAAGCCTTTGATTTCTTGCCAATAAAGGGTACATGTTCAAAGTGTAGTCTGAGACATTGGTAAAACCATCATATTCCACTAGCACCACCGGATCTCTTCGGAACTGCCATGGCCCCCCTTCCATCACGCGCTTACAGTCACCTAGGCAATGACACTGGGCCAAAAATAGGTTAGGCCCTTTGATATTGAAAGTCACCCCCTATGCACATGACCACGCGTTCCTCATCGAGTTCAGCAAAGCAGCATGACTAAACGGGCGCAAGGTATGAACCCTAAAGAGTGCCAGCCATTGAACCTCTTTAATTAATTCATCAACCTCCCCTGACAAGTCTAAATCTTCCTCTTCCTCACCATGCAGATTGAGACCTTCAAACGCATCTTCTAATCTCGGATCAGGACCATAATGATCCCAGTAGCCCTCATCTGCATCCTCCCAATTTGCATCTGTGTTCTTATTCCCCCCTTCTCCACCCACAGCCTCCCCCAAGGCTGGATTGGACAAGTTCATCCCGTCTCCTGGATCCTCTTCCTTACTCACTTCCTTCTCGGATGGTGCTTCCTTCAGAACTTCCTCTCCCTTCGAACCCCCTGGGACCTCCATGCTGCGAAAGAACTACCTTGCGAGCACCTTTGGGACGCCGATCTCCAGCGAGACCCTGGCAAATCGGCGGTGATTGACGTAAGACTTGTAGACTTCAGCGTCGCCGCCGAAGGAAAAGGTGGACAATAACAGTAACCCTAGGGGAAAAGGATCAGAAAGGATCAATGATCTTGTCGTCAAGAACAGAACAACACCTCTGAAAATATGATATGGGAGGTCTTTTTATTGTTGAAAATATGAGTAATCTCCCACTAAGTTAATCGAAAATATGGATAAAACATGATGAACATAATAAGCATGATTATTTGACTGGACTGCTAATCAACCTAAACAAATGATTTGGTATGCAAGATTGGAAGAGCATGTCCATGTCCATTGCAAGCAGTAGTAATCCAAGTACAACACCTAACATAAGAGATATGAGCACATATAGTGCGGTGGAAGAATATATGTTCGTAGTACCATCAGAAGCCTAGGGAAGTCTTGGTTGTTGTGTGTGCAAAATTGCTGTTCATGACGTTTAATTCACCTACTACATGCTAATAGTTGCTAGAATTATGACTTATGTTCTAAAATTAATCATGCAAAATTGCTGTTCATGACGTTTAATTCACCTACTACAGTACATGCTAATAGGTGCTAGAATTATGACTTATGTTCTAAAATTAATCATGAAATTTGCTTAATTTTTCAACGGAAACCGAAAGTTCACTGTGCATGTTTCAACGTGCGCGCAACCGGCAGTGACTGTTTACAGCAATCATGTAAAGCTCCGTCATTTCGCAGAAACTCGTAATGCTTATCACTTTGTGTCATGCCAGCAGATCAATCTGGATCAGTACTGGAGAGTGGTTCTCTCATTGTTGAGGGGTGGTTAATGCTTGGTGACTCAGCGTTGAGATTTACCACTACGAGAGAGACAGTCTCGGCATGACGACGACTGGGGAGTAGTTAATACCACCCACCCAAACGAGCATCTGGAAATTTGCGAGTGAAAACTCGAATTGGAGAGGAGGCAAAAGCAAGCAATGCAAAGCCGAAACTTCATTCGCTTTCACAGATCTCAACGCCTCGGGGCCGGTGTGGACGTCGGAGCAGGTGCTCCTGAGCCTAGTTTTGCCAGTAGGGTGTCGTCTTTGGTCACTTGGGTGACAGTGTCGTCGACTCGGTTGGTGCCCAGCCTCATGGCTGATGTGTGTATCACACATATATCAGTTTTCGGCTAGTTTTTCTTATAAACTGGTCAATTCTCTTTTTTTTTTTTGAAGTTAATCAATCCTCTTCTTGAAGAGCTTCTGCGAGTTGCTTAAAAAAACAACGAGAAGCGGATACTCAAGAACGCCGACGTATGACTGTACTGGTACTGGCAGTGGCAGAGTTCGATGCAGAACTTCGGACGGAGGAGATTCAGTGAACCTACCCTAGCCATCTGGAGATCAAACGCACGCTTTCGGCAAAAAAAAAAAAAAGACAATGCATGCTTGCCCGGCAAGGCGGCAACTGAACTTGGTTGAGGGGATCGGGATCATCCACGGCTTGTTGATCCTAGACACATTTGGAAGTCAGAACAAACCGACGGCGGCGTGGCGACAGCGCATTTGATCACCAACTTTGTACTGCGCCGTCAGCTGTGCATGCGACGCGGCAGTTGCAGTTTCAATGCCGGCGCCTACTGTTGAGTTTCTAATTAAGCCCATGCATACACTGCTCGGCAGCTGGGGAAATCAATGGAGCAAAGCAATACTGCTAGACAGGGCCATGGAGATTCAGCGAACCTTGCCATGAAAAAAGATGGAGTTGACCGTCGACGAACCTGGTCCAGGGGCTCGGGATGGTTCGTGTATGCGCCGCTTCGTGCTAGCCTTCCAGGCTGCACTCCAGGTAATTATGCACATACTCTACTCCTTATTAACTACTCCTACTCCGGGTCCGCCATGACGTGTGACAGCGGGACATCGTAGTCCGTGAACTCTGACCGCGCGCAGCGTTGCACCTGTCCCGCTGGAGCCGCTCCCCATCACTGTACTCCTCTGCCGTAACGGCACTCCAGGAGAATGAGCTGTTGTCACCGCTGCGCCAAGGTAGTGCTGAATGCGACCGCGCTTCGTTTGCGGCGATTGCATGGGGCTTCGTTTGCGGCGATTGCATGGGGCAGGCCGCCACCGACGTGACGGGGTGGCGGGGAGAGCTGCTCCTCCTTGACGCGGCGTTCGATTTGGACGCCGTGGTTGCGGGGAGCGGAAGCGGGGCTCCGGCTTAACATGGAGGAGCGTCTCTGGTGGTGTCATCGGGCTGTTTAGGTGGAGGAGCGAGCGACGGAGCATGACCTCCATCTCGTCTGCGTCTTGCGAAACAACGGGCGTCTGCGGCGGCTCCTGGCGCTGCGTAGGCTGGTCCTCCTCGTCGCAAAAGGAGATTACGATATCCTCCTTCACGGGGGAGCCGGCCGCCGATGAGCACGACTACCCCTGAGTGCGAGGGCGGTGTCGCCACGACCCTCTGGAGCTCGTTCCGAAGCCGGCGCCTGCCGATGCTGAGGCCCATGACTTTCCCATCACCGAAGTGGTAGAGCAAGAGGGAAGAAGGGAGGTGAGCGACGAAGGTGTAGAACGATGCGGTGAGTGCGCTACGGACGGAGCCGGAGCACGACTTATATAGCCACAACCAGACCAACGGACGATCAACCCACTTTAATGTGGTGCAGCGGCCGGAGTTGATTCTTCGAGACGCGGCGTCCGCATTGATGCGGCGTCGCCAGAGAGATCAAGTCGGCCAGCGCCGCCCTCCGTCCGGTCATACCGCGCGACATCAATGCAGGCCGCTGCATGCTCTCGGCTATCAATGATGCAGCGAGGGAAGCGATGTGTGTGCATCGGATGGAAAACGCGGGAGAGTGCGGGAGGTTTTTTGGGTGTCCAGGTTAGTCAAACGTGTGCGTGGCAGCGGTCCGAACGCCCGCAAAGTCCACCCCCACCCCCCCCCCCAAATCGCTTTTGGTTTGCGGGAAAAATGACGTACGAACCACTGAGTTGATCGATACAAGGCCACGTTGGATGACAAAACACTCTGAACCGCACGGTGCGAATGGTTGCGGGCGGTTTAACGGTCATAGGAGAGAGAAAATGAAGTACGATCTGATCAAAGTGGGCACTCAACAAACAAAGTTGACCTATGTACAGCCAGCGGCGACCCCACTGCTTTTTCTGAAAATAAACCTAAAAATATTGTTCAGTTAATGTTCATGATGTGGACTAACATGTGGTTGGATGGTTAGAGGGACTATGGTATCCCCAGCCCACCAGGGTTCAAGTCCTGATGCTCGCATTTATTCCTGGATTTATTTCAGGATTTCCTGTGATGTGCATTCAGTGGGCGGAGACGTTCCCGTTGACGACGAGGTGCCTACGCTGATTTCGTAAATTTCAAGATAATATGTCGGCTCAGTTTTTCGGAGGTGCTCATAGGGATAGGGTGTGCGTGTGTGCGTTCATAGGGGTGAGTTTATGCGCGTGTATATAAGCGCTTGAGTCTATATTGTGTTAAAAAAAGTTACTTTTCATGATGAAGGATAAAAATCCAAAAAATGCCATTGACCGCAAAGATACTTTAGGCTGGCCTCGCCGCTAGTACAGCGGGCTGATCACATCGTCACTAATCAACCATACGGCCCACATGCACATACGCTGTGCGCACGTGCTGATTCGTTTCCTGTTCGCCGCGTCCAGCCGGTCACATAAACAACACATGCACGCTCCGCGGTGCCGTGCATGCGTATGACACGTCTCGTACGTGCACGAGCCGTGTCTCGCACTCCATACGCCCCATGCCATCGCCACAAGATCCATCGACGTCGTCGTCATGGCTTGCTGATGGACGAGCTAAACTCAAACTCTTCGAACACTAACCGACAGGGCATGGCAGTCGCGCGTAGTACATCAAAGGATATATCGGTACGCCGCGTACGTCATCGTCATGCATGCATGGTCCGATCGGTCGAGCTGGGCAGCTGGCGATGTTAGAGAATATTGTCTGTTGTAATCTCAACCTCCTTCCTTATCCTTTATTCCTTTCAAACTCTTGTAACTCATCTTGTACGTCAAGGCAAGGCTCCTGCCCACATCAATATATACAACAATGCGGCTTCCCTCGAGGGAGTAGGAACGCTTATAATCTTACATGGTCATCAGAGCCACCTCTTCCTATACATCTAGCCACAAATCAAAACCCTAGAACACATATCATCGTCTCCATGTCTTCCTCAGCCGGCGTCGCCCTCAACCTTGGTTCGCCGCCATCTGAGAAGCTTGCAAGAGGAAATTTCATCCTCCGGAAGACGCAGGTTCTTCCAGCCCTGCGAGGTGCGCAGGTAACTGGGCTCCTGGACAACTCCGACGCCGCCCCGCCCAGGATGGTGGAGGTCACGAAGGCGGACAAGAGCACGGCCCTAGAGCCGAACCCTCTGTACGGGCCCTGGATCGCCAAAGATCAGCAGGTCCTCTCATATCTACTCAATTCCATGTCTCCAGAGATCCTTGCGCAGATCGTCGGGAAGGACTCCACCTTCGAGCTCTAGACAACGGTTACAAATCTCTTCGCCTCACAATCGCAGTCTCGGATTACCAATCTGAGAATTGCGATCAACAACACCAAGAAGGGCACCATGTCTAGCTCGGCGTACATGGCGAAGATGAAGAGCCTTGGGGATGAACTAGCTGCTGCTGGTCATCCCATCTCTGATACGGAGATGTGGACTACATCCTTGCAGGTCTGGACCGCGACTACGACTCTGTGGTGGCGGCGATCGGCGCTGTCAAGAATACCATCACGGCCGACGATCTCTTTGCTCAAATCTCTACCTTTGATCAAAGGATGGAGATGTTGGGCGACTCGTCTTCAGGCGGGTTTCACACATCTGCAAACGCGGTCTACAGAGGCCGTGGCCAGTCCCGCGGTAGGTCTCATCGCGGGCGAGGAGGAAGGGGGCGCGGCTGTGGTGACCGCGGCGACCGCCAGCCCTCTCCTTCCAGTGGAGGTGGCGGCTTCAGAGGACGCCCTCGACAGCAGCAACAACAACAACAGCAGGCGCGTGAACAGTAGCGCGACTATCCTGAATGTCAGATATATGCTACAAGCATCATCCAGGGGGTGCACGTGTTTGCTGGTGGCGCTATGAAGAGAATGATCAATAAGAAAAGGAGGCGCATGCTGTCTCCTATGGCGTGGATACCAACTGGTATGCCGACAGTGCAGCAACAAACCACATCACAGGTGAACTTGACAAGTTGACGATGCGGGAGAAGTATAATGGAGGCGACCAAATTCGCACGGCAAGCGGTTCTGGTATGGATATCACACACATTGGTAGTTCAATTGTTAAAAAACCCGTGAAAAATTTCCACTTGAAAGATGTCTTGCATGTTCCTCAAACATCCAAAAATCTTGCTTCCGTTCATCGATTCACTCGTGATAACAATGTTCTTATAGAATTCTATCCTTATTTTTTCTTGGTTAAGGACTTGACAACAAGGAGAATCATTCTTAGAGGATGGTGCGTGGGAGGTCTCTACCCACTCATATCATCATCATCATCTTCATGGTCAAATAAACAAGCAAATATTGTCACCAAGCCATCATCATCAAGGTGGCACAGTCGCTTGGGTCATCCATCTTCAGTCATAGTTAAATATGTTCTTAGCAAAAATAAACTCTCTTATGAGTCTAGTGTTGAGTCAGTTTGTGATCCGTGTCAACAAGACAAAAGTCATCAATTACCTTACCTTATTTCTACCAGTGTATCTACTGCCCCACTACAACTCATATTTTCAGATGTATGGGGGCCAACTCCTACTTTAGTTGGTAGATTTTCCTATTATGTAAGCTTTATTAATGACTATAGTAAATTTACTTGGATTTACTTATTAAAGCAACGGTCTGATGTATTCCAAGTCTTTATCAATTTCCAAAATCTTGTTGAACGCAAACTGAACTCCAAAATCATTGCCATGCAAACTGACTGGGGTGGTGAGTATGAAAAATTGAACTCTTTTTTCCAAAAGCTTGGCATCTCACATCATATCTCTTGCCCTCATGCTCACCAACAAAACGGATCCGCTGAAAGAAAGCACCGTCACATAGTTGATATGGGACTAGCATTGCTAGCAAATGCATCCATGCCACTTAAATTTTGGGATGAAGCATTCTTAACTGCCACATATCTTATCAATTTGCTTCCAAGTAAAGTTATCAAACTTGAAACACCCATTACACGACTCCTTGGTGTCACACCCAACTACACATCTCTTCGTATTTTCAATTGTGCATGTTGGCCCAACCTTAGACCCTACAACACACGCAAACTCGCTTTCCGCTCTAAAAGGTATGTCTTTTTAGGCTATAGCCCCATGCATAAAGGGGTCAAATGTCTTGATGTTCCTACTGGTAGGGTCTATATATCCAGAGATGTTGTTTTTGATGAGTCTGTGTTTCCTTTTGCATCACTTCATCCAAATGTCGGTGTTCTTCTCCGCAAGGAAATTCTTCTTCTTCCTCCACATCTTCGGTCTTTTGATCATGGGGGCGACAATTGTACTAACCAATGTGATGATATTCCTGTTGGTACTGGTTCTACTCTTATGCCTGTGCAGGTCCCTGGAGAAAACGGTGCTCAAAATGATCAAAGTCTAGAAAATATAGCTCAAATTGATCCTATATTTCATGCTGGAGAAGAAGACGAACCTGGCGCGGACAACGAAGGCGATCCAGCGGCGCCTGATACTCCTGCACGCGCGCAGACCTCGGATCGCGCGAGCGGATCCTCCTCGGACCGCGCTCCCGCCGGTTGCAGCCCCGACTCGTGGGAGGGCCACTCCCGCGCCACCACGTCAGCGACAGGTGGGGCCAGCAGCGGGGTCGGATCCCCCTTGCACCGCGCGCACATGCAGCCGCGGTCGGGCAGCGGATCTGCTGCGCCGGCTCGGGCGGTTAACACCCGTGTGCCTGCAGGGGCGGCGGCCACACCAGCGGCCACATGATCTCCTGTGCATTTGGCAACAGATTCTCCTGCGACAGCATCAGCACATGCAGATTCTCCCGGATCCTCTGTGACGAGTGTACCTGTGGCCCAACCTGCGGCTTCTTCACGGATCATGACTCGGCTACAGAAAGGTATACGAAATCCTAAGATAAGAACAGATGGGACTATACCATATGGTATGTTATGTATTTTAGGAGAACCAACAACGTTGAGTAGTGCACTTGGTGATCCTAAATGGAAGAAGCCGATGGATGAGGAATATTCTGCACTTATGAGGAACAAAACCTGGCATCTTGTACCAAATCAGAGAGGTAAATATATCATTGATTGCAAATGGGTGTACAGAATTAAAAAGAAGGCAGATGACTCGATTGACAGGTATAAGGCACGTCTAGTTGCAAAGGGCTTTAAGCAACGTTATGGTATTGATTATGAGGACACTGTTAGTCCTGTTGTGAAAGCTGCAACTATCAGACTTGTGTTAGCCATTGCTGTATCCAGGGGATGGAGCCTAAGATAGCTAGATGTACATAATGCGTTTCTGCATGGTGTTCTGGAAGAGGAAGTGTTCATGAGGCAGCCACCTGGGTATGAGAGTAAGAAATTACCACATTATGTTTGCAAGCTTGACAAAGCACTCTATGGCTTAAAACAAGCACCCAGAGCATGGTACTCCAGATTGAGCTTACAGTTGAAATATCTTGGCTTCATTGCTTCCAAGGCTGATACATCCTTGTTTATTTATAACAAGGCAGGGGTAGTCATTTTTGTGCTTATATATGTTGATGACATCATAGTTGCAAGTTCTTCACAAAATGCTACTAATGCTCTTCTACATGACTTGAGTTAAGAGTTTGCCTTGAAGGACCTAGGTGATTTGCACTTATTCCTAGGTATTGAAGTCAAGAAAACTCAAGATGGAATTGTGTTAAATCAGGAAAAGTATATCATTGAACTTCTGTCTCGTATGGGAATGAAGAATTGTAAGCCAGTGCCTACACCCTTATCTTCCTCAGAGAAACTCTCAGCATATGAAGGAGAGCCACTTCAAGAGGAGGAGAGCACAAGGTATAGGAGTACCGTGGGAGCATTGCAATATCTAACTCTCACACGTCCAGACATCTCATTTGCTGTCAACAAGGTTTGTCAATATCTACATGCACCTACCTCTACACATTAGACAACTGTCAAGAGAATTGTAAGATATGTAAAGCATACTATGGGAATAGGACTTCATTTCAAACGTTCTAATTCCTCTCTTGTGAGTGCATTCTCTGATGCTGACTGGGCAGGATGTAGTGATGACAGAAAATCAACTGAAGGCTTTGCAGTATTCTTTGGATCTAATCTTATTTCTTGGAGTGCCAGACAGCAAGCCACTGTGTCACGATCAAGCACAGAAGCTGAATATAAGTCCTTGGCAAATGCAACTGCTGAAATCATTTGGGTTGAATCACTTCTTGAGGAATTGGGGATTAAGAAAAATCGTATCTCATGCTTGTGGTGTGATAATTTGGGAGCAACATATTTGTCTGCAAATCCAGTGTTTCATGCAAGAACAAAGCACATAGAAATTGACTTTCACTTTGTGCGAGAGAGAGTTGCAGCAAAGAAATTTGAGATACGGTTTATTCCCTCCAAGGATCAAGTAGCAGACGGCTTTACAAAGGCACTACCAGCAAGACCATTTGAGGAGTTCAAAAGCAATCTTAATTTAGGATAGTTAAAATTAAGAAAGGGTGTTAGAGAATATTGTCTGTTGTAATCTCAACCTCCTTCCTTGTCCCTTATTCCTTTCAAACTCTTGTAACTGATCTTTGTACGTCAAGGCAAGGCTCCTGCCCACATCAATATATACAAAGATGCGGCTCCCTCGAGGGAGTAGGAACGCTTATGATCTTACAGGCGAGAGGTGGCTCACCGGCCGCCCGCTTTGGCTTTACGCCTCCGCCACCCGACTCGAGATCGAGTCGCCGCGCGCATTCAATCATCCATTCACACACGCACGTACGTACGGGGAGGAAGCCAGCTGCCGTGCCGTGCTGGCGTGCGCAGGCGTTGCGTGGGACGCGTGACGTGTGCGCGTCTCGAAGTAAGCAAGCCGCTAGATTTAGCCATCCACAGCTGGAGCTGTCAGCTGCAAGGATGAGTGTCGTCGGTTCACGATCCCGTTGCGTGCTGCCGGCCGCGTAGTAGCAATAAAAACAAACGCATTACTGGCCGCCTTGGACCTCCGTCCTGCTAGCGCTAGCTGGTCACCGGCTACCTAGATCGACGGCTGGTTGCTAGCTGGATTCTCATGAGAAATCGACCATCCCCTAAAAAAAAAAAAATAGAAATCGACCAAACCATATACCACTACGATGATGCGTGTTGTGTGGTGAATGTATGCATATCTTCATGCTACGGCTGATGCAAAAGAGACGAGAAAAACGGGGAAAAGGGAGAAAAGGTGGCTGCGCGAGCACGAATCGACCGCCCGGACTGCGCGACCTGGCGTCGTCGCCGAATTGACGATCGTGTCGCCATGTCCGAAAGGTGCATGCATGGTCAAGTCAGAAACCATCCATTCCTTACACACACATGCGAAATATAGAAGGCTTGTGGAGTACGTTGTTTCCAGCTTTTGACATCACGCATGCAAATCCACTCGCGCGAAGATTAGATTAGTTGGTGATGGCGCTAATTAATGGTGGTATGGCCCAGTCAAAAGTAAAGCGGGGTGAATTATTAGCTACTACTCCCTACGTTCCTAAATATTTGTCTTTCGGAAATGATAACGCCCACATGTGTGGGCGTTTGCAACTTGGGCCGAACGCGTCTGGAGCCGTCGGATGTATTTGCTCGAATCTTGGAGCAAGGAGGAGGGAGGTCGCGTGCCACGTCATGTGTGGTCGCTGTGCGGCAGTTTCTCGACTCGCCCGAATGGTGGAACCGCGGCGGATTGGGCGACGGTTGCCACCCTTGTCGTGCGGGTGGTTGCCACATCGCCCGAACGCCCACGAACGCCACGCCTGCACCCTCTTTTCTCCACGTCGCAGCAGTTCTCTGCAGTCCGCCCGCATTCCATTACTCCCCCTCTGTCTTCCTCCTCTCTCTCTCGCATTGCGCTTCGGCGGCGTTGCAGAGGCGATTTCGCGGCGATTCCTCGGCGAGACGGCGGCGGCGCTCGCGGAGTCGTCGTACAGGCGGCTGCGCTCGAGTAGGCGCTGCAGCGTCGCCGGAGACCGCAGGAGAGGAGGTAATGTGCTCGAAATCGTCTCCACTCCCCCTCAATCTCTGTTTTTGCGTCTCAAATCGACGGCGATTCCATGGCGATCTCCGTTTCTATTTGGTGGGGATTCTTTGGGGAGTCGCCGGTGGGACGTAGGGGCGGCTCGTTGATCGCCGCACTGGAGCGTTTGGTTGGTTCATTTAGTCGCCCTCGCGGATTCATGCTCTGCTTTGAATCGCAGAGTTCATCCCCTTCTGGATTTCATCCATTTCTATGGGTTGCCAAGCAATGGTTGGCACTATCCCTCGTTTTGTGAAACCAGAGCAGTGATGCAGTGAATCAGTGTGTTCCCGTCCTTTGGTCGTCTTATTTTGATGCAGTGAAGGCCTAGAACACAGCGTGAACCCTAGATTCATTTTATGTAGATTCTAGTTTCTTTTGATTTTGAACTAGGTTTTGATTACAGTGTTTGTGTGTGCTAATCATAATTAGTTGCCTATGCCGTATACCCAAACATGTCAACTACATATGTTGATTGTGCTTGAAGTTGCCGTACCCTTCACACATTTAGATGGCAACTCCAATGTTCCCCATAAACACTAGTTGCCCTGTCTCTGTGTGTAACTGGTGGCAGGTCAATCTTTGTTCCAAGTTAAATTAGTTGCCATTGTGTCTGTCGGCATACGACAACTTGATATTCGAGCGTGTCTGTTTACTTTGTTGCCATTCTGTTTTCCTAACAGATGGCAACTCAATAGGTGATTTCAGTACATTAGCTGCCATGGTGTTTGTCAGGACATGGCAAATAATAAAAGATGCCCACCTTTTGTGGTTGCTATTCTGTTTTTTTTTAACATATGGCAACTATGTAGTTCATTTTCATTTTAAACTAGTTGATGATGTGTTCGTCGACACATGGCAACTGGTATTTGAACATTGCCATCACTATATTTTTGCCGTTCTGTTTTCCTACCAGAATGGCAACTGAATGTTTGTCTGTGTGTGTACTGGTGGCAAGTCAATCTTTGTCCCAAGTTAAATTAGTTGCCATGGTGTCTGTCGGCATACGGCAACATGATATTCGAGCGCGTCTGTTTACTTTTGTTACCATTCTGTTTCCCTAACAGATGGCGACTCAATATCTGATTACAACACATTAGTTGCCATGGGGTTTGTCAGTACATGGCAAATAATAACAGATACCCACCTTTGTGGTTGCCATTCTATTTTTGTAACTTATGGCAACTATGTAGTTCATTTTTGCAAATGTTCATACTTAAGCCTTGTTTGTCATCTTTTGAACCATGGCAATTTTCACTGCGATGATGAAAATTATCAATTGCCAGACTTTTTGTTGGTGCTCACGGAAAATGTACCCTGTTTTATGAGTACCCACTAATGTGTATTTGCCGTCTGTTACAGCATAATGGTTCGCATCCGTCAGGACGACGATGACGATGAATTTGTGGACCCACCCCCACGGAACGTTGTGGCTGGTGCCAATAAACCTGCGAAGGAGGTTGGTTTTCTTTGCTTTTTTTTATGTGTGTGCAAGAGATTTCTGTTTTTCAATTGTTTATGTTTTCTGCTCTTTTCTGACTGTAACGGTCATGGCTCTAATGAATTTGTTCCTGATTCCAGAAGCCGAAAAAACCCCCACGCAACAGGGCATCACAAGAAGGGTTAACTGAGTTGACCAAACGATTTAGCTCAGAACAGAAGGCAGCAGCCGGCGAAATGGGGATGCAGTGTATGATGGACATGCAATGCACGAATCTCGTGAACAACGTCTGTGACTGGCTTGGGGAGTTGTATGACCCTGAGTCCAGGGAATTCATTATCCCGGGCCGTGGGAGAATACCTCTGGACGAGGAGTCGGTTTTCTGGACGTTGGGTGTTCTGCGGGGCCCAATTAAAGTTCCGTACGAGGTGGACAATGACATCGAGCTGGAGCTGTTCCCCCGCTTGTTCCCCGGTCAGGGAGCCATGCCAAACAAGACTGCACTTGCAACTTCGCTGAGGCAAATGAATTCCTATGGGAGACTTTCAAGATGAAGTTGCTGATGTACTTGGTATCTTCTGTTTTTGCGCCTACAACGTTGCTACGACCAAGCAACAGATGCTTTCCTATCTTGGTAAATCGCATTCTTTGTCATTTTTCATTGTTGTCATTAGCTTTTTTGTTGTCGTGCACAAGCATGTTTTGTCCTTTCTTTGAAGTTCTTTTCTGATGGTGTACGTGCGCACGTCTCTGTTTTAAAATTTACGCAGAAGAAGTTGGAAGAAGTGAAAGACATGAATTGGTGCAAGTTTATTGCCGATTTCCTCCACGAAGCTTTTGCTAGCAAGATGTACCAGAAGGGTTGTCGGTTGCATGTGATGGTGATTCTTTTTTATCCCACATGTTTTTATTAGAATTTATTATGTTTAGCATTGTCAGTGTGCTGTGATGGTTCCATTCATTGTGGCATCTTTAATAGCTTTTTATGCGGCTGCTGTAGTTGCATCACTAGGCAACTGTATTTTTCATACATGGCAACTCCATTAGTAGCACATGGCAACTATAGTTCATAGTACATGGCAATCTTAGTCAGAAGCACATGGCAACTACAATTGACCCTGCATGGCAACTCCATTTAGTAGACATGGAAACTGTAATTCACACTGCATGGCAACTCTAAATATTAGTTCACGGCAACAGTAGCTAACTCTAGTTCAGATCTTGCCGTCACGGAACGTGGCAACTCATTTGATTGAATGTTTGTTTTGCCAAATAATTGCATCTCCAACCCCTCTAGGCATGAATACTTATCATCTAAGTTTTCACCGTCTTTTTATATGTGTTTTGCAGCTTATGTATGTCGATAGACTTGATATTTCGAACGTCAATTTTCCTGAAGAGATTGGAGGTCCGCCTCCTCCACACAAGTTTGCTGTTTCTGCCTGGTCCTATGAAGCTGTGAAGGCTGTGCTTGCTGCAGACCGGATTTCTGATTCAAAGTTTGGGAAACTCCAGGTTAGTTTTTTCTTTTTTTTCAATTATTTTTTTTGGGATGAGGAGGGGGGTACTTTTTAATACAGTGATGGCAATTGTAGTTGTTTCTAAATGGAAAATGTAGTTGATGGCATTTTTCATTTTTCATTGCACATGGCAACTACTTTTTAGTGTGGATGGCAAATAGTTCCCTTCCTACATGGAAAATCATATTTTGATCATGTGTGATATGCATTTTTTATACATTCGTGATCTCTGACAAATGTCTTTTTTCCTACTCATTGTTGTGCAGCTAATGGCAAAGCACGCTATAGACTACAGTGTATTTGGTGGGCCTCATAATTTCAGCAAATGGATGGACGTCCACGCAGCTCCGTCGTGCACCGCTCAGGTAGTCTAAGATGATGTTGTGTACTTGTACCTTCCCTTGTTATCAACACTTTTTCGTGATTTTCTCTTTTGTGACGGTTTTTTTGTGTTTTTTTTGTCTTGGTGTGACCAGGCTAGGGCTCCTGTCGAGAACCTGGTTGGTCAGTTTGTGTCTGGCATGACCAATTTGCTAGGGAAGCTTGTGGCGGGATGGACATCACTGCATGGTTGTGACGGTGAAGCAATTGCCAGGCAGTTTACTTCTTTTGTTGAAGAACGCACGAATCGACCTACTGGTTGCCGTGGACGTTATGATTATAACAGTTCTCAGGAACCCCCTGGCACGCAAGACACTGATTTTGATGTTGATGGCATGGAGAATGTGCACGGCAGTTCTCAAGAGATTCCTGCTGCCAATACTGACTTGGATGGAGAGGATCACATGGAGAATGCTGACGACGATACTGATCACGTCATTGCTCCAGATATTCGAGATGGAGTACCCCATGGGAAGGCTCCACTGTTTGTGCCACCACCTGCTGGAGGAGATGCCTCGGCCGCAGTTAATGAAGAAGGTGATTTACCTACAAAGAGGGGGAGGGCGCCAGAGGACGAAGCTCAGCCTCATGCTGCCAAGAGGCTTCGAACTGACCCCGTTGCTGCCAGACGGAGGTTTGCTCCTTTTTGTCATTTTGCCATGTTTTTTTGTTTGTAGTACGGAGTTTTTCAACTTGTTTTCTTTTGTAGGGCTTGACTGTTTTTCCTGTTTTCACAAATGTTTTTTTGGTGGCCAGTGAGGCGACAGCCGGTGGTCGGTCGAAGAAAAAAAAGCTCATGGCACACTCTCACGTGCTTCTGCTCGGCTGAAGGAACCCAGGCCCTCCGAGGCCGGCATCACATCGACATGTACGTCTCTGCGTGTCGCTCCTGTTGTGCTTGAGGACTTGAGGAATCAACCCAGGAGGTATGTTTACCATAGATGGCAAATCATGCTTGACTGTCATGGCAAATTATGATAGTTGCCCATGGCAAAAAAAATTCATCCAACATTGCAAATTATCCTAGATGCTCATGGCAATTTTTAGTCCATCATAGATGGCAAGTTTAGTTTGATGCTCATGGCAAATCTAGTCCATTCTACATGGCAAATTTAGATCCATCTCATGGCAAATTCAGTCCATTCTGGATGGCAAATTAAGTTTGATAATCTTTTGCAACTCTTTTCCAAAATTAAGTTCATCGCAAATGGCAACCAGTATTCTTTTTCATTTGACATTCTGTATGCTGCCTACCATACATGGCAACTGGTATTTAGTTTTGTACATTTTTTCCTTTATATGTTGTCAGATCGTCGTTTTTTTCATTGCAGGAATGTGAAAAAGACTACGAAACGTGCTGCCAAGACGCAAACGAAAGATCCACTCGAACACATCCACTCCAAGCTGGCGACGTCTGCTCATGACGCAGAGGCTGTTGTTCCTCCTGTTGCCAAACCTGTTGACGTGCCGCCCACTGTTGCCGTCAGTTCTGATGCAGCTAAATCGCCATCCCCACCTGCTGCAGGTGTTGACAACATAATTGGAGGCGATGGCAACAGCAGGGCCGGTAGCGATGAGTTGGTATCTGCCAGGACTGCTGAGGTTGTGCCCACCCTTCTATTTATGAGGGACGCTGCTGTTGACATTCCTCGCAGCCGTTCAGCTAGTGCCGAGGTGGAAGCAGCTGAGGATGAATAGAGGCAATGAAGATTCACGCACATCTGCAACGGACGGCGCACCTAAACCTGCTGTATCTGCTCCGACCATTGCTGTTCCCGGCCCCACTGTCGCTGCATCCGCACCGAAGGGACATGCTGATCCGTCAACCGTTGTGCAGGCTGGCCTGCCACCTAGGCGTAGCCCCCGGAAGACAGGTGCACCGTCATCCAGTGCAGCGAAACTTGACATTAGGAGCGATCATTCTGGTTTTGTGCCTGCTTCCACGCTCTTCCCTCCAGTTGCTCAAAGCAGAGCAGGTGAAACCGCGATAGTCAAAGATTCTACAGTGGGAGTTGCCAAGGAGTCATCTGATGCTGGTGATGCACGTACACATCATCCGGTGTCGCACATGATTGAGAAGACTCCTGACATAGATCTGCGTACCTCCAAGCTCCCTGTGAATCTCGGTGTCCCGTACAGCCCAAACAAGAAGATTGCCAAGAAGACGGTGAACGTTATACTTGACAGCACTTCCCGTCCCACCGCCAGTCCACAGGTTGCTTCAGGAGATGACACGGACATGTTTGTGCAGCTGTCTCCTCTTGAAGCTGCAAAACTGTTCATTAGCAACCCGGTTGAGCCGCCGCAGGAGAGGCACCCCATGGCTTTCACACCCCTAGCTGCAGTCTTGGGATTGATCGCAGCCAGAACGATCAACCAATCGACCCTATGCCGGTTGCTTTCGCTTTTCCTGGAGGAGACGTGGATATGATGGCGCAGCCTAATGTTGATGGCCGGAAAGCTGTGTCATTTGCCGAGCCCATTGTGCAAGGTAATTTTATCTGACACTTTTTTCCTTCTTTCAAAATATAATGTGAGTTTTATTTTGTTTCATGGCAATTTGTTTTGTTCCTAGATGGCAAACAGTGTTTACATGCAATGGTTATTACATTTGGAAATGCCATGGCAGATGCAGTTCATCCAACATGGCAGCTGTACTTTCTAGGTTTCATGGCAATTACTTCTGTTAGCATATGGCAAATCATACTTGGTTGCACATGGCAATTGCTGTTGACCATCCATGGCAACTGATTTTGTGCCATGGCTTCATTGTTCATTCATCATGTCATTTTTCAGTTGCTTTTATTGAGGTTAATCTCTCTGACAACATTTTTTTGGAAGGCAACTTATCCTTTCTACTTTTTTTTGTCGTGTGCACATGTCCATGCTTTTATGTTTTCCGTAGTTTACATGTTTCTTTTTCTATGTTTTTGCAGGAACACCCGAAGAGATTACTCCCCCAATGGACGAAGCTTTACGTAAGGCTGAACAGGACGCCCTAAGCAGGAAATCATCTGGCAATCAGGGCCAATCCAGTTCCTGTGATCGAGAGGATGCAGGGTTCGATGATGTTGTCAGGAGTGCAACTCCTGGTTCTATGAAGCATGCGAGAGTAGTTCACCCGCTAGCGCAGGATGAATATGAGCCTACATTTAGGGCTACAAAGGAGCAGTGGATTTTCTATGACATTATCAGGTGCTACGGAAATGCTAGGTCGAACAGCAAACACGTCAAGCAAATCAGGAAGTAATGTTATCCCTGCCCTCACCTGTTCATTTTATGCCTTCACGTTCTAGTGTTTTTATGTTTCCTCTATTTAGTCACGCTTCTTTCAATGTATATCGTTTTCATACAGCTCATGTTTGGACAGAACTAAGGTCATCCAGTGCGATGCTACATATGTTGACGTTGGAGATCTGGCAGATGCCGTGGGGCCCACAGGCAGGTTGTCGCAGAATGTAGTTGCATGCGGGATTGACTACATCAACAAGCACGTTGACATTTCCCCTGACAAGGTGATCTTCGACTACTCTGTGACATCAAAGATCTGGAGTGGTGACTGGGACCATCCCATAATCAAGAAACGTTTTGCGAATCATGGCGAGTTCAAGCTGACGTTGAAAAATCAGGTCAGTATTTTTCACACTCCAGAAGTGCTTATCACCATTTTTGTTGTCGTGCATGCGTTGGCCTAGAAATTGCCTTGTGTTTTTAAGTTGCCTCTATGATCACTTAAGTGTGCAAATGTATCACTCCATGGTCAATTGAATTTTATTTATTAGTTTGTTTGTGATGGCAAATCTAGTTAAGTGCCAGTGGCAACTACTAGTACTTCTGGATGGCAACTTCATATAATCATTGATGGCAACTAATTCACTTCATGATTAACTCATCTTTCATTGGCAACTTTTGTAAATCAACGTTGTTGTTATTTTTTGACAATCGAGCAATGGGTGATGGCAATTTGTATTTTTTTAAATAATAATGTGTAATTTTTCTATAAAAAATAGTGGTGGCAACTTTCACATCTTTTGACCATGATTTATTTCGCCTTCTCATAACGCATGGCAACTCATACCACGACAATTTTGTCTTTTTTGTTTTTGATTTCTGTTTGCAGATCATGTTCCCGATGTTCCAAGAGCTTGCTCCACAGAACCCGACAGATAAGTGCGGACACTTCTACTCCATTTGCCTTAACCTGAAGCATTAGCGCATAGAGTCATGCTGAGTTCTTCATCCAAAACCTCAAAGAAACCTGGAATCGCCATTACGGAACCTCAAAGGTCCAGATCAGCCACTTCAAAACTAAATACATCGAGACGGCGAAACAAGGCAACGGGTGAGTCTGGTTTCTTCTCCCTCACCCAATGCATGTTTGTTGCACAACTTGTTTGTTTCTTTCATCTTAACCAAGGAATTTTTTTTGCTGTTTGTGTCATGAGTTTTGTTATCTTTTTGTTGTAGGCGGGACTGTGGCTACTACATGCTTGAGTACCTTGCAAAGTGGAAATGATGCAAGGTTCCCGTCATCACCGACGCAAGCGTGGCAGAGCTCAGGAAAATCTTGACTTGGGAATGGGTGACGAACCAGGAGTTCAACCAGTGCCTCGGTGCGCGGGAATTCATTGAAGATTCCGTCAAAGCTGCCAACAAAAAGTACCATTGATCACGTGGTGGTCGATGCCCCATGCGTACCTTACATTCTTTTGGTTGATGAATGTAAGGTACATACTGTCTCTCGAAAACACTTGTGGTGTGCTACGTTTTGTGTTTATCCGTAGAACCGCACTTTCTTAGTGATGGCTTGCATGCCTTTCTCTTTTATGTCATGTAATATATGTGTGCGACCGAATCTACTAGCTAGTGTGCGAAAGACTACTGTGTTGTGCTAATATAGTGCCTGTTTTTCCTTTTTTTTGATTGTCTTTCTTTATGCAGTTTGAGTGTTTTTGTGATTTCAAGTTTCCATACCCCCTTCTAGGGTTGTTTATACGTGTTTGTTTCTGGACGTGTCGTTTTTTTTTGAAATTTTTGGTAAATTATTTTGTGTTAGAACATGCAATAGGTGTCGAGGTTACTTCTTCGAGAAGATCAAGTAGCTTAGCATGCCCCAATTCTGTGAAATATAAAGATGTTTTCCATTTCACATGGCAACTCCCACCCACTTGCTCATGGCAAATTTAGGCGTGCAGTCATGGCAATTTCTTCCCTATACATTTCGTACCACTCAGCGTACATGAAGTTTTCTGAAATCCTTGTTCTGTTCTTTTTCCAAGGACATCCGATTTTTTCCTTCATGCATGGCAACTGATGTGGCCATCACATGGCAAATGCATTGTTAACTACATGGCTACTATTTTACCAACCGGTATTACATTTCAAACATTGTAGCTGTAACATGGCAACTAAAGTAGTTCAATGATGGCAAATATTTTTTAACACAAATATGTTTTGACTTAATAACATCAATCCCAATATGCATGTATCTCACTACTTAGATGGCAACTCGCTAACACTTTCAGTGCATAACGACAAAAAGTTTGCTGCTGTATCAGTCACACATTCAACAAAATATGACTTAGCCACAGATCAAGCACACGACACATTCATCCTACTGATTGCTAGCCCCTTTCTTTGCTTTTTTGTGTTTTGCTTGAATCTCTAACCCTGATTTGAATCTGATCTCCTTTGGCCGACCTTTTGTGACCGAGCATGGCGGGTTCCTCATCTACGTCTGCGTGTTCGAAGCACCAGACCCTACTTCCGAGTTTTCTGATGATGGGCCAGTGGACGTTGGAGCA
This sequence comes from Thinopyrum elongatum, assembly GCA_011799875.1. Classification (NCBI taxonomy): domain Eukaryota; kingdom Viridiplantae; phylum Streptophyta; class Magnoliopsida; order Poales; family Poaceae; genus Thinopyrum; species Thinopyrum elongatum. Next base: position 535,926,282 of record CM022303.1, read on the forward strand.
GTAGAAGTACGTGGGAACCTGTGTAAGGCCTCCTCAGCCATCCTTTTGTTTATGTCATCGAGCTCTCTTTTCAGGGCTTTTCTGTGTTTTTCAGCGACTCTGGACTTTTCATCTGTTTTGCATGCGTCGTCTATTAGTTCAGTGTAGTTGCGGGTTAGTACGATGTGCTTCCTGGACTCCATTCTTGCCTCTGGCCTTTCTTCATGCACTGCCATTACTGCATTTGATGTGTGTGGCCCTAGCACCTCGTCGGCATCCCAAGTCCATCGTCATCGTATGAGATTGTTTGGCATCTTTCGCACGCCGAGCATGTCCATAAACTTGAGAATGTGACATCAGATGATCCCGTCCCTCTCGTACTTGCAGCACTCGCAATAGTACTCTCCTAGATCTAGGTTTGCTATCACGGAGTAGTTCCTCCCCTTGTCTGGATCCTCCGGTTCTGAATCGGACATTTCCCTTATGGTACACACCTTGTACATCCATCTGTCAACCTGATAGGCCGTGTATGATGATGCCTTTTTCAGCTCTTCCTGGAACCTGCAGTAAGAAAATTCTTTTTCTTCTTAGAGCAGTTACTGAATTCTTATTCCAGTTTACACATGGCAACTATATCACATCTATCATGGCAATTATAGTCTACACTACATGGCAATTACTGTTGTACCAAAATGGCAACTGTATCATCATTCATCTTTTCCAAAAAAAATTAATGAAATGTGTTTTGTATGCTCACCATCATGGCAAATAAAGTTTACCACATATGGCAATTGCATCAAATTGATTAGAGTAGACAACTTTTAATAAGCCACATGGCAGTTATGGATGTTTTCCACATGTTAGTTGCATTTCTTTTGACATGGCAAGCATTGCTCTCCCAACATGGCAACTCTCTTCTATTATACATGGCAACTACAATAGACATCAAATGGCAAATGCAGCCATACAAGCATGGCAACTCTCTTTTTCTGAATGGCAACTGCAGTAGTACTAGGATGGCAAATCAAATTGCATGGCAACTGGATTAGGTTCATTGTTCACAATGGCATCATGTTTCTATTTTTCTGATGGCAAACAGTATGAATTTGAATAAAGAATAGTAAATTGCCATACTTGTCATCTAGTTTCCAGGATCGTGCATGCACTTACTTGAAGAATATCTTGTTGGTGTATATTTTGCTCATTTGCTTCTCCATTGGTTTGTATGTTAGCAAATTAGGCTGCTTGAGTACTGTGTTTGCTTCCCGCTGCAGTTCTGCTCCTAGGATTTTCTGCTGCAATGCCGTGTACTGCTTGGCAAATTGTAGCAACGAGTTGCCTGGGCTAACGTAGCGTTTCAAAACAGCATTGAAACCTTCGCTGCGTTGGGTAGTCTGCAGGAATGGGAAGAAACATTGCATGAAGTAGGCCGGGATCCAGTATTTGTGCTTCTCCCATAGATTCTGTAGGGTTTCGTTGTCATGTACTTGATATTTCTCAATCATTGCTAACCAGCTTTGCTCGAACTCCTCCACTGTCAAGATGTGATCCACGCACTGCTTGAACTCTTTGTGTAGCTCTAGATTTTCAGCCATAAAAGGTCCTAGAGTCTCCTCCGCCTTTTTTATTATGTGCCACCTGCAATGCCTGTGTACTACTAGGGGGAAGGCATCACCGATGCCTCCACGCATGCTGAAGTCCTGGTCGGTTATTATGTTCATTTGAGCAAGCCCATCCATGCACTCCAAAAATGTCTTGAAAAGCCAGGTGTATCCATCGATATCCTCATTCCGTACGAGGCCGCAACCGAACTGCAACGACTGGTTGTGATTGTTTATGCCTATGAATGGAGCACATGGCATCTTGTACATGTTTGTGAGATAGGTCACGTCGAAAGAAATGCAGTCACGGAAATGCTTGTAGGCTCGCCGCGCCGCACCATCAACCCAGTACATGTTTTTCACGCGGTCCTCATCATCCAGCCTTATTCTGTAGAAGAAGTCTGGATCCTCCTTCTCTTTATCTTTGAAGTAGGCAATTGTGTCTTCGACGTTAGCCAATTTGCTCTCTCTGCGATATTTCGCCTTTAGGTTTATCACATCCGCGGGTATGAAAGGCAAGCTACTCAGCTTCCCATCTCCGCTGTGTATGAGGGCGAGTATCTGCACCATTCTTCCGGTGTTCACGTTGCAGTCATGCAGCAGTTTTATAAACTGTCTCTCATGCGAGCTGAATCCCCGGTGGGCGGTCAGAAACTTTACCAGATCAAACTTTTTGACCATGTCATGGTTATGGCTGTCGACAAACTCCTTGACCACCCAGGCAGTTCCTTCCACGGCCAGCCTCATTTTGGCAGGGCACCCCGTCTTGAGAACGATGCCTCTCTTCCGTTCCGGGACGACTGGCCTGTCACCTTTAGGCTTCTTGTTCTTCCGTGCCTTGTGGCACCTCAGCTCGCCTCTGCTGTACTCTCCGGTGGTTTCTAGCCTCCGTCTATATTCCGTGTTGACAGCGAAGCCATTGAACTTTGCATAAGTTTGATAGTGTTTCTTGGCATCTTCGAATGAATTGAATTTTTGTCCAACATATGGTGGCGGAGTTAGAACGAATTCTGAATGCCCTTCTTCTTCTTCTTCGTTGTTTTCATCATTAGTTTCTTCATTCACTTCTGTATGTGTTGCTGTTTCATCTGTTTTCGTGTTGCTTGTACCTGTGTCCACATGCGTGTTGGTCGTCGTTGCCGGAACGATGGCTAATTCTAACATTGATTCTGCATTTGCTGCGCTAGGCTGGTTGACCGGATCTTGTAGCGACCCTCCTGGGTGATCTGAGGTGTACGTAGCACAAGCATTTTCATTGTTTATGTCTGAAGTTGAACCTCCTGCATGGCAATTTTAGCTGTTAATTCATCATGGCAAATGTAGTTATGCTTGCATGGCAACTGCAAGTAAGCAGTTATGGCAACTACACATTTATTAGTAATGGAAACTGCAGTTGCCACATAATGGCAGTATCCCTGCAAATATGATGGCAACTGCAGTTATCACAACATGGCAACTGTAATTATGCATACATGGCAACTTTCTTATAACCAGTGATGGCAACTGAAACATGATCATTGATGGAAACTGCAGTTGCCACATGATGGCAAGGGCAGTGAAACATGATGGCAAATGTAGTTACCACAGCATGGCAAATGTAGGTACCACATCATGGCAACTGAATTTGCCATAGCTTGGCAACTGCTAGACCATCACCACCTGGCAATTCATTCTGAATACACAAGTTATTTTTGTCCCTTGACCATTCATGGCAGCTGCTGTTGCCTTGGGATGGCAAATGCATTCATTAACCATTTACTTTCTCCATTTTTATTCTCACCTGCATAATACGTTGATGGCAGGTCTCCCATTGTTAGCTGTTGCCATGCGCTGCACGCCGTTGCTGCAAATGTCATTTTTTAGTAAGTTTCCCTGTTTCATAATATGATGTTATTTCTTCATACTTTACGTTGATTTGCATTCTGTTATGTCCGATGCTGTTGTCCTGATTGTGAGGCACTCGTATTTACTCCCGGCGCAGTTTGCCATGGGACCTCTGATGGCAAACTATAATTCCCTACAAATGTGTAGAACGAACATCATACGTTGGCCATTATTTTGCCTTCAAACATGGCAAACTATCCTTTTTGCTTGATACGGAAACACACCCATGTCTCCGTATTCTTGCAGTAGAGGTAGCAATGGCCCCGATGAAATGAGGTTGCTCTAGACATCCCATGGCGTCGATTGCGGCTGTCTGAAAAACCAAGGATTTGAACCTTCGCCTGGTTCCATCCTTCCTTTTTGTTAGTCCCCAAAACCTAGATGCATAACGAACAGACACCTGTTGTGTTAGTTTGCATTCTACCTTGCATATCCTATCTTCAATGAGCATCACAGAAAAATGTAACATCTGATTTTCACATGTCAAACTGATTTTGGGTGGCAATTGGCTGCCTGATGGCAAATTCATCCAGACTAATGAGGCAACTACTGGTGGAACCACATGGCAAATCATGTGGTCCAAGGCGGCAACTATTTTTTTCCCATTTAAATACATGCCCAGTGTTTCTCCCAGAGCAATCCACTTGAATTTCACTAGTTGGCAACTACTGTTGGAACCACATGGAAGATTAGGTGATGCAAAACGGCAACTAATTTTCCCCTCTCTCCCATATCTACCAACACACCCAACTGCCATACATCCCAGCAGATTTGGCAGAACTCTGGATGAATCCGGGTGGCAACTCTGGCTTTTAGAGACACCAGTCACCCCTTCGATCTCAATTCGTGCATTTGGCATGGCAATTCGCCAGATCCCAAATTTTTGAACCCTACTGAGATGCGGGATGAGAGGGTAGGGACGAAAGAGTGAGGGCGGCAACTGTAGGACGTACCTAGAAAAAATGGGTTCGTTGACGTGTTCTCGGTCTACGATTTTGGCGTAGTCGACCTTGTTGCCATGGCGATTTGGGTGCATATTGGCGGAGGGGAACGAGATGAGCGAGGGCAGAGGTAGACGAAGGACTTGGAGGAGGGGTTAGGGGAGGTTTGTGGGCAGGCGTTTTTGGGGCAGTTGGCAACGTGCGGGCGTTGGCAATTGCTGCCGCACGGTGGTGTGCGGGCCACATATGTAGCTGCCCGATAGTTCGGGCGTTGGCAGCTGCGCCTGCACGGGGGTGTGCGGGCTGGCAAGTGTTGTTGCCGAACAAATCGTGCGGCACTAAACCTTATAGCCCACACTTGTGGCAGTTATCGGCGTCCTTGTCTTTCTAGATATTTCAACAAGTGACTACATACAGAGCAAAATGAGTGAATCTACACTCTAAAATATGTCTATATACATCCGTATGTGGTAGTCCATTTGAAATATCTAGAAAGACAAATATTTAGGAACGGAGGGAGTAGCTTTTTTTTGATTGATGGATTATTAGCTAACTTTGTTGACAGTGTAATGATTAAGTTCGTTTAACCTTTCGTCGAAGGCAAGTCAAGTCTTAACCATTCTGGAAGACAGAATAACCCAGATGCACACCGCTGGTTAAATATGCGGATTCCTCCGGCCCTTCAGATTATCCAAAGGTTCACTAGACGTGATTTGTTTGATGCTTGTATCACTTTACATGTTTACTAGGGAATGGGATGACACCCTAACAGGAACAGAACATAAGATTAATAATTTTCCTAATCATGGCATGGTTCAAGATTGAGGAGTGGTCTCCGGTGAGCAACACAAAGAGAAGAGGAGGAGCAGGTCCCGTAGTGATCTAGACACTCTTATATTTTTTTATAGAGAGAATACTACTTTCTCCGTTTCTAAATATAAGTCTTTTTAGATATTTCAGTACAAACTACATACGAATGTATATAGACATATTTTGGAGTGTAGATTCACCATTTTGCTCCTATATAGTCCCTTGTTGGAATGTCTAAAAACACTTATATTTAGGAACGGAGGGAGTAGTTGAGAGCAAAGTGAATTCCACTTTGCGCAACGGATTAAGCATAGCTTAAATGGCCCAGTTTCTTGTGGTGGAATCAACCCATCTGAATTCAAGACATAGACTTCGTATTGATACTCGTATATTTTCTAGATTTACTTCAAGTTTTTAAATACTATTTTTTAGTGTTATATATGTCTGTCGATTACAATGTGCATAGTTGACTTCGCCAATCTGCAGGTCTGTCGACTTAGTCTCTCGAAGATGCTCACAGAGTGGCATGGGTTCTCAACTTCTCATACATTTCCTTGATTTATTTCAGTTTTTTACGCTACTCTTCGTGCTCGTCGATTACGAGGTACCTAGGTGACTTCGCCAATTTGAAGATTTGTCAAGTTAGTCTCTTCGAGATGGTCACATGGATAGAGTGTGAGTGTGTTCATACAGGCAATTGTCTGCACGTGTTGTGACCATACTGTGTTCCTTCGAAAAAATAATCAAATTTGGACCATGTATTCATAATAGTGTGACATGTTGCAATAGATTTTAATTCTCTTACCCTTGCACCTTATGCCAGATCTCACCTAATCTCTAAATATGGTGCTAGCTAGCTTTATTAACAGTTACTAACGATGTAGTACTACATTGTAAGGGAATGCAATCAGCGAGGATGGCGCATGGTGCGTAGGGTTCCTAACCCTAGTCGCCGCGGCCAAAACTTTCCTACACGCCGTCGCGCCCCCTTTGTTCCTCTCCTATCTCTTGTTCGGAGGTCTCGTCGTAGGCAAAAGGAGTGGGGACTCATCTGTCTAATTCTCTTTTCCTTAGTTTTTTTCCTAGAAAAATGGATGAGGAGGTGGCGGCGATGGTGTGTTATAATAAGGCTCTCCGGTCTCTTCCTACCTCGACAACATTCGATCCATCATTAATAAAGGACATGTAAGAGTTTGTATCTCTAGATATGTTGGCTCACTTTAGATCTTGGTAGTTTTTTTTGCCGGATAATGTGGGTTTTATTCCTCAGAAATAGAATTACAGTCTGCTAGTACATCATGAGTAACACTATCTGGCACATGGCGCAACCAACAAGCGGTGCTACCACCAGATCTTCCTATACTAGCGAAATTATGAGCAACTCTATTTTGATGACGCTCAATTCTCAACGGAATAAACCCACGCGAGTCCAGAGTTTTCTTGATCTCCAACAAGAGATGACCGTATGCAGAACGGTCCAGCGAGTCATCAGTCAATGCAGCAACACCGATCGCGTTATCAGATTGGATCACAATTGGCAATTCCGACCGCTGTATACTCATTGACAATCCTTCAAGAATAGCACTAATCTCTGCTTCAAGGGTATCTTTGCAGTTGGTGTGTCTTTCAAGTAGGGCTATTGGCTAACTATTAGTGCGGCGACTACGACGTCTTCTTCCATGTTGTTTAGCAGCAAAAATGATTTGTCCAACCCTCTCAACTCATGGTGATGGACTACAAGTCTCATGGAGCTTGTGATTATTGCGGCCTTCAAAACCTGGTATGACGAGGGCATTTGCAAGTGTCCCTTTTCTTAACTATTGGTTCGGTGAAATTTTCAATCTCCAACCACTAGTAGAAAAACGACCTTACATTCACCTCATTAGTCCCGGTTCGTTTACGGCCTGGGACTAATGTGACCATTAGTCCCGGTTCCTCAAGGAAATATGCCCTAGAGGCAATAATAAAGTTGTTATTTTATATTTCCTTATTCATGATAAAGGTTTATTATTCAGGCTAGAATTGTATTGATCGAAAACTTAAATACATGTGTGAATACAAAAACAAATTCCGTGTCCCTAGTATGCCTCTACTAGACTAGCTCGTTGATCAAAGATGGTTAAGGTTTCCTAACCATAGACATGTGTTGTCATTTGATAACGGGATCACATCATTAGGAGAATGATGTGATGGACAAGACCCACCCGTTAGCTTAGCATAATGATCGTTCAATTTATTGCTATTGCTTTCTTCATGTCAAATACATATTCCTTCGACTATGAGATTATGCAACTCCCAAATACCGGAGGAATACCTTGTGTGCTATCAAACGTCACAACGTAACTGGGTGATCATAAAGATGCTCTACAGGTATCTCCGAAGGTGTTTGTTGAGTTGGCATAGATCAAGATTAGGATTTGTCACTCCGAGTTTCGGAGAGGTATCTCTGGGCCCTCTCGGTAATACACATCATAAGCTTGCAAGCAAATGACTAAGGAGTTAGTCACGAGGTGATGTATTACGGAATGAGTAAAGAGACTTGCCGGTAACGAGATTGAACTAGGTATGAAGATACCGACGATCAAATCTCGGGCAAATAACATACCGATGGACAAAGGGAATTACGTATGTTGTCATAACGGTTCGACCGATAAAGATCTTCGTAGAATATGTAGGAGCCAATATGGGCATCCAAGTTTCGCTATTGGTTAATGACCGAAGAGGTGTCTCGGTCATGTCTACATAGTTCTCGAACCCGTAGGGTCCGCACTCTTAACGCTCGTTGACGATATAGTGTTATATGAGTTATATGATTTGGTGACCGAATGTTATTCGGAGTCCCGGATGAGATCATGGACATGATGGGGAGTCTCAAAATGGTCGAGAGGTAAAGATTGATATATAGGACGATGGTATTCGGACATCGGAAGTGTTTCGGGATGCACCGGGTAGCCATCGGGTCACCGGAAGGGGTTCCGGACACCCCCCGGCATGTATATGGGCTTAATGGGCCAAGGGAGGGACAGACCAGCCCACAACGGGCTGGTACGCCCCTCTCCCTGGCCGGCTAGCCCTAGGGAAGGAGAGGGGGGAGGGCTAGCCCCTCCTGCCTTCCCCTCTCATGGGAGAAAGGAAGGGGGGGGGGGGCGCCACCCTCCCCTGCCTTTCCCCCAACCCTATACATGGCAGGGGGGCACCACCTTGGGAGAGACCCCAAGTAGGATTCCCCCTACTTGGGCACCCCCTTGGCTGCTCCTCCCTCCCTCCCACCTATATATATGTGGGAAGGGGGCGCCTAGCACACACGAGACAATTGCTTAGCCGCGTGTGCAGCGCCCCCTCCACCGTTTACACCCCGGTCATATTTTCGTAGTGCTTAGGCGAAGCCCTGCGGAGATAACTTCACTATCACCGTCACCACACCATCGTGCTGCCGGAACTCATCCACTACCTCGCCATCTTGCTGGATGAAGAAGGCGTGGACGTCACCGAGCTGAACGTGTGCTGAACGCGGAGGTGTCGTACGTTCGGTACTCGATCGGTTGGATCGTGAAGAAAGTTCGACTACATCAACCGCGTTGTCAAACGCTTCCGCTTACGGTCTATGAGGGTACGTAGACACACTATCCCCTCTTGTTGCTGTGCATCTCCATGGATAGATCTTGCGTGTTTGTAGAATTTTTTTTGTTTTCCATGCAACGTTTCCCAACAGTGGCATCATGAGCCAGGTCTCTGTGTAGATGATATGCACGAGTAGAACACAAAGAAGTTGTGGGCGGTGATGTTCATACTGCTTACCACCAACGTCTTATTTAGATTCGGCGACATTGTGAGATGAAGCGGCCTGGACCAACCTTACATGTCCACGCACATGAGACCGGTTCCACCGACTGACATGCAATGAGTTTTGCATAAAGGTGGCTGGCGGGTGTCTGTTTCTCCTACTTTAGTTGAATCGAATTTGATTGCGGCCGGTCCTGGAAGAAGGTTTAAACAGCAAACTTGATAAATCACCGTTGTGGTTTTTGCCGTAGGTAAGAACAGTTCTTGCTAGAAACCCATAGCAGCCACGTAAAACTTGCAACATTAAAGTAGAGGATGTCTAACTTGTTTTTGCAGGGTATGTTGTGATGTTATATGGTCAAGACATGATGTGATATACATTATTGTATGAGATGATCATGTTTTGTAATTTATCGGCAACCGGCAGGAGCCTTATGGTTGTCTCATTGTTGTATGAAATGAAAGCGCCATGTAATTGCTTTACTTTATCGCTATGCGTTAGCAATAGTTGTAGAAGCAATAGTTGGCGAGACGACCACGATGCAACGATGGAGATCAAGGTGTCAAGCCGCTGACGATGGAGATCATGACGATGCTTTGGAGATGAAGATCAAAAGCACAAGATGATGATGGCCATATCATGTCACATATTTTGATTGCATGTGATGTTTATCTTTTATGCATCTTATTTTGTTTAGAACGACGGTAGCATTATAAGATGATCCCTTTACTAAATTTCAAGATATAAGTGTTCTCCCCAAGTATGCACCATTGCGAAAGTTCGTCGTTTCGAGACATCACGTGATGATCGGGTGTGATAGACTCTACGTTGACATACAATGGGTGTAAGACAGTTTTGCACATGCAGAATACTTGGGTTAAACTTGACGAGCCTAGCATGTACAGACATGGTCTCGAAACACTGGAGACCGAAAGGTCGAACATGAGTCATATAGTAGATATGATCAACATGAAGATGTTCACCATTGAAGACTACTCCATCTCACGTGTTGATCGGACATGGTTTAGTTGATTTGGATCATGTATCACTTAGATAACTTGAGGGATGTTATTTTAAGTGGGAGTTCATTAGTAATTTGATTAATTGAACTTAATTTATCATGAACTTAGTCCTGATAGTATTTGCAAATTTATGTTGTTAGCTCGCGATATAGCTCCACTATTTTTGATATGTTCCTAGAGAAAAACTAAGTTGAAAGATGATAGTAGCAATGATGCAGACTGGGTCCGTGATCTGAGGATTATCCTCATTGCTGCACAGAAGAATTATGTCCTTGATGCACCGCTAGGTGACAGACCTATTGCAAGAGCAGATGCAGACGTTATTAACATTTGGCAAGTTCGATATGATGACTACTTAATAGTTTAGTGCACCATGCTTTACAGCTTAGAGCCGGGACTTCAAAAATGTTTTGAACACCACTGAGCATATGAGATGTTCCAAGAGCTGAAATTGGTATTTCAGACTCATGCCCATGTCGAGAGGTATGAGACCTCTGACAAGTACTTTGCGTACAAGATGGAGGAGAATAGCTCAGCCAGTGAGCATGTGCTCAGAATGTCTGAGTACTGCAATCGCTTGAATCAAGTGGGAGTTAATCTTCCAGATAAGATAGTGATTGACAGAGTTGTCTAGTCACTATCACCATGCTACTAGAACTTCGTGATGAACTATAATATGCAAGGGATGACGAAAATGATTCCCGAGCTCTTCACGATGCAGAAATCGGCGAAGGTAGAAAGCAAGAAAGAGCATCAAGTACGTTGATGGTTAACAAGACCACTAGTTTTAAGAAAAATGGCAAGGGAAGGAAAGGGAACTTCAAGAAGAATGGCAAGCAAGTTGCCACTCCCTTGAAGAAGCCCAAAGCTGGACCTAAGCCTGAAACTGAGTGCTTCTACTGCAAAGGGAATGGTCACTGGAAGCGGAACTGCCCCAAATACTTGGCGGATAAGAAGGATGGCAAAGTGAACAAAGGTATATTTGATATACATGTTATTGATGTGTACCTTACTAGTATTCATAGTAGCCCCTAGGTATTTGATACTGGTTCAGTTGCTAAGATTAGTAACTAGAAACAGGAGTTGCAGAATAAACAGAGACTAGTTATGGGCGAGGTAACGATGTGTGTTGGAAGTGTTTCCAAGATTGATATGATCACCATCGCACACTCCCTTTACCTTCGGGATTAGTGTTGAGCCTAAATAAATGTTATTTGGTGTTTGCGTTGAGCATGAACATGATTAGATCGTGTTTATTGCAATACGGTTATTCATTTAAGTCAGAGAATAATTGTTGTTCTATTTACATGAATAAAACCTTCTATGGTCGTACACCCAATGTAAATGGTTTATTGAATCTCGATCGTAGTGATACACATATTCATAATATTGATGCCAAAAGATACAAAGTTGATAATGATAGTGCAACATACTTGTGGCACTGCCGTTTAGGTCATATTGGTGTAAAGCGCATGAAGAAACTCCATGCGGATGGACTTTTGGAATCACTTGATTATGTATCATTTGATATTTGCGAACCATGCCTCATGGGCAAGATGACTAAAACTCCGTTCTCCGGAACAATGGAGCGAGCTAATGACTTATTGGAAATAATACATACCGATGTATGGGCAAGATGATTTGACTAGGTATGGGTATATCTACTTGATGAAACACAAGTCTGAAATGTTTGAAAAGTTCAATGAATTTTAGAGTGAAGTGGAGAATCATCGTAACAAGAAAATAAAGTTTCTTCGATCTGATCGTGGAGACGAATATTTGAGTTACGAGTTTGGCCTTCATTTAAAACAATGTGGAATAGTTTCACAACTCATGCCACCTGGAACACCACAGCGTAATGGTGTGTCCGAACATCGTAATTGTACTTTATTAGATATGGTGCGATCTATGATGTCTCTTACCGATTTACCACTATCATTTTGGGGTTATGCATTAGAGACAGCTGCATTCACGTTAAATAGGGCACCATCTAAATCCATTGAGACGACACCGTATGAACTGTAACTGTGGTTTGGCAAGAAACCTAAGCTGTCGTTTCTTAAAGTTTGGGGATGCGATGCTTATGTCAAAAGGCTTCAGCCAGATAAGCTCGAACCCAAATCGGAGAAGTGCGTCTTCATAATATACCCTAAAGAAACTACTGGGTACACCTTCTACCACAGATCCGAAGGCAAGATCTTTGTTGCTAAGTTTGGGTCCTTTCTAGAGAAGGAGTTTCTCTCGAAAGAAGTGAGTGGGGGGGGGGGGAAGTAGAACTTGATGAGGTAATTGTACCTTCTCTTGAATTGGAAGGTAGCACATCATAGAAAACCGTTCCCGTGATGCATACACCAACTAGAGAGGAAGCTAATGATGATGATCATGAAACTTCAGATCAAGTTACTGCTGAACTTCGTAATTCAACCAGAGCACTATCCGCACCAGAGTGGAACGGTAATCCTGTCATGGAAGTCATGTTACTAGACCATGGCGAACCTACTAACTATGAAGAAGCTATGATGAGCCCAGATTCTGACAGATGGCTTGAGGCATGAAATCTGAGATAGGATCCATGTATGAGAACAAAGTGTGGACTTTGGTGGATTTGCCCAATGATCGGCAAGCCATAGAAAATAAATGGATCTTCAAGAAGAAGACTGACGCTAATAGTAATGTTACTGTCTACAAAGCTCGACTTGTTGCAAAAGGTTTTCGACAAGTTCAAAGGGTTGACTACGATGAGACTTTCTCACCCGTAGCGATCACTACACCACGGTATTATATTCCCTACCAACGTGTGTTGAGAAAGATGTCTATTACCGACCGATCATTGGTTGGGAAAACTCTCGTCAGACTGTTGGTTGGGAAAACCTTCATAGGCTAACAAACTATCGGCCGGGAATGCATGCATATTTGCCATCGAGCGGTCGGTCGGGATTTCTCCTATTCCCATCGAGCTGTGGGTCGGTAAATAAAGCCGACCGACCGCCTGTGGCTAATTGGGCCAAGCGCGCGCAGATGAAAAACTTTAGCGCTAAACTTTGGCCCAGCCCACGAACCTCACTCCTCTTTCCCTCGAGGTACCGTGAAATCCCTAATTCCCCACCACAGCCGCCACTTGCGCTGCTCTCTTCGGCCGCTACACTGCGCCATCGTCCTCAAACCCTCCCACCGCCCCACACCATCCATCCTCCATGAGCTCCCCTCTGCCAAGTTGCTCCATCCCCACCTCATCACCAAGAACCCCGGCATCGTCTTCGTCTTGGGCACCGGGCAGATCCCGGTGAAGACCAGGCTCAACCTGTGCTGGAAGCTCATGTCGGCCGTGGCGGAGCACTGCTCCATGCCATCTTGCTTCTCCACCGCTGCCCCCGCGTCGTCCTGCCTCTCCACCAGTGCCCCCACACCACCCTGCTCCCCGGCGTCGCCACGTACTCCCTGTTGCCGCCGCCGGTGATTTCCCACGGTGAGGCAACTCCTCTCTCTCTCACCTGACAACCGAATTCATCTCCCAGATCAGAACAAATCAGCACCGGTGGTTTCTTTCTTCTTCAGAAGGCTAGACTTTTACCGTTCATATTCAAGAGACCATATCCATTTGACGTGCAACGACACTCTGGTGAGTTTCTCTGCCTCGAGTCCTGACGACCTCTCTCTCTCTCTCTCTCTCTGAAAAATCCTTCAACATTATGTTTCTAAATCTGTGATTTAGTGCGCTGTATGTGGTTGTTCTTTGCTTAGAAAACAATTTTGTCAGATCTGTTGGTATATGCTGACTCGAAGTAATTTCAGTCTTAGATGAATTTTGTTCATAAGATGTGGTGTGTCCATTTTTTTTCTTTCAGTATATGATCGATGTTGTGATTTAGTAGGTTGGAGGCTAGCACTTCAATTCAAAACTGACGTGAATACCTAAAATGATAAAAAGAGCATGAAATGGTGGCTAGCAAACATATATTTTTTATATAAAATTTGTGAGCTGACTATCCAGGCAACCACTTCGGTGAGTTTCTCCACCCCATGTACTGAGGCCCTCCTTATTTGTGGATGTCATGAATGTAGACAACGTCTTTTCACACTTTGGATTTTTTTCTTAAACACCGATCATGCATGTTGATTGCTGAAGTAGATTAGTTTGACAGTATTGCAAGTTGTTTTTACCTACACGTGACATCTGAACTAGCAGTTTTGTCTAGTACAACCTCTTTTAAAGCTTTGAAAATTTCCATTGCAGCCATCAAAGTCTGTTCATCCTGCGATTTAACTTCTAGATATTTCTCATGGCAATCATAGTCCAATTAATTATGTTGTTCATGACCATGTCCTGCTACTATAGCACAGTTCGATTCCTTCCTGGGTTTGTGTCTTGCTTTCATGCTTGATTGAGTTGAGTGTACAATAAAGAAAGGGCTAAGCTGAACCATGCTAAGTCTGAAAACCTCTCAATTATAAAGAAAGAGAAGTCATTTGATTCATGGGATAGGAATTTTCCCATTGGGTCTAGGCTAATTGTAACATCCCAATTTTCAATTTGGATGTTATGCATTAGATCATCATATGTATTCATAATTTGTGCATTTTTGAACTTTTTTTATTTGGAGTTTTGATCCTAGAAACCTTGCGCAACTCAAGGACCAATTGAGAAAGAGTTGGAGGTTTTCACAAAAATCCACTTTTGAATTTTTCAAAAATTGGCATTTTTGGATCAAAGTGTTTTATTCAAAATTATTTTTCCAATTATTTCAATTAAAAAAATTGAGAGAAGATAATATGACTTCTTCAAAATCAGTAAAGAAATATTGGGAATTTAATTTTGCATAAAAATGTATTTTTCTTGGATTTTATTTGCGAGTTTAATTATTCTTATTAGTAATAAAAATGTTTTTTTAGGCATTTAGGTCCAGAAAAATGTTCACATTAGTCCAAATTTTAGGAGGGAATTATGTGAATTTTTCTGGAATTTTTAAAAATATATTTACATTAGTTTTTCGTGTTCTTCTGTCTCTGGAAAATTGTTTTAAAAAAATAAGTTCACGCCGAACTGGGCCGGCCCAGCTAAGCGCCAGGCCGCGGCCCAGCTCGCTCCCGCGCCCGCACCAACCCCGGGACGGAGTCCCGCTCGCCACCGTCGCCGGAGTCCCCCTGGACTCCGAGTCCGCCGCCGCCTCGCTTTTGCCCCTTGCCCAAGCCGGCCTCGCCCCGACCCCCTTTATAAGCCGTCGCCCCCCCCTCTCTCCTCCTCAAGCCACCGCTCGCCGCATCACCGCCGCCGCCTGCAGCAGCCGTCGCCGCCGCTTGCGCCGCCGCCGCCTCGTGCGGCGCCGCCGGCTGCCGCCCGCACTACCCTGCGCCGCGCCGCCGTGGCCCCGCTCACCGCCGCCCGCGCCACCGCTAGCCGCTCGCGTCGCCGCTGCCCCGCTCGCCGGAGTACGCCGCCGCCGCCGGTCTTTTACCTCGAACCGGTATAAACCGCAAAAACCCGCCCCGGTTTTTTTCGGTTTCGCGTATTAGATCGGTTTATTATTTTTTGTTTTGTTAAATAGCGAGCGTTCACCTGTTTGGATCTGTTAACGAACGAATTCGTTCGTTAGTCTCTGTTAGTGGACGTTCGTCCGATAGATTTTTCTTTTTCTGTTTTTTTCGGCCAGGGACCTATTCGCGATAAGTTTTTCTTACAGATTAATCGCTGATCTTAAAACCCTCACAACTTTTTACTTGTTTATCCAAATCCAACGAAACCAACGCCAAATTCTTTGTCTCGATCCCCTCTGTTCAGATAATCAACTTGAACATGTTTTTGAAAATTTAAAATTTGGTTTCAAACAGATTTGTATTTGAACTTCTTTTGATCGTAGTTTGAGTTTCGTAATTCCGATTTGACCGATTCTTTTTGCAAATCGAAGCTCTTCACTTGAACTTTCTGTTTAGATCTTTTTATTTGGTTTTAAATTGGCATATTATGCTTGAGTGCTTATGTATGCTATTGTTTGTCTATGATAGAGTTTCCGGAGTGCAAAGCTTGCTACTACGAATCTCTAGGGTTTTCCGATCGTCAGCAAGGCAAGTTACACTTTGATCATACCCCTTTATTACCCAGTTTTTATGCATTAGTTTCAACCCTAAAACATTGCATGAGTAGGAAGGCAAGTTACACTTTGATCATGCCCCTTTATTACCCAGTTTTTATGCATTAGTTTCAACCCTCAAACATTGCATGAGTAGGAATTGGTAACATGTGAGATTGTTAAGTAGATGATGAGGTAGGAACCTATTGTCTTTTATCAACCCCGGGAATATACGTTATGCTCATATATTGCTTAGCCATGCTCGTAGACGGGGATTGGTTTGTGAAATTCATGCAAGTTGTGAGAGTTAATAATTAAGGGTAACTTAAGGTGGCAACATTAACACACAACTGGGTGGATTGTTTGGGGCACCTGGAGAAACCAGTGCTTGCCCAAGGGAATCCTGGAGTACCCGTGTGATTACCCTAGGTACGCCACCCAGGCTCAAAGGGATCATATGATATTTTCATGCCTAGAAACTTCCGTGTGCAGCCACAAGCCATTATGGGCTCTGGCATAGTTGAGTAAGTTGTGTGAGCTCTTGAAGAGGTGGACTAGAAGATGTAGGGAAAAGTAGGTGTACCGGTCTACCCAGAGTAGAGAGTTAACGCTTCGGAAAGACTGTGTCTCGGTCATGCATTTCTCAAACACCGTGTCGTGCGAGAAATCCAACGGAGGAGATCGAGTCTTGTGGGGAAAAGTGCGCAAACCTCAGCAGAGTGTACAAACTAATCATGATTAGCCGTGTCCCTGGTTATGGACATCTTGAGTATCTAGAAGTGAATTATTTGTTGATCTCATCACTCTATTTAATTAATGTATTGGGTTATTAATATTATTACTTGGTAATTTTGGGAATGAGTTGGAGGAACCTTCTCATTAATGGCATAAACTTGGTAGTAAATAAAATTTATTCCTTTGTTGTAGGAAAAAATTAGCTTTATGCAAAACCAAACTTAGAGCCTCCACCAGCCATATATTGCATGTAGCAATAGCTATTATTCATCATTGCTCTATAGTGTTATCTTGCCAGCATATTCCATGTCGTGGCCGATGCTTTGAGTCGCAAGAGTTATGTCAATACTCTCATAACCAGAGGGTTGTCTCAGTAGTTAGCCGACGATCTCAGAGAACTTGTTTGTCTCATATGCATATGGGTAGTGAAATCTCTCATTAGACCTATTCTATTCTGTTCTCACCCCTCTGACCTATCAGATGCCTCCGAGACGTGACCCCGGATTCGCTTTCCCGCCGGAGCTCACCCAGTTGATCCAACAACAGAATGCCTTGATGCAGATGCTCATTCAAAACCAAGGAAACAACAACCCACCGCCACCACCCCCAGTTGACAACCTAGCCCGTTTCCTAAGGTTGAATCCGCCGGTGTTCTCTAGCAGCACCGAGCGGATTGTTGCTGATGACTGGCTCCGCAAGATTGGAAGGGAGCTGACCACCGCAGGTTGCACTGATGCTGAGAAGGTGCGCTTTGCCGCACATCAACTGGATGGACCCGCAGCCTCATGGTGGGAGAACTACACCGCCACTTTCCCGTGGCCAATGTTACTTGGGATCAATTTCAGCAGGCTTTTCGCACTGCACATGTCTCAGCTGGAGCCATGAGTTTGAAGAAGCGTGAGTTCCGCAACTTACGTCAAGGGAATCGTACTGTGGGGCAGTACGTGGAAGAGTTCAGGAAGTTAGCCCGCTACGCCCCAGATGATGTGGCCACAGATGCCGCGAAGCAGGAGAAATTTCTTGAGGGACTCAATGATGAGCTGAGTATGCAGTTGATGGTGGCAACCTTCAACAACTACCAGGAGCTGGTAGACAAGGCCCTCATGATTGAAGGCAAGAAGCAGCAGATAGATAACCGCAAGAGGAAGTATGGACAGGGGAAGTATAACTCTGGAGCTCAGCAGAAGCCTCGCTATTCCCCGTACTCAGGAGGGCACACTCATCATAACCAGGGAGGGCATAACCATGGAGGCCATTCCCACAATGGAGGAAATTCACACAACCATAGTGGCTCTAAGAATGGCAATGGGAATGGAGGAAGCAACAGTCAGAGCCGTTCCAACCCCGCGACACCCGCAAAGAAAGATCTGAGTCACATTACCTGTTTCAAGTGCGGGAAAACTGGACACTACGCCACCGAATGTCCTGAGGCAAAGGATGGAAATGGCAATGGAAGCTCGGGAAAGAAGCCAAATCCCTTCACCAGAGGTCAGGTGAATCACGTCAATGTGGAGGAAATATACGAGCAGCCCGACGCAGTTGTTGGTAAGTTTTTGATTAATACATTTACCGCCCTTGTTCTTTTTGACACTGGTGCATCGCATTCATTCATATCAAGGGGATTTGTACACAAGTTTAAGTTGCCAACCGTAGCCCTTAAGACACCTATGTTAGTAAGCTCACCAGGAGCGGAGTATATGGCTAGCCAAGGATGTTTTCAGCTGCCGTTGACCATAGGTAGGCATGTTTTCCCACAGACCTCATTATCCTGGAATCACAAGGATTAGATGTGATACTAGGCATGGATTGGCTAACCAAGTACGAGGGAAACATCGATTGTGCTAGTAAGTCGATTCTTTCCACCACCCCAAAGGGAAAACGGATCAATTATGTGTCTAGGCATGCGCCAAGCAGGACTCAAGTAAATTCACTCTCGGGAGTTGTTCAGGAGGAAGTGCCAGTTGTGCAGGATTATCCCGATGTATTCCCGGAGGAACTACCAGGCATGCCACCAGACCGAGACATAGAGTTTTTGATCGAGCTATTGCCAGGCACCGGACCAATATCGAAGAGATCGTATCGGATGCCCGCAAATGATCTGGAGGAAATTAAGAAGCAGATTAAGGAGTTATTGGAGAAAGGTTATATACGACCAAGTTCATCGCCTTGGGGAGCCCCAATGCTCTTAGTTGAGAAGAAGGATGGATCTTTGAGAATGGTTGTTGATTATCGTGCGTTGAATGAGGTGACGATCAAGAACAAATACCCACTACCGATGATCAATGAATTGTTTGACTAGCTGCAAGGAGCTAAAGTATTTTCCAAGATCGATCTTCGATCAAGATACCACTAGATGAAGATCCGAGAATAGGATATACCTAAGACAAATTTTACCACGAGGTATGGGCTATATGAGTATACAATTATGTCATTTGGTTTGACTAACGCCCCTGCCTATTTCATGAGTATGATGAACAAGATGTTCATGGAGTTCTTGGATAAATTTGTCGTTGTGTTCATTGATGATATATTGGTCTACTCGAAGAATGAAGAAGAACACAAGGAACATTTGCGCTTGGTTCTCGAGAAGCTCAGGGAACATCAGCTATATGCCAAGTTCACCAAATGCGAGTTTTGGTTGAAGGAAGTCGGATTTCTCGGACATGTTATATCAGGAGAAGGTATAGCAGTAGACCCTACCAAGGTTGAATCTGTCACCAAATGGATGGCACCCACCTCAGTTGGGGAGATACGCAGTTTCCTTGGTCTTGCAGGATATTATCGGAGATTCATTGAGAATTTTTCCAAGATTACGAAGCCCATGATGGAGTTATTGAAGAAGACACCAAGTTCAAATGGACCGATGATTGTGAGGCCAGTTTTCAGGAGTTGAAAAAACATTTGGTTACAGCCCCAGTGCTAATTCTTCCGAATATACGCAAGGATTTCCAAGTATATTGTGACGCTTCTCGTCAGGGACTTGGAGGCGTTCTTATGCAAGAAGGAAGAGTTGTTTCATATGCCTCACGTCAGCTTCGACCTCATGAGTTGAATTATGCCACGCATGATTTGGAGTTAGCAGCCGTAGTGCATGCGCTCAAGACCTGGAGACATTTTCTTATCGGAAATCGTTGTGATGTTTACACGGATCATAAGAGTTTGAAGTACATTTTCACGCAGAAGGAGTTGAACCTCATGCAGAGGAGATGGCTGGAGCTCATAAAGGATTATGACATGAAGTTGCATTATCATCCAGGAAACGCCAATGTCGTGGCCGATGCCTTGAGTCGCAAGAGTTATGTCAATACTCTCATAACCAGAGGATTACCTCAGGAGTTAGCCGACGATCTCAGAGAACTTCGCTTGGAGATAGTTCCAAGAGGCTTTGTTGCAGCATTGGAAGTTCAGTCCACTTTGTTGGGAAAGATCCGAGAAGCCCAGAAGACGGACAAGGAAATTGCAGAGATAAAAGAAATGATGAATAAAGGAAAGGCTAAAGGTTTTCGTGAGGATGAGCACAAAACTTTATGGTTTGAGGATTGTATCTATGTGCCCAATGACCCTGAGATGAGGAAGTTAATTCTTCAGGAGGCTCATGATTCGCCATACTCGATTCACCCAGGCAACACCAAGATGTATCTGGATTTGAAGGAGAGTTTCTAGTGGACAGGAATGAAGAGGGATATTGCAGAGTATGTAGCAGTATGCGGCGTATGTCAGAAAGTTAAAGCAGAACATCAGAACCAGCAGGATTACTTCAGCCTTTACCGATACCCGAATGGAAGTGGGATAAACTTGGCATGGATTTCATCACCGGATTACCCAGGACTCGTTCAGGATATGATTCTATCTGGGTTGTAGTTGATCGCTTGACCAAAGTGGCTCACTTCATCCCCGTGAAAACCACTTATACAAGTGCTAAGTTGGCGAAGATATATATGACCAGGATCGTATGTCTGCATGGAGTTCCGAGGACCATCATATCAGATAGAGGAACCCAGTTTACCTCGAAGTTTTGGAATCAGTTACACGAAACTTTGGGTACCAAGCTAGAGTTCAGTACAGCCTTTCATCCGCAGACAGATGGACAGACCGAGAGAGTCAACCAGATTCTGGAGGACATGTTGAGAGCTTGTGCGCTAGATTATGGATCTAGTTGGGATGATAATTTTCCCTATGCAGAGTTCGCCTATAACAACAGTTATCAAGCTAGTTTGAAGATGGCCCCTTTTGAAGCCTTGTACGGAAGAAGGTGCAGGACACCACTGTCATGGGATGAAGTTGGAGATAGACAGTTGTTCGGACCAGACTTAATCCGAGATTCTGAAGAGAAGGTTAAGTTGATTCGGGATAGACTCAAGATAGCTCAGTCCAGGAAGAAGAGTTATGCAGATACTAAACGCATGGAGGTAACCTATGAAGTCGGAGACATGGCATACCTTCGTGTGTCCCCACTTCGAGGAGTAAAGCGATTTGGAGTCAAAGGAAAGTTAGCACCACGATTTGTGGGACCATACAGAGTTTTGGAACGTATGGGTGAAGTTGCCTACAAGTTGGAATTACCCGAAGGTTTGTCAGGAGTCCATGATGTGTTTCACGTTTCCCAGTTAAAGAAGTGCCATGCAGAGATGGCTGATATTCCTCTGAGAGATACAGTGCCACTGGAAGCAATTCAGTTGGATAGTGATCTGACCTATGAGGAGAAACCCGTCAAGATTATCGAGTTTGCCAGCCGAGTTACTCGCAGCAAAGTCATCAAGTTTTGCAAAGTTCAGTGGAGTCACCATACCGAGGAGGAAGCCACCTGGGAGCGCGAAGAAGACCTCTGGAAAGACCACCCACACCTTTTTGCTAGCCAACCCAAATCTCGAGGGCGAGATTCATCTTAAGGGGGGTAGGTTTGTAACATCCCAATTTTTAATTTGGATGTTATGCATTAGATCATCATATGTATTCATAATTTGTGCATTTTTGAACTTGTTTTATTTCGAGTTTTGATCCTAGAAACCTTGCGCAACTCAAGGACCAATTGAGAGAGAGTTGGAGGTTTTCACAAAAATCCACTTTTGAATTTTTCAAAAATTGGCATTTTTGGATCAAAGTGTTTTATTCAAAATTATTTTCCAATTATTTCAATTAAAAAAAATAATATTGAGAGGAGATAATATGACTTCTTCAAAATCAGTAAAGAAATATTGGGAATTTAATTTTGAATAAAAATGTATTTTTCTTGGATTTTATTTGCGAGTTTAATTATTCTTATTAGTACTAAAAATGTTTTTTAGGCATTTAGGTCCAGAAAAATGTTCACATTAGTCCAAATTTTAGGAGGGAATTATGTGAATTTTTCTGGAATTTTTAAAAATATATTTACATTAGTTTTTCGTGTTTTTCTGTCTCTGGAAAATTGTTTAAAAAAAAGTTCCTACCGAACTGGGCCGGCCCAGCTAAGCGCCAGGCCACGGCCCAGCTCGCTCCCGCGCCCGCACCGACCCCGGGACGGAGTCCCGCTCGCCGCCGCTGCCGGAGTCCCCCGGGACTCCGAGTCCGCCGCCGCCTCGCTTTTGCCCCTTGCCCAAGCCGGCCTCACCCCGACCCCCTTTATAAGCCATCGCCCCCCTCTCTCCTCCTCATGCCGCCGCTCGCCGCATCGCTGCCACCGCTTGCGCCGCGCCGCCGCCTGCCGCCCGCACCACCCCGCGCCGCCGCTAGCCGCCCGCGTCGCCACTGCCCCGCTCGCCGGAGTATGCCGCCGCCGGTCTTTTTCCCCGAACCGGCATAAACCGCAAAAACCCGCCCCGGTTTTTTTTCGGTTTCGCGTATTAGATCGGTTTATTATTTTTTGTTTTGTTAAATAGCGAGCGTTCACCCGTTTGGATCTGTTAACGAACGAATTCGTTCGTTAGTCTCTGTTAGCGGACATTCGTCCGACAGATTTTTCTTTTTCTGTTTTTTTCCGGCCAGGGACCAATTCGTGATAAGTTTTTCTTATAGATTAATCCCTGATCTTAAAACCCTCGCAACTTTTTACTCGTTTATCCAAATCCAACGAAACCAACGCCAAATTCTTCGTCTCGATCCCCCCTGTTCAGATAATCAACTTGAACATGTTTTTGAAAATTTAAAATTTGGTTTCAAACAGATTTGAATTTGAACTTTTTTTTATCGTAGTTTGAGTTTCGTAATTCCGATTTGACCAATTCTATTTGCAACTCGAAGCTCTTCACTTGAAATTTCTGTTTAGATCTTTTTATTTGGTTTTACCTGGGCATCTTATGATTGAGTGCTTATTTATGCTATTGTTTGTCTACGATAGAGTTTCCAGAGTGCGAAGCTTGCTACTACGAATCTATAGGGTTTTCCGATCGTCAGCAAGGCAAGTTACACTTTGATCATACCCCTTTATTACCCAGTTTTTATGCATTAGTTTCAACCCTCGAACATTGCATGAGTAGGAAATGGTAACATGTGAGATTGTTAAGTAGATGATGAGGTAGGAACCTATTGTCTTTTATCAACCCCGGGAATATACGTTATGCTCATATATTGCTTAGCCATGCTCGTAGACGGGGATTGGTTCGTGAAATTCATGCAAGTTGCGAGAGTTAATAATTAAGGGTAACTTAAGGTGGCAAGATTAACACACAACTGGGTGGATTGTTTGGGGCACTTGGAGAAACCAGTGCTTGCCCAAGGGAATCCCGGAGTACCCGTCTGATTACCCTAGGTTCGCCACCCAGGCTCAAAGGGATCATATGATATTTTCATGCCTAGAAACTTCCGTGTGCAGCCACAAGCCATTATGGGCTCTGGCATAGTTGAGTAAGTTGTGTGAGCTCTTGAAGAGGTGGACTAGAAGATGTAGGGGAAAGTAGGTGTACCGGTCTACCCAGAGTAGAGAGTTAACGCTTCGGAAAGACTGTGTTCCGGTCATCCGTTTCTCAAACACCGTGTCATGCGAGAAATCCAAAGGAGGAGATCGAGTCTTGTCGGGAAAAGTGCGCAAACCTCAGCAGAGTGTACAAACTAATCATGATTAGCCGTGTCCCCGGTTATGGACATCTTGAGTATCTAGAAGTGAATTATTTGTTGATCTCATCACTCTATTTAATTAATGTATTGGGTTATTAATATTATTACTTGGTAATTTTGGGAATGAGTTGGAGGAACCTTCTCATTAATGGCATAAACTTGGTAGTAAATAAAATTTATTCCTTTGTTGTAGGGAAAAATTAGCTTTATGCAAAACCAAACTTAGAGCCTCCACCAGCCATATATTGCATGTAGCAATAGCTATTATTCATCATTGCTCTATAGTGTTATCTTGCCAGCATATTCCATGTGCTGACCTACACGGCTGCAACGTATCATGTTGCAGAATTTTCAGACGAAGAGTAAGGTGCGATAGGTCGTTGTCATGCACTCAGCTATGCCGTTGGAGTTGATGGACTCATTTACCTTCGAAGCTTCCGCAGTTATTTTATTTAGATGGCCTTCAGCCATATTTTTGTAATAAATACTCTTTATGAGGATTTCGATGTAATAAGTGTGTGATTGAACTCTTTTATAAATCCTCGAGTACTGTGTGTGTCAGCATACCGATCCAGGGATGACACTTAAGCACAGA
The DNA here is from genome assembly GCA_011799875.1 of Thinopyrum elongatum. Lineage (NCBI taxonomy): Eukaryota > Viridiplantae > Streptophyta > Magnoliopsida > Poales > Poaceae > Thinopyrum > Thinopyrum elongatum. The sequence goes on from CM022303.1 coordinate 535,950,730, forward strand.
GACTTCGATCCATTGGGATCGGGTCGCTACACTAATGTTTTTTTCCTCTAAAATGTGAAGGATTGATTCCTATCCTACAGAGAAATAGGATTCCATTCCTACAAACCAAACGGCTCTAAAGGAATTTTCTTACAAAATTCCTATCATTTAGAATTCCTACAAAAATCATGTAAACCAAAGCGGGCCTCAATCTGTTATTTAGATATGTTTTACATTTGTGCTTCTCTGAAGTAAATGAAATTTAGTGTTGAGCCGAACCATACTAATTGGTGAGAGATGGTAAGCATCTGCTCTATGGAACACCATGCTTTTCTTTGTTAAATTGGCTATCATGCGCTTGGTCTTCCTTGACAAATAACAACTTGTGCTCAACTTGTTTATTTCAGATTATGATTTCTTATAGTTATTCTTGTATGGAAAATGTGACACCGCTTGTAAAACCTTGTAGGTGAACATTTAAACCACTGCCCAGCAAATGAAGGGTGGAAATAGTACTAACTAGGAATGCCACTGTTCGGTGGGATCCGAATGATGCCTGGAATCCCGAATGGTTGGTTTATTAGGCTTTGTTTGGCTATTAAGCCATACCTGCAGGATCAAATATATACACATGGTATAGTTATCCCTACAGGATCATGCTTGTGTGGCAATAATACATTCTAAGGCAAACAAAAACATGAGATTATACTGATATTAAATTATATATGTACATTCATAAAAGAAAAACTTGTGTCTTTGGCCTATTTCTTGTCTCTTTCAATGAAATTTGGCAGGCAATTTGGTTATCCTTCAATAAAGTTCCTTGACATTCACTGGCTATTCCTGCTGCTGCTCCTCCTGTGTAGACCATGGGCAATATATATAAATTGTGCCATATATGTCATTCCTGGCCATTTGCTGTTAATATCACGGCATACAAATCTCAGGTGTTAATCTGAAACTACCACAACAATTAGTACGGTTGGTATGTCTGAAAGTTCATCCAAGAAATAAAAAAGAAAAATTGGGTTACATGTAAACAGGAAACTCTAATATACTTTCCTACTGTCTTCTAATTACTACTGTCCAAGTGCTGAGGTTGCATTCCTTCCATCATGTTCCCCTTACTCCTTGAGTAAAAGGGTTGTGGATATGAAGAACTGTCAAAGTATCCATTGTCGCTCTACTGGTATTCCTATATTTTTTTCCAGCTGTACAAAAAACAAAAGCACCAAATATATTCTTACCTCCGCTATGTCAGGGGCACTTAGACAAAAAGGAGATGGTTTCAGATATGAATTTATAAAAAATTTCAAACCATCATCAAGCAATGGAGGAAGCTATAGATCCTAAAGCATATACCTAAATGATCATAGACCATGCAGGTCCATAACGTGGAAATGCACTTAGAAGGGTGCTTTACATGGATGGTGTACTCTATTTGTCTGACCAAAAGTATGGCGAATGTTACTTCAATGTAGTAGTTACACTCTCATTCACTTATAGTAGGATAGTTAAGTGATTACTTTTCCCTTGTGCTTCACATAGCTGTTGGTTGGCAGAAAACATTTAAATCTTCTGTGCTACATTTGTTTGCTCAACTCCTATGAAATTTGTAACTAGACTGTCGTTGCCGTTGTTGTGTTTTTTTTCTTTCCAAAAAAGTAGGGTTTTTATGCAACCCTTCGCAGGCACTGCCACGGATGTCGAGTGGCAAAATGTTATTCCTTAGGTTCTTGAAATGGGGAAAATCATATGAGTTTAAATTTTCTAGATTACTGCATCAATAATGTAAGCAAATGAGTTCTCCTTTGTTAGACCCCTACTGTTATGTGCATTTTCTGCCACTAATCGTTAACTTTATGCAGCATTGATCATTCTAATTATTCTTCTGCATTTCTCTCTATCTCGACAACTACTGTACTGCAGGCTGAAGCGATGGCATGTATGATTGATGTAATTTCATCTCAATAAGAACTATTTTGTGCATGGTATATTGGTGCCAGCCTACTTGCTGTAAATGCATGATTTTGATGGATTTTGTTCATGGCTTTGATTATACAATCTTGAATTTTACCCTTTTGGGCCAAATTCAACAGACTATATCATCCAATACTAATGATTTCAATTATCATGGTGAATTCAGGTCAAAGCTAAATACTAGTCTGCGTCCGCCTACCTTGTCAAGAATACCAAGTTAATTTACTTTGGTGCTATAGCTTCTTTTCTTCTTACTCTTATTTTTTTAGGTTTCATTTGTCTTATTCCTATTTCCATTCTGGGCGAAAATGCTGGAATTGTTTGCACACATGTACCTTTTAAGTGTTCTTCCTTCCTGCCCAAAACAATGTTAGGTGAGCTATGACAATACTTTTGTGCATTCAGAAAGAGTCACATCTATAATTAGCTATCAGCTTGCTATATCCAGTGTGAACTACTAGAAATATGTACATCCACTGAAAGAGTCACAGTTATATATTTAGCTTCCAGCTCACTGTATTCACTATCTATAAAGTTGTATGTTTATTTTCTTTGGAAACAAGTGTTGGAATATTGGCTTCTCATACCTATGTACAGTAACTTAAGTATATCCCCAGGAGACTATATGATCAACAATCATACAAAGTAAATGATGCATTTCCTTTCAAATAGATAGACAAAAGGTGGACCGAGGGCTTCTTTGCCACATCCATGGCTACTGCTAGAAGTTGATTGGCGGTCTTCACGTCCAGAAATGCTAGTTTTGCAGATTAGGCAAGTGTATTGTTCATTTTCTGCTGCTGTGTGTGCATAGAGCACATGTGAATTCTGCTTGCATTCAATTTCATAAATTAATTGAGCATTCTAATAATCGAGACTTGTTTAACTTTTGTAGGAAGCAAACATAAGGACTTGACTCACAATGAGCCATGAAGCCAGCGATCTGCATCAAATGGATGTTTTAGTTTTCATTTTGTACAACTAATATCTCATAGTTGCAGTCTTTTCGATGTCCTTTGTTGAACCTGATGTATGGGGTCTTCGTGGTTATGTTTGGAACAGACTGAAGTGTATGTATGTGACCATTAGTTAATGGAATAAAAAATGTTTGGTGCACCTGATGTATGATGTCTTGGTGATTATGCTTAGACTATATGTATGTGACAATCAGTACCATATGTTTAATTAAAGCTATGATTGGATAAATAAAATGTTAATGAACTGTTGGCCGCATAAGAAAACACCGTCTGACTGTTGGTCGGCAAAACAAACCCTGCCTCACAGTCGGCTGGGAAAGGCTAAAACCATGCCCAACAGAATGTTGGTTGGGAAAGAATTCCCATCTGATAATTGGTCGGGAAAGCCCCATGGCTACCTCAACGGACTGTTGGTCGGGAAAAGCCCATGGCAGGCCCAACAGATTGTTGGTCCGGAAAGATACAGCATAGCCGTCAAGCAGTCGGTCGGAAAGATATGTCCGTCGGGAAAGGGTTTTCCCGGCTGGACTTTCCCCAACAGACCTGATCGACCGGCAATAGTCTTTCCCGACCAACCGTGTGTTGATGAAAGCTGTTTTCCCAACCAAATTGGCTGTTGGGAATATAGTGTTGTGGATGCTTAAGTCTGTCCGAATCATGTTAGCAATTGCCATACTTTATGAAATCTGGCAAATGGACGTCAAAATTGCATTCCTTAATGGATTTCTTAAAGAAGAGTTGTATATGATGCAACCAGAAAGGTTTTGTCGATCCTAAAGATACTAACAAAGTGTGCAAGCTCCAGCGATCCATCTATGGACTGGTGCAAGCATCTCGGAGTTGGAATATACGCTTTGATGAGGTGATCAAAGCATATGGTTTTATACAGACTTGTGGTGAAGTCTGTATTTACAAGAAAGTGAGTGGGAGCTCTGTAGCATTTCTGATATTGTATGTGGATGACATATTATTGATTGGAAATGATATAGAATTTCTAGATAGCATAAAAGGATACTTGAATAAGAATTTTTCAATGAAAGACCTTGGTGAAGCTGCTTACATATTGAAGCATCAAGATCTATAGGGATAGATCGAGACGCTTAATGGGACTTTCACAAAGCAAATACCTTGGAAAAGTTTTGAAGAAGTTAGAAATAGATCAGTCAAAGAAAAGGTTCTTGCATGTGTTGCAAGGTGTGAAAGTTGAGTAAGACTCAAAACCCGACCACGGCAAAAAATAGAGAGGGAATGAAAGTCATTGCCTATGCCTCAGCCATAGGTTCTATAAAGTATGCCATGCTGTGTACCAGACCTATTGTGTACCTTGCCATGAGTTTGGCAAAGAGGTGCAATAGTGATGCAGGAGTAAGATCACTGGACAGCGGTCAAAATTATCCTTAGTTAGGACTAAGGAGATATTTCTGGGTTATGGAGGTGATAAAGAGTTCGTCGTAAAGGGTTACGTCGATGCAAGCTTTGACACTGATCCGGATAACTCTGAGCCTCGATCTGGATACATATTGAAAGTGGAAACAATTAGCTAGAGTAGCTCAATGCAGAGCATTGTAGACATAGAAATTTGCAAAATACATACGGATCTAAATGTGGCAGATCCGTTGACTAAACTTCTCTCACAAGCAAAACATGATCACACCTTAATTAGTACTCTTTGGATGATAATCACATGGCGATGTGAAGTAGATTCTTTACTCTAGTAAACCCTTTGGGTGTTGGTCACATGGCGATGTGAACTATGGGTGTTAATCACATGACGATGTATGAACTATTGGTGTTAATCACATAGCGATGTGAACTAGATTATTTGACTCTAGTGCAAGTGGGAGACTGAAGGAAATATGCCCTAGAGGCAATAATAAAGTTGTTATTTTATATTTCCTTATTCATGATAAAGGTTTACTATTCACGCTAGAATTGTATTGATCAGAAACTTAAATACATGTGTGAATACATAAACAAATACCGTGTCCCTAGTATGCCTCTACTAGACTAGCTCGTTGATCAAAGATGGTTAAGGTTTCCTAACCATAGACATGTGTTGTCATTTGATAACGGGATCACATCATTAGGAGAATGATGTGATGGACAAGACCCACCCGTTAGGTTAGCATAATGATCGTCCAGTTTATTGCTATTGCTTTCTTCATGTCAAATACTATTCCTTCGACTATGAGATTATGCAACTCCCGGATACCGAAGGAATACCTTGTGTGCTATCAAAAATCACAATGTAACTGGGTGATCATAAAGATGCTCTATAGGTATCTCCGAAGGTGTTTGTTGAGTTGGCATAGATCAAGATTAGGATTTGTCACTCCAAGTTTCGAAGAGGTATCTCTGGGCCCTCTCGATAATACACATCATAAGCTTGCAAGCAAATGACTAAGGAGTTAGTCACGAGGTGATGTATTATGTAACGAGTAAAGAGACTTGCTGATAACAAGATTGAACTAGGTATGAAGATACTGACGATCGAATCTCGGGCAAGTAACATACCGATGGACAAAGGGAATTACGTATTTTGTCATAACGGTTCGACCGATAAAGATCTTCGTAGAATATATAGGAGCCAATATGGGCATCCAGGTTCCGATATTGGTTATTGACCAGAGAGGTGTCTCGGTCATGTCTACATAGTTCTTGAACCCGTAGGGTCCGCACGCTTAACGCTCGTTGACGATATAGTGTTATTTGAGTTATATGATTTGGTGACCGAATATTGTTCGGAGTCTCGGATGAGATCACAGACATGACGGGGAGTCTCGAAATGGTCGAGAGGTAAAGATGCATATATAGGACGATGGTATTCGGACACCGGAAGTGTTTCGGGATGCACCGGGTAGCCATCGGGTCACCGGAAGGGGTTCCGGACACCCCCCCGGCATGTATATGGGCTTAATGGGCCAAAGGAGGGACAGACCAGCCCACAAGGGGCTGGTGTGCCACTCTCCCTGGTCGGCCAGCCCTAGGGAAGGAAAGGGGGGAGGGCTAGCCCCTCCTGCCTTCCCCTCATGGGAGAAAGGAAAAGGGGGGGGGGGGCGCCACCCTCCCCTGCCTTTCCACAGCTCCTATACATGGCAGGGGGCGCTACCTTGGGAGAGACCCCAAGTAAGATTCCCCTGACTAGGGCGCCCCCTTGGCTGCTGCTCCCTCCCTCCCACCTATATATATGTGGGAAGGGGGCGCCTAGCACACACCACACAATTGCTTAGCCGTGTGCGGCGCCCCCTCCACTGTTTACACCCCGGTCATATTTTCGTAGTGCTTAGGCGAAGCCCTGTGGAGATAACTTCACCATCACCATCACCATGCCGTCGTGCTGCCAGAACTCATCTACTACCTCACCGTCTTGCTGGATTAAGAAGGCGCGGACGTCACCGAGCTGAACGTGTGCTGAACGCGGAGATGCCGTGCGTTCGGTACTCGATCGGTTGGATCGTGAAGAAAGTTCGACTACATCAACCGCGTTGTCAAACGCTTCCGCTTACGTTCTATGAGGGTACGTAGACACACTCTCCCCTCTCGTTGTTGTGCATCTCCATGGATAGATCTTGCGTGTGCGTAGAATTTTTTGTTTTCCATGCAACGTTTCCCAACAGTTGCAACGGCTAGGGGCACGGGCATCATTAGTCCCGGTTCATTTTGTACCTATAGTCCCGGTTTGTGTCACAAACCGGGACTAAAGGGGTGTTGGCAGGCTAGTATCAGGCTGGGGCTCCACGAGACCCTTTAGTCCCGGTTCGTGACACAAACTGGGACTAGAGGCACACCTTTAGTCCCAGTTTGGGTCACCAACCGGGACTAAAGATGCTCCTATATAAACCCTTCATCCAGCCCGAGCCCATTTCCCCCCTTTCCTCTCCTCTTTGTTCTTCACCTCTTGCTTGAGCTCATCCTCCATTTTTGCCAAAATTTGTCAAGATTTGAAGGTACCCCATCCATCCAAGTGTTCACAAAGCTTAGCAACTTTGTCCTTTCATCTCTCATTGCTAGATTAGCTCTTGCAATGCTCTATAAGTACAGTGATTTGTGGGTTTTAGTTTGGGAGTAATTATATGTGGGAGTTTATTTGATTTATATGCAATTTGATCTCAAATTAACTTCTTAGTTTGCATGTGTAGGTGTGGTTTACTTAGTGCCTTCCCATCCCCGTCCTAACCACCATCGATCACCCGCTCCGTCCCGTTGCCAGCACCACCTTGGTGAGCCTCTTGTTTTCTTATCCTTTTTATAAAAAAACCATGTTTGTGTGATTTAGATAGTTACTTGTATAATTTTCTTACCTGTATGGTTGTTTGTTATACATAGTGGCATGGTTTTGATATCTGTCCCCGTCGGCCCTTGATACGTCTCCAACGTATCTATAATTTTTTATTGTTCCATGCTGTTGTACTATCATTTTTGGATGTTTTACAATCATTTTATATCAACTTTATATCATTTTTTGGGACTAACCTAATGACATAGTGCCCAGTGCCAGTTGTTGTTTTCTGCTTGTTTTTTACATCGCAGGAAATCAATACCAAACGGAGTCCAAACGGAGTCCAAACGCAGCGAAACTTTTTGGAGATTTTTTTTGGGACCAGAAGACATCCAGTGTGCCAAAGAAGTACCAAAGAGGGGGCCCGAGGTGAGCACAAGACACCGGGGCGCGCCCTGGTGGGTTGTGCCCATCTCGGAGACCTCCTGCAGCGCCTCTTTGCTCTATAAATACCCCAATATTCCAGAAACCCTAGGGGAGTTGACAAAAATCAATTCCAGCCGCCGCAAGTTCCAGAAACCACATATCCAATCTAGACACCATCACGGAGGGGTTCATCATCCTCATTTGTGCCTCCGATGATGCGTGAGTAGTTCATTGTAGACCTACGGGTCCGTAGTTAGTAGCTAGATGGCTTTCTCTCTCTCGTTTGATTCTCAATACAATGGTCTCTTGGAGATCTATTTGATGTAACTCTTTTTGCGGTGTGTTTTATGGGATCCGATGAACTTTGAGTTTATGATCAGATCTATGTTTTTATCCATGAAAGTTATTTGAGTCTTCTTTGATCTCTTATATGCATGATTGCTTATAGCCTCGTATTTCTTCTCCGATATTTGGGTTTTGTTTGGCCAACTTGATCTATTTATCTTGCAATGGGAAGAGGTGCTTTGTGATGGGTTCAATCTTACGGTGCTTGATCCCAGTGACAGAAGGGGAAACAACACGTATGTATCGTTGCTATTAAGGATAACAAGATGGGGTCTATTTCTACATAAAAGATCTTGTCTACATCATGTCATCGTTCTTATTGCATTACTCCATTTTTCCATGAACTTAATACACTAGATGCATGGTGGATAGCGGTCGATGTGTGGAGTAATAGTAGTAGATGCAGGCAGGAGTCGGTCTACTAATCTTGGACGTGATGCCTATATAATGATCATTCCCTGGATATCGTCATGATTATTTGAAGTTCTATCAATTGCCCAACAGTAATTTGTTTACCCACCGTTTGCTATTTTTCTCGAGAGAAGCCACTAGTGAAACCTACGACCCCCGGGTCTCTTCTTTAATATATTTGCCTTCGCGATCTATTTTTATTTGCTTTTATTTTCAGATCTATTAATCCAAAAATACAAAAATACCTTGCTGCAATTTTTACTTATTTATTTTATCTCGCGTTCCCGCGAGATCTATTTATCCAATCTACTACAATTTTACCTATTCTTTTACCCGTGAGGGATTGACAACCCCTCTCTTACGTCGGGTTGCAAGTATTTGTTCTTTGTGTCCAGGAGCTGTTTACGTGGTGTTGCGTGGTTCTCCTACTGGTTCGATAACCTTGGTCTCATCACTGAGGGAAATACCTACCGTTGTTGTGCTGCATCATCCCTTCCTCTTTGGGGAAATACCGACGTAGTTCAAGCAAACATCAAAAGGAATTTCTGGCGCCGTTGCCGGGGAGACATCATAAACATCTACCAGGTTCCTAATCACAAATCTCATCTCCTTGCAATTTACATTATTTGCCATTTGCCTGTCATTTTCCTCTCCTCCACTTCACAAAAATTTGCCGTTTTATTCACCCTCTTTTTTGTTCGCCGTTTTCTTGTCAAATCTATCTTTTTGCTTGCAATCATGAGTGATTTTGGTACGGCAGAAACAGATGATGGCCTAACTCCTAAAGTGGAGCGTACGGGTAATCTGGATGCCAAAACTTTTGTTTTGGGGCAGGGGAATGTTATGGGAAAAGAACATATCCAAGAATTTTTCAATTGTGTTGGAAATTTGAGTCTTGATGATGCTCCTATACTTAAAAGGACTAAATCTTATGCGGAAGCTATTTCAGCGCTAGTTCTGAAACTTCAAAATAGATTTATCCATACTCATCCTACCTTGCAAAGATTGTTTTATGAGTTACCCGTTATAAAGAACCCTAAAGCTAAAAAGTTGGCCACTCTTGTTCTTATGAATGAATTTGACTACACAATACGGGAAGCTAGGGAAATCTTTGATTTTTATGGTATGAATCGTGAAAAACCCGTGATAGATGAAATTCTCTATAATAGTGATTATGCTTTAAGACATTTACTTGGGGATAATCAAATCTTTGATGAGAATCTTAAAAAGCAAGTCCCTGTTTTAGATATTATCCAACAAGTTTTTAATGATGTTAATCAACATTATTCTTGGATCACTGCTGGTAATCAAAAGGGATATGATAATAAGCAACTTGATTGTGCTAAAGTTTCCATGGATAATGTGTTTTAAGTTGTTTTTGCAAAGCCTCCTGAGAAAAACACCTCCAAGGAAAACAAGAACAAAGATGACAATACTTAGATCCTTTGCATTATGCCTAGCTAGGGGCGTAAAACGATAGCGCTCGTTGGGAGGCAACCCAACTTGTATCTTTTTGCTTTTTGGTTTTCTTGCTGTTTTCAATAAAATACCCAATTATGCCTCTGGTTAGATGTGTTTTTATGGTTTAAATTAGTGTCTGTGCCAAGTAAAGCCTTTGGGATAGCTTTGGTGATAGTTGATTTGATCTTATTGGAAAACAGAAACTTTTGCGTCCAGTAAATATTTTTTGAAAATTCACAGCAGAGCTTAAAACTTATGAATTTTTTAAAAAAGATTGATATACAAATTGCCTATGTTTTCCTAATTTTTCAGAATTTTTGGAGTTACAGAAGTATGAGAACAATTCGTATCTTTGAAGACTGTTCTGTTTTTGGCAGATTCTGTTTTCTTTGCGTTGTGTGCTTGTTTTGATGATTCTATGGTTTTCTTTGAAGAGTTTTTACCATAGAAAAGTTAGAATACAGTAGAAATAATTCTAGAACAAAATTTGAATGGGTTTTCTACAGTACTTAAAGTAAAGATTGGATTTCTTATACTAACGGATCTCACGAAGGTTTTGTTGAGTTTTGTGTGATTGAAGTTTTCAAGTTTTGGGTGAGATCACGATGGATGAAGGAATAAGGATTAGCAAAAGGCTAAGCTTGGGGATGCCCGAGGCACCCAAAGGTAATATTCAAGAACTATCAAGCAACTAAGTTTGGGGATGCCCCCGAGTGGCATCCCCTCTTTCTTCTAACGACCATCGGTATTTTACTTGGAGCTATATTTTTATTCGTCACATATTATGAGTTTTGCTTGGAGCGTCTTGTATGATATGAGTCTTTGCTTGTTTTGCTTTTTATTTTAAGTCTTGAATCCTTGCTGGAGACACCTTTTTGGGAGAGCCAAAAATTATGCTATGCTTGCTCCTATGCTTCACTTAAATTTTTATGAGCTATGGAATTGCTCTAGTGCTTCACTTATATCTTTTTGAGCACGGTGTGCTTTCTTATTTTTGAAGAAATGCTCTCATGCTTCACTTAGATTTATTTGGGAATTAGTAAAATTTTAAAGAAATTCTCTCTTGCTTCACTTAGATTAATTTGAGAGAAAGAAATATTATGCTCATGTGCTTCACTTATATTTGTTTGAGCTTATTAAAAGCAACATATGAAACTAGTCCCAAAGTGATAGATATCCAAGGAGGATATAATAAAAACTTTCATGAAGATCATTGGACAAAATAGACTTGATTCTTAGTAATAGTTTTGAGATATGATGATAGTGATATGTGAGTCATGTTGATGAGTAATTATGCTTTAGTAAGAATATTGGTGTTTAGGTTTATGATTCCCTATGCAAGCACGAAAGTCAATAGTTATGCAATGAAATTATATCCTACTTGTGGTGCATTATTCTGTGTTAATTATGCTTAATGCTTGCTTACGAGATTTTTCGTTTCTTGGTTGGACGCTTCTCAATCTTTTTGCTAGCATTCATTTGCATTAAGTATGATCACTACTTGTGCATCCAAAACCCTTTAAACCAGTTTTGCCATATGTGTCCACTATACCTACCTATATGCGGTATTTCTGTGCCGTTCTAACCAAATTTGTATGTGCCATCTCTAAGTTTCAAAATAAATTTCTCTTTTGTGTGCTTGTACCACTCGCGAGGCGGTGAGGGGTGGCCGATATTTTTCCATGCTAGATGTGTTATTCTCACGATGAGTGTTTATTCACTTGTCATTGCACGAGAGTACGGCAAAGGTATTAGGGATGCCCAGTCCCGAAATGAAAAAATGAATTTACTTTATGTTGTCAAATAATAAATTCATTGGAAAGTGTTGGTATGGAGGGCACCCGTGGATACGGCTAGCCATGGAAAGTTAAAGAAATGGTGGAAAAGGAATAAACTTTAATTTCTGTTTGGGAACTGCCTATGATATATCTAGCATGGAAAGTATTGGAAACTCTAAGTCGTTTTCGTTGGTGGGAAAAGTATGCCTCTCAAAATATTTTTATCTCTCAATTTAAGCTTTGAGCTCTTGCACCTCTACAAATCCCTACTTCCCTCCGCGAAGGGCCTTTCTTTTACTTTATGCAATTTTTTTATTTGAGTCTCCATCTTCTCTTATAAAGCACCAACTAAGGGGCACTATGATCATACTTGAGCATTGGGTATAGCTAATATTTGAGTGTGTTTCATGAATGGATCAATGATTGATCATAATAGGCTAGGGATAACTTGCTTTAGTGTTGATATTCTGAAAGACATGCCTGCTTGTTGATATGCTTGAGTATTAAAGTCCTCATATCAAAACTAGACTATTGCTTTGAACCATATAAAAGTCCAAATGTCCTTGCTACGAAGAAAAGAATATGTGATGAACATGTTAGGCAGCATTCCACATTAAAAATTCTGTTTTTATCATTTACCTACTCGAGGACGAGCAGGAATTAAGCTTGGGGATGCTGATATGTCTCCAACGTATCTATCATTTTTGATTGTTCCATGCTGTTATACTATCATTTCTGGATGTTTTACAATCATTTTATATCAACTTTATATCATTTTTTGGGACTAACCTATTGACATAGTGCCCAGTGCCAGTTGCTGTTTTCTGCTTGTTTTTTACATCGCAGGAAATCAATACCAAACGGAGTCCAAACATAGCGAAACTTTTTGGAGATTTTTTTTGGACCAGAAGACATCCAGTGGGCCAAAGAAGTACCGAAGAGGGGCCCGAGGTGAGCACAAGACACCAGGGCGCGCCTGGGCCCCCAGGCGCGCCCTGGTGGGTTGTGCCCATCTCGGAGACCTCCTGCACCACCTCTTTACTCTATAAATACCCCAATATTCCAGAAACCCTAGGGGAGTCGACGAAAATCAATTCCAGCCATCGCAAGTTCCAGAAACCACTGATCCAATCTAGACACCATCACGGAGGGGTTCATCATCCTCATTGGTGCCTCTCCGATGATGCGTGAGTAGTTCATTGTAGACCTACGGGTCCGTAGTTAGTAGCTAGATGGCTTTCTCTTTCTTGTTTGATTCTCAATACAATGGTCTCTTGGAGATCTATTTGATGTAACTCTTTTTGCGGTGTGTTTGTTGGGATCCGATGAACTTTGAGTTTATGATTAGATCTATGTTTTTATCCATGAAAGTTATTTGAGTCTTCTTTGATCTCTTATATGCATGATTGCTTATAGCCTCATATTTCTTCTCCGATATTTGGGTTTTGTTTGGCCAACTTGATCTATTTATCTTGCAATGGGAAGAGGTGCTTTGTGATGGGTTCGATCTTACGGTGCTTGATCCCAGTGACAGAAGGGGAAACGACACGTATGTATTGTTGCTATTAAGGATAACAAGATGGGGTCTATTTCTACATAAATAGATCTTGTCTACATCATGTCATCGTTCTTATTGCATTACTCCGTTTTTCCATGAACTTAATACACTAGATGCATGCTGGATAGCGGTCGATGTGTGGAGTAATAGTAGTAGATGCAGGCAGGAGTCGGTGTACTAATCTTGGACGTGATGCCTATATAATGATCATTGCCTGGATATCGTCATGATTATTTGAAGTTCTATCAATTGCCCAACAGTAATTTGTTTACCCACCGTTTGATATTTTTCTCGAGAGAAGCCACTAGTGAAACCTACGGCCCCCGGGTCTCTTCTTTAATATATTTGCCTTCGCGATCTATTTTTATTTGCTTTTATTTTCAGATCTATTAATCCAAAAATACAAAAATACCTTGCTGCAATTTTTACTTATTTATTTTATCTCGCGTTCCCGCGAGATCTATTTATCCAATCTACTACAATTTTACCTATCCTTTTACCCGTGAGGGATTGACAACCCCTCTCTTACGTCGGGTTGCAAGTATTTGTTCTTTGTGTGCAGGAGCTGTTTACGTGGTGTTGCGTGGTTCTCCTACTGGTTTGTTAACCTTAGTCTCATCACTGAGGGAAATACCTACCGTTGCTGTGCTTCATCATCCCTTCCTCTTTGGGGAAATACCGACGTAGTTCAAGCAAACATCAGTATGCTCCTATAATACCACGGTTGAAACGTTTGTTCCAAAACAAAGAGCATCCCAAGTTGATGCCATGGCACAAAGAAGACCGTAAGAAAGATGGGAAGTTGAGAGTACCCGCTGATGGGTCGCAGTGGAGAAAAATCAAGAGAAAGTGGAAGGACTTTGCAGATGACGCAAGGAACGTATGGTTTGGTTTAAGTGCAGATGGCATTAATCCTTTTGGGGAGCAGAGCAGCAATCACAGCACCTGGCCTGTGACTCTATGTATCTATAATCTTCCTCCTTGGTTGTGCATGAAGCGGAAGTTCATTATGATGCCAGTGCTCATCCAAGGCCCTAAGCAACGGCAACGACATTGATGTGTACCTGAAGCCATTAGTTGAAGAACTTTTACAGCCGTGGAATGGAAAAGGTGTATGTGTGTGGGATGAGCACAAACAGCAGGAATTTAACCTACATGCGTTGCTGTTTGTAACCATCAATGATTGGCCTGCTCTTAGTAACCTTTTAGGACAGACAAACAAGGGATACCACGCATGCACGCACTGTTTAGATGATACCGACAATATATATTTTGATAAATGTAAGAAGAATGTGTACCTGGGACATCGTCGATTTCTTCCGATCAAGCATCTCTTAAGAAAGAAAGGCAAGCATTTCAAAGGTGAGGCAGATCACCGGAAGAAGCCTCGCCACCGTACTGGTCATGATATACTTGATATGGTCAAGGATTTAAAAGTAATCTTTGGAAAGGGTCCTGGCGGACAATCTGTTCCGAATGACGCTGACGGACGCGCACCCATGTGGAAGAAGAAATCTATATTTTGGTACCTACCCTATTGGAAATACCTAGAGGTCCGCTCTGCAATCGACGTGATGCACGTGATGAAGAATCTTTGCATGAACCTGCTAGGCTTCTTGGGCGTGTATGGGAAGACAAAAGATACACCGGAGGCACGGGATGACCAGCAACGTATGCACAAAAAAGACGGCATGCATCCAAAGCAGTATCAGGGTCATGCCAGCTACGCTCTTACCAAAGAAGAGAAGGAAATCTTCTTTGAATGCCTGCTCAGTATGAAGGTCCTGTCTGGCTTCTCGTCGAATATAAAGGGAATAATAAATATAGCAGAGAAAAAGTTCTAGAACCTTAAGTCTCATGAATGCCACGTGATTATGACGCAACTGCTTCCGGTTGAATTGAGGGGGCTTCTACCGGAAAACATTCGATTAGCCATTGTGAAGCTATGTGCATTCCTCAATGCAATCTCTCAGAAGGTAATCGATCCAAAAATCCTACCAAGGTTACAGAATGATTTGGTGCAATGTCTTGTCAGTTTCGAGTTGGTGTTCCCACCATCCTTCTTCAATATTATGACGCATGTCCTAGTTCACCTAGTCGACGAGGTTGCCATTCTGGGTCCTGTATTTCTACACAATATGTTCCCCTTTGAGAGGTTCATGGGAGTCTTAAAGAAATATTTTCATAACCGTGCTAGGCCAGAAGGAAGCATCTCCAAGGGCCATGAAACAGAGGAGGTCATTGAGTTTTGTGTTGACTTTATTCCTGACCTTAAGCCGATTGGTGTTCCTGAATCGCGGCATGAGGGCAGACTAGATGGAAAAGGCACGCTAGGAAGGGACCAAGTAATATGTATGGACGGGCATTCTTGGGCGCAAGCACACTACACAGTTTTACAAAATTCCGCCTTGGTGGCTCCGTATATCGAGGAACACAAGAATATTCTATGCTCCAAACACCCGGAGCAGTCTGACGACTGGATTACACATGAACAAACGGGGACT
Organism: Thinopyrum elongatum; assembly: GCA_011799875.1. Classification (NCBI taxonomy): domain Eukaryota; kingdom Viridiplantae; phylum Streptophyta; class Magnoliopsida; order Poales; family Poaceae; genus Thinopyrum; species Thinopyrum elongatum. The sequence continues at coordinate 535,966,368 of CM022303.1, forward strand.
TTCGCCGGTTGGTTGCAGACACGTCTCATGCATGACGACACTGTTGCAGATGAGTTGTACTTGCTGTCCAAGTTACCATCTTCGACTATATTGACTTTGAAAGGGTACGAGATAAATGGGAATACGTTTTACACGATCGCTCAAGATAAAAAGAGCACCAACCAAAACAGTGGTGTCCACTTTGATGCAGCAAACACCAATAGGCCAAAGGACACATATTATGGTTACATAGAGGACATATGGGAACTTGACTATGGGCGTGGTTTGAAGGTCCCTTTGTTTCGATGCAAATGGGTCAATCTGACAGGAGGCAGGGTAAAGGAAGACCCGCGGTATGGAATGACAACAGTGGATCTCAACAATCTTGGGTACGCAGACGAACCATTCGTCCTAGCCAATGATGTGGCGCAGGTTTTCTACGTGAAGGACATGTCTACCAAGCCGAGAAAAAGAAAAGATAACGAACCATACATCATACGATGAGCCAAAGCACCACATAGTTCTTTCAGGGAAAAGAAACATCGTGGGAGTGGAGGACAAGACGGACATGTCAGAAGATTATGAAAAGTTTCATGAAATTGCTCCCTTCACAGTGAATATTGACCCGAGCATAGAGTTAAATGATGAAGATTGTCCATGGTTACGACGCAAAGGGACACACGCGAAGAAAAAGTTTTATACCCCAAGATCCCACTCTGGGATGTGACTAGCTTCGCCGTCATCATTTTCTTCTCTAGTGAGTTTCCGGACTTATATATCTGGAAAGTCCCACTTCGGACAAACCGGAGGGAATCTTTGTAATAGTTAGGGTACTTATGTGTTTTGGCATTTGAAACGCGAAGAAATATTATGTCCAAATAAAATATTTCATGCATTATGTAGGACTTCATTTGCAATTTTTTTGAGCTAAATGACCCTGAAATTGAAAAGCACTACAAATGAACTCTGAAAAGGTTGAAAGTTGGCATGGTATCATCATTTCACCCACATAGCATGTGCTAAAAAGTTGAAAGGGTTACGGCAAAAACTGGATGCACTTCGTGTACAAACTGGACAATCTCTTTTGAAGTATGAGGGTTTCGGACGAAAACTCATCTGTTACAAAGGCATTTCATTATTTAAAACTTATTTCAACTCCAGACTTTTTGTGCATTCAACATGCAAGATTCAAAGCCACATCATCAATTTTCAAACCCTTTCTGACTTCATTCGCTATTTTTCATGCATTTATTGAATTTTTTGAGCTAAATGACCCTGAAATTAAAAAGCACTACAAACGAACTCCGAATAGGTTGAAACTTGGCATGGTATCATCATTTCACCCACATAGCATGTGCTAAAAAGTTGAGAGAGTTACGGCAAAAACTGGATGCACTTCGTGTACAAACTAGAGAATCTCTTTCAAAGTATTAGGGTTTCGGACGAAAACTCATCTGTTACAAAGGCATTTCATTTTTTAAACTTATTTCAACTCCAGAGTTTTTGTGCGTTCAACATCCACCATTCAAAGCCATATCATCAATTTTCAACCCTTTCTTCATTTGCTATTTTTCATGCATTTAATGAATTTTTTTAGCTATAAAATTAAAAGAGCTAAACAGAATCTATTTTTGATTAAAACACCCATTTAAATAACCTAAGAATTACCAAATTGAATATAATGATAAAACACACTAATATTAAATAGCAGAAAAAAGAATCACTGAAAAATCTATTTTTAAAGTAAAGTTATTCACAAACTAGTGATTCACACAAATTTCAAATGATTCAAATTTAAACTATTCAAATTTGAAAACTACTGGCATTAACAGAAAGTTTATAATTTTTGTGACCTAAAGAAAAAAGATTCACTCAAAAGCTCTAAATAAAGCAAAAAAAACTCAGAAATAAAAGAAAATAAATAAAGCAAAAAATAAAAAAAAACTGGAAAATAAATAAATAAAAAAACGCCCGCCTACTGGGCCGCCATGGTCTGCATACGACTAGAAACCCAACTCCCAGTTGGGCCAGGATGCAGGCCCGTAGGGCCAGTAGGCCCAACAGGGAAGAGAGACGTTCGTAGGCCCACAGGCCTGCCTTAGAGAGGAGCTCGAAGGAGCAGCCGCGGCGGGGCATATAAACAGGTCCGGGCGCCTCTCGCCAAGTGAGGTGGGACTAAACTTCCACCCAACCTCGCCGTGGCAGCACGAGGCCTTTAGTCCCGGTTGGTGGTTCCAACCGGGATGTCTTCCTGCCGCTTGGCCTGGTGAAAACTCACATTTAGTCCCGGTTGGTGGCTCCAACCGGGACTAAACGTCTCCGCATATATATGCCACACTTGAAAATTTTCAAAGTTCTCTGCTTCTCCCCGACACCGGCCACTACAGACGACGCCGCCAGGCTGCCGCCGTCGCCTGCCCCGAAGCCATCTCGCCTCCCTCGACGCCGGAGCTCGTCGCCGCCCCCGACGCGTGCCGCCCGCGCCTCCTCCCTGACGCCGCCCTCGCCTCCTCCCCGACGCTGCCCGCGCGCGCCAGCCTCCTCCCCGCACGATGCACCATCGCCCACGCCTCCTCCCCGTCGACGTCCCCGCGCCTCCTCCCCTGACAGAGCCCCGTCGACGCTGCCGTGCCCTCCTCCCCGATCGAGCCTCGCCGTCGTCTAGACCCCACTGTGAGCTCGCCGCCCCTCGATCTCCGGTGATTTTTTTCATTTTTGGAACTGTTAGATTCATGGATGCCTAGAAATGTTAGGTTTTGTGTGTAGATGATTTAGTGTGGGAGTATGTAACTTTTTTTTGTAGATGAATGTTAGATGGTATATAGATAGATAGATATGTTATATATATTGATGTATGTTAGAATGATGGATGAATAGAAATGTTAGATATATATGGATGTTAAATGGATCGATGTTAAATGGATGAATAGAAATGTTAGGTTTCTTTTTGAATGTACTTTGTTTTTATAAAATATATATGGAAGTTAATTAAAGGGATGTTAATGTTAATGAGTTGCAAAAGTTTATTAAATATGAGTAGCATAATAAAAGGATAATTATTGCATAAGAATTTATTTTCATAAGACTTTGTTCTCGACGTCAACGATGCCTGGCCCGCATCCTCGTCGTTGACTCGGTGGCGACAACTTGCTTGAGAGGCGCCATGTCCGGGACTGGGCTCCGCCGGGCTGGCACTAGGAGGTGCTACCTTCAGGGGCACGCAGCTTGGTGAGGAACCGGGCTCCCGTCGTCGACCCGGAGCTTCTTTGGTGGCGTTCGCGTGGCCACTTTCGGTGCGGAGGCAGCCGGCCCCCACGGAGGTGGTATGTCGCCGTGTCAGGGAGGAGGACCAACACGTCCGTCGCTACATGGTTGCGTTGGACGTCAAGTTCTCCAATACCTGGCAGGTTCTTCAGGGATCTCACCCGAGCTATGATCCTGTGATGGTTCCTTCTCTTTAGGTGTCCACCACACGCGCCTCAGGAACCGCGAGTGAACTAGATTCTTCGATAATATTCGATCTGTATTAGCTAGTGATGTTATATGATAATATTCGAGATGTATTAGTGATAATACTCGAGATGTATTCGAGAATATTTGAGGCGATGTATTCGACATTATATTCGATGATGCATATTATCTGGATTATTCGAGATGTATTAGCGTGATATTATGTACTATGATTCAGTTTTTCCTTATTGATTGCATTCTAATTTGAATACTAAATTGTTTTATCTTTCTTCTGGATTAGTTAATATAAGCTATGGACGATACCGGCAGAGACGGAGAAGGGACCATGTTCGACATCATATGCTCCCCGAGCCCAGACAATGAACCTGAAGATGACGGCTCGCAATATCTGAACAATTCCGGTGAGGGTGTATTTGATGAAGACGAACGAAGAGACGAAGGCCACAACAATGATGACGAAGGAAATGTTCTTCAAATAACAAAGACCGGTGAGGTATATATATATAAGGCATCTGGTGATCATTACATGTATTAATTGATATACATATATATATATATATTAATGAATCGATCTTTCTTCTTTTAGCCCTCCAGATCGAGCAAATCTTCTACAAGCACCGCAGTACGAGGCCCAGCCAAAAGGTTGCAGGCTGGCATAAAGTACAACATCGATGCCATCAAATTAAATGGCGAACCGCTTGCTCCTAAAAAGAATGCGGACAAATTTACTCGTCAATGCAGAGTTATTGTCAGGGACCAAATCCCGATCTCCGTTCAAGAATGGAATAAGCCAGCAAAGGGAGATCAAGGAGTTAGTTTTTTCGATGAAAGAGCAAAAGATCTTCTTTGGGAATCGCTCATGTGACATTTCACCCTACCAGATCATTTGACAGATGCAGAACGGGAGAAAGTCAAGAAGAGTGCTCTTAAGAAGATGGCGATAGCATTCAACAACCACAAGAAAAGAATATGGGACGGGTACGTCGAAGCAGGAAATCAGACTCCAGAATTCAAGGGAACAGTGGAGAAGGCAAAAGATCACTGGGACGCTTTCGTGCAGTTCAAGGAATTGGAAGTAGCTCAGGAACGGTCGAGAATAAACAAGATTAATGCTGCAAAAAAAAAGTGGCACCATACTCTGGGGCCAGGTGGCTACCAGGTCGGCTGGCCTAAGTGGGATCTCGCTGAGGAACAGATGATTGCTGCAGGGGTCACTCCAGTTACATTGAGTTGGCCCGACAGGTGCAGGACTTGGTTTTATGCGCATGGGGGGAAGTTGGACCCAGAGACAGGGCTGGTTATGGAGCGGGCAAGTCTTAAAGAAGCCTTCGACGCTTTATTTGTTGCAATAGAAGATGCTTGAACGGGGGCGTTCAAGCCTGAGAGAGAGAACGACGAGCTTACGCGTGCCCTGAAGAATCCTGAACACCCGAGACGAACACGAGGCAAAGGCGTTGTTCCGTGGTTTGAGGGGTTTGCGGATTGGAACGCCACTTACAGAAGCCGTGCGAGAAAGAAGAAGCAGGAGGAGAAGCAGAGGAAGCTGGATGAGGAGCAGAGGAAGCAGTAAACAGACCGCCTTCAACTGGTAGAATCAAAACACGCAGAGTTGGAACGCGCTTCCATAAGGCAGCAGGAGCAGATCGACTCACTTAGCCAAGAAAGGGCGTCTCAACGGCAGTAGCAAGCAGATCCAGCATTGGATACACCGTCCCATCTATGCCGAAAAGCAGCGAGGGTTCCACCCCGGCCGATGATGCACTGCTGGCTAGATACCCCGTGGATGATATCGAAGTTTCCACACGTTGTGAGCTACACATGAAACTCAAGAACATATCCATGAAGGTGGCGGACGACTATGCTTTACCAAATCCCCTTGAAGCAACCTTCCATGGCAATCCGATTCCAGCTGGCTATGCTCGTGTCGGGGTGGATGAAGTGATGTCGGGATATAACCAGCTAGATCTTGACATTCCTGGAGGTGACAATGAGCACACACTGGGAGGCGCCATACGTCGTATCATTCTATGGAGAAAGGATTGCATCGTCTTTCCATGGCCACCGACTCCTCCTCCAAGTCCGCCGCGTCAACCGACTCCACCGCCCCACATAGAGACGGAGCGCGGCGCTAGTCCGCCACCGCGTCAGCCGACTCCACCGCCCCACCCCGAGACGGAGCGCGGTGCTAGTCCGCCACCGCGTCAGCCAACTCCACCACCGTTCCACCCCGAGACAGAGCCCATCAGTGAAAGTCTGCCATATCGATCTTGGGCGTGTCAGCCTTCTCCAAAGCAGAAGAGAGCACCAAGCAAGAAAGACTCTCCTCCTGCCAAAAATAAGTTGGCTTACGAGATGACTATCGAGGAAAACAACGCCGAAGTGGCTGCCCAAGCGAAGGCCCATTTTGCACCGAAACTGCCCCCACCGCCAAAGGAGAAAATACCTGATGAAGTCATACAACACTTTATTGATAATGCTCAACCGGCTGTGAAGAGGACGGACTCAGACTATGAGCGCTCTATTAAGAAGTCATATCATGCACAAAAAGATAAGGAGTCGAGCTCGAGTCAAGCAGGTAGTAGTAAATGCGGGAAAACTGTTCCCCAGCTGGGAGAACAGGCAGTGCAATCGATCCCCCCGCTCAATGTACAATCACATGTGAGTACCGCCAATCTGCCAGAAATAACCGACGCTCATAGATAGATGGCTAAAGAGGCCGGTGCCGCTGTTTATCAAATCCTAGAGATCGAGCCTATCCTCGGGATTCAAGATGACGAAGTAGCATGGAAATATGTCCCCGGCCAACCTCTGGTCAGGCCTGAGGAGGTCAAGAAACTATCAACGAGAATGCGCAGATTGCATGACTAGTACCTGAGAGAAATCTGAAGGAAATATGCCCTAGAGGCAATAATAAAGTTGTTATTTATATTTCCTTATATCATGATAAATGTTTATTATTCATGCTAGAATTGTATTAACCGGAAACTTAGTACATGTGTGAATACATAGACAAAACAAAGTGTCCCTAGTATGCCTCTACTTGACTAGCTCGTTAATCAAAGATGGTTAAGTTTCCTGACCATAGACATGTGCTGTCATTTGATGAACGGGATCACATCATTAGGAGAATGATGTGATGGACAAGACCCATCCGTTAGCTTAGCATAATGATCGTTAAGTTTTTATTGCTATTGCTTTCTTCATGACTTATACATATTCCTCTGACTATGAGATTATGCAACTCCCGAATACCGGAGGAACACCTTGTGTGCTATCAAATGTCACAACATAACTGGGTGATTATAAATATGCTCTACAGGTGTCTCCGAAGGTGTTTGTTGGGTTGGCATAGATCAAGATTAGGATTTGTCACTCCGAGTATCGGAGAGGTATCTCTAGGCCCTCTCAGTAATGCACATCATATGAAGCCTTGCAGGCAATTTGACTAATAAGTTAGTTACAGGATGATGCATTACGGAACGAGTAAAGAGACTTGCCGGTAACGAGATTGAACTAGGTATGATGATACCGACGATCGAATCTCGGGCAAGTAACATACCGATGACAATGGGAATGACGTATGTTATTGTGCGGTTTGACCGATAAAGATCTTCATAGAATATGTAGGAGCCAATATGAGCATCCAGGTTCCGCTATTGGTTATTGACCGGAGATGTGTCTCGGTCATGTCTACATAGTTCTCGAACCCGTAGGGTCCAGACGCTTAACGTTCGATGACGATTTGTATTATGAGTTATGTGTTTTGGTGACCGAAGATTGTTCGGAGTCCCGGATGAGATCACGGACATGACGACGAGTCTCGAAATGGTCGAGAGGTAAAGATTGATATATTGGAAGGTTATGTTCGGGCACCGGAATGGTTTCGGAAAGGTTCAGACATTTTTTGGAGTACCGGGAAGTTACCGGAACCCCCCGGGGGACTAGTGGGCCTTCATGGGCCCTAGTGGAGAGAGGAGGCAGGCGGCCAGGTGGTGGCACGCGCCACCAAGCCCAAACCGAATTGGACTAGGGGTGGGGGGCGCGGCCCCCCTTTCCTTCTTCTCCTCACCTCTTTCCCCTTCCCCCCTTCTCCGAAAAGGAAAGGGGAATCCTACTAGGACTGGGAGTCCTAGTGGGACTCCCCACACTTGGCGCACCCCTAGGGGGCCGGCCTCCTCCCTCCTCTCCTTTATATACAGGGGCGGGGGGGGGGGCACCCCAAAGCACATCAATTGTTCTTAGCCGTGTGCGGTGCCCCCCTCCACAGTTTACTCCTCCGGTCATATTGTCGTAGTGCTTAGGCGAAGCCTTGCGCGGATCACATCACCAACACGATCGCCACGCTGTCGTGCTGACGGAACTCTCCCTCGACCCTCTGCTGGATCAAGAGTTCGAGGGACGCCATCGAGCTGAACATGTGCTGAACACGGAGGTGCCGTACGTTCGGTGCTTGGATCGGTTGGATCGTGAAGACGTTTGACTACATCAACCGCGTTAACCTAACGCTTCCGCTTTCGGTCTACGAGGGTACGTGGACACACTCTCCCCCTCTCGTTGCTATGCATCTCCTAGATAGATCTTGCGTGAGCGTAGGAATTTTTTTGAAATTGCATGCTACGTTCCCCAACAGTGGCATCCGAGCCAGGTCTATGCGTAGATGATATGCACGAGTAGAACACAAAGAGTTGTGGGCAATAATAGTCATACTACTTACCACCAATGTCTTACTTTGATTCGGCGGTATTGTTGGATGAAGCGGCCCGGACCGACATTACATGACCGCGTTCATGAGACTGGTTCTACCGACGTGCTTTGCACACAGGTGGTTGGCGGGTGTCTGTTTCTCCAACTTTAGTTGAATCGAGTTTGACTACGGCCGGTCCTTGTTGAAGGTTAAAACAACACACTTGACGAAAAATCGTTGTGGTTTTGATGTGTAGGTAAGAACGGTTCTTGCTAGAAGCCCGTAGCAGCCACGTAAAACTTGCAACAACAAAGTAGAGGACGTCTAACTTGTTTTTGCAGGGATTGTTGTGATGTGATATGGTCAAGGCATGATGTGATATATGTTATTGTATGAGATGATCATGTTTTGTAAAAGTTATCGGCAACTGGCAGGAGCCTTATGGTTGTCGCTTTATTGTATGAAATGCAATCGCCATGTAATTGCTTTCCTTTATCACTATGTGGTAGCGATAGTCTTAGAAGCAATAGTTGGCGAGACAACAACGACGCTACGATGGTGATCAAGGTGTCAAGCCGGTGACGATGGAGATCATGACGGTGCTTTGGAGATGGAGATCAAAGGCACAAGATGATGATGGCCATATCATGTCACATATTTTGATTGCATGTGATGTTTATCTTTTATGCATCTTATTTTGCTTAGTACGGCGGTAGCATTATAAGATGATCCCTCACTAAATTTCAAGGTATAAGTGTTCTCCCTGAGTATGCACGGTTGCGACAGTTCGTCGTGCCGAGACACCACGTGATGATCGGGTGTGATAAGCTCTACGTTCACATACAACGGGTGCAAGCCAGTTTTGCACATGTAGAATACTCGGGTTAAACTTGACGAGCCTAGCATATGCAGATATGCCCTCGGAACACTAAGACCGAAAGGTCGAACGTGAATCATATAGTAGATATGATCAACATAGAGATGTTCACCATTGAAAACTACTCCATCTCACGTGATGATCGGACATGGTTTAGTTGATATGGATCACGTGATCATTTAGATGACTAGAGGGATGTCTATCTAAGTGGGAGTTCTTAAGTAATATGATTAATTGAACTTTAATTTATCATGAACTTAGTATCTGATAGTTTTTGCATATCTATGTTGTTGTAGATCAATGGCTCGTGCTACCGTTCCCTTGAATTTTATTGCGTTCCTAGAGAAAGCTAAGTTGAAAGATGATGGTAGGAACTACACCGACTGGGTGCGTAACTTGAGGATTATCCTCATTGCTGCACAGAAGAATTATGTCCTTGATGCACCGCTAGGTGACAGACCTATTGCAGGAGTAGATGCAGACGTTATGAACGTTTGGCAAGCTCGATATGATGACTACTTGATAGTTTAGTGCACCATGCTTTACGGCTTAGAACCGGGACTTCAAAAATGTTTTGAACACCACGGAGCATATGAGATGTTCCAAAGAGATGAAATTGGTATTTCAGACTCATGCCCGTGTCGAGAGGTATGAGACCTCTGACAAGTACTTTGCCTACAAGATGGAGGAGAATAGCTCAGCTAGTTAGCATGTGCTCAGAATGTCTGGGTACTACAATCACTTGAATCAAGTGGGAGTTAATCTTCCAGATAAGATAGTGATTGACAGATTTCTCTAGTCACTATCACCAAGTTACTAGAACTTCGTGATGAACTATAATATGCAAGGGATGACGAAAACGATTCCCAAGCTCTTCGCGATGCTGAAATCGGCGAAGGTAGAAATCAAGAAGTTGCATCAAGTGTTGATGGTTGACAAGACCACTAGTTTCAAGAAAAAGGGCGAGGGCAAGAAAGGGAACTTCAAGTAGAATAGCAAGCAAGTTGCTACTCCCGGGAAGAAACCCAAGTCTAGACCTAAGCCTGAAACTGAGTGCTTCTACTGCAAAGGAAATGGTCACTGGAAGCGGAACTACCCCAAACATTTGGCGGATAAGAAGGATGGCAAAGTGAACAAAGGTATATTTGATATATAGATTATTGATGTGTACTTTACTAGTGTTCATAGTAACCCCTAGGTATTTGATACCGGTTCAGTTGCTATGATTAGTAACTCGAAACAGGAGTTACAAAATGAACAGAGACTAGTTGAGGGCAAAGTGACGATGTGTGTTGGAAGAGATTCCAAGGTTGATAAGATCACCATCGCATACTCCCTCTACCTTCGGGATTAGTGTTGAACGTAAATGTTATTTGGTGTTTGCGTTGAGCATGAATATGATTGGATCATGTTTATTGCAATACGGTTATTCATTTAAGTTAGAGAATAATTGTTGTTCTGTTTATATGAATAAAACCTTCTATGGTCATACACTCAATGTGAATGGTTTATTGAATCTCGATTGTAGTAATACACATATTCATAATATTGATGCCAAAAGATGCAAAGTTGATAATGATAGTGCAACATATTTGTGGCACTGCCGTTTAGGTCATATTGGTGTAAAGCGCATGAAGAAACTCCATGCTGATGGGCTTTTGGAATCACTTGATGCTTGCGAACCATGCCTCATGGGCAAGATGACTAAGACTCCGTTCTCCGGAACAATGGGGCGAGCTACTGACTTATTGGAAATAATACATACTGATGTATGCGATCCGATGAGTGTTGAAGTTCGCGGCGGGTATTGTTATTTTCTGACCTTCATAGATGATTTGAGCAGATATGGGTATATCTACTTAATGAAACACAAGTCTGAAACATTTGAAAAGTTCAAAGAATTTCAGAGTGAAGTGGAGAATCATCGTAACAAGAAAATAAAGTTTCTACGATCTGATCGCAGAGGCGAATATTTGAGTTACGAGTTTGGCCTTCATTTAAAACAATGTGGAATAGTTTCGCAACTCACGCCACTTGGAACACCACAGCGTAATGGTGTGTCCGAACATCATAACTGTACTTTATTAGATATGGTGCGATCTATGATGTCTCTTACCGATTTACCACTATTGTTTTGGGGTTATTCATTAGAGACAGCTGCATTCACGTTAAATAGGGCACCATCTAAATCCATTGAGACGACATCGTATGAACTGTGGTTTGGCAAGAAACCTAAGCTGTCGTTTCTTAAAGTTTGGGGTTGCGATGCTTATTTGAAAAAGCTTCAGCCTGATAAGCTCGAACCCAAATCGGAGAAGTGCGTCTTCATAGGATACCCCAAAGAAACTGTTGGGTACACCTTCTATCACAGATTCGAAGGCAAAATATTTGTTGCTAAGAATGGATCCTTTCTAGAGAAGGAGTTTCTCTTGAAAGAAGTGAGTGGGAGGAAAGTAGAGCTTGATGAGGTTATTGTACCTTCTCTCAAATTGGAGAATAACTCATCATAGAAATCAGTTCCCGTGATGCCTACACCAATAAGTGAGGAAGCTAATGATGATGATCATGAAACTTCAGATCAAGTTACTACCGAACATCGTAGGTCAACCAGAGTACGTTCCGCACTAGAGTGGTACGGTAATCCTGTTCTGGAAGTCATGTTACTAGACCATGACGAACCTACGAACTATGAAGAAGCTATGATGAGCCCAGATTCCGACAGATGGCTTGAGGCCATAAAATCTGAGATAGGATCCATGTATGAGAACAAAGTGTGGACTTTGGTGGACTTGCCTGTTGATCGGTAAGCCATTAAGAATAAATGGATCTTCAAGAGGAAGACAGACGCTGATAGTAGTGTTACTATCTACAAAGCTCGAATTGTCGCAAAACGTTTTCGACAAGTTCAAGGTGTTGACTACGATGAGATTTTCTCACTCGTATCGATGCTTAAGTCTATCCGAATCATGTTAGCAATTGCCGCATTTTATGGAATCTGGCAAATGGATGTCAAAACTGCATTTCTTTAATGGATTTATTAAAGAAGAGTTGTATATGATGCAACCAGAAGGTTATGTCAATCCTAAAGGTGCTAACAAAGTGTGCAAGCTCCAGCGATCCATCTATGGACTGGTGAAAGCATCTCGGAGTTGGAATATACGCTTTGATAAGTTGATCAAAGCATATAGTTTTATACAGACTTGCGGTGAAGCCTGTATTTACAAGAAAGTGAGTGGGAGCTCTGTAGCATTTATGATAGTATATGTGGATGACATATTGTTGATCGTAAATAATATAGAATTTCTGGATAGCATAAAAGGATACTTGAATAAGAATTTTTCAATGAAAAACGTCGGTGAAGCTACTTATATTGGGCATCAAGATCTATAGAGATAGATCAAAACGCTTGATAAGTTTTTTTTTTCAATGAGTACATACTTTGACAAGATTTTGAAGTAGTTCAAAATGGAACAGTCAAAGAAGGAGTTCTTGCCTGTGTTGCAAAGGTGTGAAGTTGAGTAAGACTCAATGCCCGACCACTGCAGAAGATAGAGAGAAAATGAAAGTCATTCCCTATGCCTCAGCCATAGGTTCTATCATGTATGCTATGCTGTGTACCAGACCTGATGTGTGCCTTGCTATACGTTTAGCAGGGAGGTACCAAAGTAATCCAAGAGTGGATCACTGGACAACGGTCAAGAACATCCTGAAATACCTGAAAAGGACTAAGGATATGTTTCTCGTTTATGGAGGTGACAAAGAGCTTGTCGTAAATGGTTACGTCGATGTAAGCTTTGACGCTGATCCGGATGACTCTAAGTCACAAACCGGATACGTATTTATATTGAATGGTGGAGCTGTCAGTTGGTGTAGTTCCAAGCAGAGCGTCGTGGCGGGATCTACGTGTGAAGCGGAGTACATAGCTGCTTCGGAAGTAGCAAATGAAGGAGTCTGGATGAAGGAGTTCATGTCCGATCTAGGTGTAATACCTAGTGCATCGGATCCAATGAAAATCTTTTGTGACAATACTGGAGCAATTGCCTTAGCGAAGGAATCCTGATTTCACAAAAGAACCAAACACATCAAAAGGCGCTTCAACTCCATCCGCGATCAAGTCAAGGAGGGAGACATAGAGATTTGCAAAATACATACGGATCTGAATATTGCAGATCCGTTGACTAAGCCTCTTCCACGAGCAAAACATGATCAGCACCAAGACTCCATGGGTGTTAGAATCATTACTATGTAATCTAGATTATTGACTCTAGTGCAAGTGGGAGACTGAAGGAAATATGCCCTAGAGGCAATAATAAAGTTGTTATTTATATTTCCTTATATCATGATAAATGTTTATTATTCATGCTAGAATTGTATTAACCGGAAACTTAGTACATGTGTGAATACATAGACAAAACAAAGTGTCCCTAGTATGCCTCTACTTGACTAGCTCGTTAATCAAAGATGGTTAAGTTTCCTGACCATAGACATGTGCTGTCATTTGATGAATGGGATCACATCATTAGGAGAATGATGTGATGGACAAGACCCATCCGTTAGCTTAGCATAATGATCGTTAAGTTTTTATTGCTATTGCTTTCTTCATGACTTATACATATTCCTCTGACTATGAGATTATGCAACTCCCGAGTACCGGAGGAACACCTTGTGTGCTATCAAACGTCACAACGTAACTGGGTGATTATAAAGATGCTCTACAGGTGTCTCCGAAGGTGTTTGTAGGGTTGGCATAGATCAAGATTAGGATTTGTCACTCCGAGTATCGGAGAGGTATCTCTGGGCCCTCTCGGGAATGCACATCATATGAAGCCTTGCAAGCAATGTGACTAATGAGTTAGTTACGGGATGATGCATTACGGAATGAGTAAAGAGACTTGCCGGTAACGAGATTGAACTAGGTATGATGATATCGACGATCGAATCTCGGGCAAGTAACATACCGATGACAAAGGGAATGACGTATGTTGTTGTGCGGTTTGACCGATAAAGATCTTCGTAGAATATGTAGGAGCCAATATGAGCATCCAGGTTCCGCTATTGGTTATTGACCGGAGATGTGTCTCGGTCATGTCTACATAGTTCTCAAACCCGCAGGGTCCGCACGCTTAACGTTCGATGACGATTTGTATTATGAGTTATGTGTTTTGGTGACCGAAGATTGTTCGGAGTCCCGGATGAGATCACGGACATGATGAGGAGTCTCGAAATGGTCGAGAGGTAAAGATTGATATATTGGAAGGTTATGTTCGGGCACCGGAATGGTTTCGGAAAGGTTCGGACATTTTTTGGAGTACCGGGAGGTTACCGGAACCCCCCGGGGGACTAGTGGGCCTTCATGGGCCCTAGTGGAGAGAGGAGGCAGGCGGCCAGGTGGTGGCGCGTGCCCCCCCCCAAGCCCAAACCGAATTGGACTAGGGGTGGGTGGCGCGGCCTCCCTTTCCTTCTTCTCCTCCACCTCTTTCCCCTTCCCCCCTTCTCCGGAAAGGAAAGGGGAATCCTACTAGGACTGGGAGTCCTAGTAGGACTCCCCACACTTGGCGTGCCCCTAGGGGGCCGGCCTCCTCCCTCCCCTCCTTTATATACGGGGGCGGGGGGGGGGGGGGCACCCCAAAGCACATCAATTGTTCTTAGCCGTTTGCGGTGCCCCCCTCCACAGTTTACTCCTCCAGTCATATGGTCGTAGTGCTTAGGCAAAGCCCTGCGCGGATCACATCACCAACACGGTCGCCACGCCGTCGTGCTGACGGAACTCTCCCTCGACCCTCTGCTGGATCAAGAGTTCGAGGGACGTCATCGAGCTGAACGTGTGGTGAACACGGAGGTGCCGTACGTTCGGTGCTTGGATCGGTTGGATCGTGAATACGTTCGACTACATCAACCGCGTTAACCTAACGCTTCCGCTTTCGGTCTACGAGGGTACGTGGACACACTCTCCCCCTCTCGTTGCTATGCATCTCCTAGATAGATCTTGCGTGAGCGTAGGAATTTTTTTGAAATTGCATGCTACGTTCCCCAACAAAATCAAGAACGGGCGAGAGGCCCTCATGGTGAAAGTCAAGGAAGAGCATTACTTCCATGGAAAAGATTTGTGGATTGAGTTTCAAGAAATGTTTCAGTTATTCAATCAAGACGTACTCGACAAATCTCTCGTCAGTTGCTATTGTCTGTAAGTGATTTCTTTCTGTAATTGAAGTCTCTAGCTGTGCTTGTTCATTGCCTGTAATTATCCTCACTATATTCTTTTCTGTGGTATTATGCAGAATGAAGATTTATGAAATGAAAAGAGCTAGATGATATGGCATTGGGTTCATTGACCCAAATACCATTAATGAAGAGGTGTGGTCACGTCACAAAAAAGAGACAGAGAAGAGCTTGCTAGTGTTTTTTAAGCAACTAAATACCCAACCAGAAATAGTACTTCATTACAACTTCGGGTGAGTGTTACTGTTTTGTACTACAAATTATATTTTGCTTACTAGATTTTAATAAGTGTAATTGATGAGTTATGCACATGCCCGCTTAATTATACAAACGTGTGCGCATGCAGTTTTCACTGGATCCTGCTAATCATTGAAGTTGACGAGGGAAAAGTTAAAGTACTGCACTCACTACTTAAAGAAACTAAAGATTACTTAATCGTGAAGGGGATGGTCGACAGGTAATTTCAATCATTATCGCACTATGTCATCTTCTTTAGTTCATTTCCTAATATCAACTAATTAGTAACTCCTTTATTCATTTTCTTTGCCGGGCAGGGTTTGGCAAAAGTTCATCAAACAGGTTAAAGGCCAATGGAAACAAGAGCTGACATGGGTGTGACCCAAGGTACGTAATTAAGTAGTACTATCTACGTCCATGCATCTCTTTAATTCTAGTTTCAATACCATTATCATGCTTGATTAATTATTATCTGATTGAATTCTATTCTCGTAAAGTGCATGAGGCAGGCGCCGGGGAATAATTTATGTGCATACTACGTTTGCGAGAACATTCGCATTATGACGTCCGAACGGAACACATCTGCAAGACAACTTTGGGTACGCAGACACAATTCAAAGTTCTTTTTTATCATGATCTAATATATATACACACAACTAATATATTCATATTGATCTCCTTCTTTAATAAAGATGGCGGAGATGCGGGATAAGCTCCTACCAACGGACCGCATACGAGCACTTCAAGAGGAAATTACGGGATTTTTGCTTGACCAGGTCATATATCCCGAAGGAGAATACCATTACACCTAATGCATGCATGTAATGATCTGCAAATTGTAAGAGAAATTGTATATACCAAATTGTATGTGTGTGTGTGTGTGCATGCATGGTCGTACGAGAAATTCTATGATAGATGACGTGTACTGTATGTAGTAGTAGTGGCACTTGACGACTGCAGTAGCGTAAAATATGTTTGAAATGAAAAACAATTAAATGAAAAACACAAAATGAAAAGAAAAAATAAACCATAATTCAGAAATCCTAAAACCCTAAACCCCTAAACCTCTAGTTCCGATTGGTGTCACCAACCGGGACTAAAGGTCCCCCAGCCCCCGTCGCGGGCTCGTACCACATGGTGGGCCTTTGGTCCCGGTCCGTGACGAACCGGGACGGGGGGGAGGGGGCTTTAGTCCCCATGTGAACCGGGACTAAAGGCCCTTACGAACCGGGACTAAAGGCTGATTTTGCACCAGTGAGTGGTCGGCGTACAATTGAAGGAAGAATAAGGCTAGAATGATTTTCAATGTAGTTTTATTTTTCACTGCTCGTTCTGTATCCAATTCTTTGTCCATTGTACTTATTATTATTTTTCTTAACATTTATCAGATATAAGATGCCCTTTGAGTATCTTTTAGAAAGCTAGTTACTCGTGATTGGAATAAATTAGTTTAATTATTTGCAAAAAAAAAGTTAAGCCTAACCATTCTGGAAGAAAGAATAACCCGCTTTCGTACCACTGGTTAATGTGTGGGTTCGTCCGGCTCTTGAGATAATCCAAAAGTTAACTGAACATGATTTGTAACATTCCGCATCACTTTACCAAGGAATGAAATGACACCCTAAAAGGAACATAATTAAAGATAAATAATGTTTCTAACCAAGACATGGTTCAAGATAGAGGAGTCCTCTCCAGGAAGAATGGAAAATAAATAGAAGAGGAGGAGGTCCCTTGTCTATTAAGCATATAATGATTCCACAATGGGGATAAATACGTGCCTCCTTTGGTCTTTATTTTTTCTTTCATACGGAGAGGACTTCTCGTTCTTGAATCATGTCCTGCTTAGAAAAATTATTTATCTTTTCTTCTCATGAGGTCCATATATCTCCACCTGTCATCTCAAACGAAAATAAAGTGTCCCTATACAACGATCTCTGTCTTTTCAGATAGTAGTACATTATACGAATGCTGATAACTATGCTTGGCGCTTTTGCAGAAAAAATAAAATATAGATGAGCGCGAAGCGATTCGCAACATGATGCTCAATAGATCAGGGGGGCTACTGGCGATCAAAATACCTGCTTGAGGAGAAATCCACTTGTTTGGTTTCTTGCGTACGTCGAAAGAGCCGGCCGCTGGTAGTGCCCGATCTTTGACAAATCGAAGAAGCGTCGCCCTCACGCCGATCCGGCGAAAGCCGCGACTGCGATGCGGCGGCTCGACGAGCACTACTACGCACAGAATAAAATGATCACGCCATACACATTCGCCTGTCAGTCTGTCGCGCCGCTCGATCGTCCCGCTCAGCCTATGTACGGCTAGGTCAATACTCAGCACTAGTGTAGTGTTGGTTAGCAGGATGGATAGATATCACGGCGCCATTCCGCCCCGTCGTCGGTGTGCTCTCGATTCGCCGCACGATTTTGACGTGATGGATGTGCGGGCTTGAAGCCTGACCACTCTCAACTATCGGGATGGTGGCTTTGGTTGGTGATGTGATGCATAAGCTGTGTGCTGCCAGGAACCGGGTCTTCCTATGAAAAGGAGAGCAGGGGCGAGGCCGCATGCATGCCTGAGAGAGAGCGACGGAGCACCGGAATTTGTCCATGCATGTTCCATGTCGATCGATGTTGCGCGTCCCGATCTCGGCCCAGGGGTGACTTCTAGGCGTGCCGCCGTGTCGTTCGTGCTGTGCGGATGGCTTTGCTGAAAGGTGTTTATTGTCTCCCTGTTTGCTTAGCAGGCAGTAGTGCGCTCTTAATTTTGATGGATTTGGTATGAACTGGTTGTATCGGTGGAGATATCGCGGGTGTCGTCGCAACACGCGTTTTAGTCGCCGGTGGTCGCGTATGTATTTCGTGGTCCGTTTATACGTCGCCTGCCATGGTAACCGGGTCTAACTAAATGGGCGATCACCAGGCGGCTCTGCGCGCACGAAACTGCAGCTCGCTAGCTTGTGCGCGGACGTCAGGAGCCATCGGTCACTCCGCCGCCTCCACCGACGCGATGCAGACGTGCCCGCGCCGACGGCACAGAGCGCGGCACACGCAGGTCTCTCGTTGCGCCTAAGCTCGGCCGCACCGGCGCAGGCGCGGCACGGCTGCTCTCTACACACACTTAACCAGCAATAAAGATCCCTAAGTTTCGCTAGTATTTTTTATCTTTTTTTTTTGGGTTGAGCGGAAACCATTCGACTGTTTTTTCTAGTTTCATCTACAAAAAAAAATTGAGACAATCTTGTTTCATCATTTGTCCATTTTGTAAGCAGTGCTTGAGGTCCCACTTTTTTGAGAAACACTTGAGGTCCCACTTACGAGGCCCAATATCAAGTGTATATCGCAGGCCTCTTTTTGTAGTCCATTAGTAAGGTCCCTTTGGACAGAGGAAAGAAGGCCCATTCAGTTGTGTCCACTCGAAAGAAAAAAAGTTCCAGTTCTTACGCTACGAAAACTAGTAGAGTGCCCGTGTGTTGCCATGGGCTTTTGAAATATATTGGTGGAGTTATATAAACATAACGCATGTTAATTTCACATGAAGAGAATAGATAGCATGGGCATAATCAGCTAATAATCAAAGTCCACTCCACTTGCAATGTAAGTTGATACTCCCTCCGTTCCTAAATATAAGTCTTTTTTAAAGATTTCATTATGGACTACATATGAAGAAAAATGAGTGAATCTACACTCTAAAATATGTCTATATACACTCTAAAGTATGTAGTCCTAGGGAAATCTATAGAAAGACTTAAATTTAGAAACAGATGGAGTAATAAAAAAAAGGCAATCTCATCATGTATACGTATCGAGCGATTATCCAACTAAAAATCTGTTACAAATTAAGATCCACTTGATGCGCTTAAGAAATTCTCGCACAATATCAGGAAATTGTCTTTAGCTTCATCTGCATGATATTTGAACAAGTATAATAAAAGAAATCTTCCTCAACTCATAACAAGTATAATGAATCAAATAAATGATTAATGTCCTCTTCAAGGTCGAAGCTTATTTCTCGTCATATATCCAGACATGTTCGGATAATCCCACGATGCACTTCCCCTTTTTTTTCGTCGTAGCGGGATATTTCTTGCTGGAGCCCTCTCCTTTGAAGCCAGATGACGCCCACCTCACTTTCAACATAGCGGATGACGCCCACCTCACCTTCATCATAGCGCCTTCCCTCCTTCACACAGTATTTTCCCACGAACCGCCAAGGAGTAGTCCCACATAGAGGTTCCTCAAAAAAAATTAGCATGCCAACATTTTAGTAGTTCTATTATTCAAAAATGCAATTTTTGAGTAACCCTTTTTTAGAAATCATGTGAGAGGCATTTCCACCACACACAAACACTTTTTTTTTTCATTTTCAATGCTCAAACGTGTAAAAATAAGATATAAGAAAAATTAGCAGCAAATATTAATTTTACAGGATTAGTTACTTTATAGATAATAGAATAAAGAAATATTAGATATGAAATCATTGCCAATTGACTTGCGCATTCATGTGCGTATTATTCTCCCTCATTTGGCATAACCATGGCTTGTTGCTGTCATCGGCAACCTTGAACACACAAACTTGATCTACTTTTGGACCCGTGACATCTTTTCCATCATATCCCTCACTGAAATCCTGCTATGGGTCCAGTTCAAAGTATCTCACACGATTGATGCACTGGGATGTGCACTGCTTGCTCACGCCAAAGCTTCTAGGCAGTGCCATGTTACAATTAATATAACAAGGAGTACACATCTTTATCATAAAAGAGTAATGCATATTGATCATCCCAAAGGGTAGAGTGCAGAGAAGAAGAAGAAACACATGGATAAAGTGAACTGCTCTGGTTTCCGAAACAAAGCAAAAACAAGACTACATGGAGAAAATCCATCATCCTGCAAGATCACTATAACATCTTTTGCTCCCTCTAACCTATCATGAATTTATTTTCAACCAACATTTCATCCCAACCCAATCTAACAATTCTTACCATATCAATAAATTCCTAATTGGTGAAACTAAATAGGAGAGTACTGAATAATTCATTTTAGTCCATCCTCAAACATTCCTAGCTGAAACATCCACTTGCCCCACTTCGTCAGGATCATCATCACAATGATTCTGAGCGTCGCTCCTGTCACATTCATCTAAATGAAAAGCATTAGCAAAAGACTCTAGCTGCATGAATTCGTCTCATGAATCCTCTTCAAGACCAGCACTCTCAGTCCCCCTCAATCCCACCACCTGATATTGGTGGGCAGACTTCATGCACACCCTGATTAGATTGAAACGACTGTACCACAGAAAATCTGTTGAGAAGTGAAACGAAACTCTCACTGACCACCACAAATCAACACGAATGTTCAGCCTAAATCCCCAAATTGACCAACCTAATAAATACGTCCAATGATAGATCTGACTTTTTCTTTACCACTCACCCCCTTCCTGAAAGAACAACCTGAGCACCAAAACGCCTCTCTCGGAAGCGTCGTCACCAGATTTAAGCTTATGTCGTAGGTATACACACATGCATTAGCACGTCTCCCTCGCATGTCAGTGAGCCAATTCTGGGCTTGCCAACAATAAAAATGAGGTTGTTCATGCCACTTAGTACTGAATAACTATAGTCAAGAAATGTACAGTAAGAAATTAAAAGTATAAGTATGCTTATTGACAATTGCCACTGGCTTCAGGGCAACATATTTCACAGAACGGACTCGCCGTTAAGGCTCTAGCCGTGGTTACATTTGAGCATCGCATGCATATCCCATTAGCTTTCCACATGGTGCTGAATTTTATAAGTTAGATTTGTTATTGTTAATGGAAAATCATGTGAACCAAAAGTTATGTCCTTTCATTGTACTGGAGCCTAGGGCGAACAATATTATAAGTTGGTGGCGTGTACAATCCGTTCATCCAATCTGTTACTTATATCTGGAGCAATGGTATTTCTGTAACTCATACAATAGTTGAAGTGGACAAACATGATTTTGTCGAAGTACGGAAGAAAGATTCGACTAAGCCTTTAGCATTTGTACTATATATGCCAAACGTTTCTCAACAAATCTCTCGTAAATAAAAAGAAAATACAATGGAGCGAATGCAGGAGGAGAAGAGCAGAACTACAACCAAGTTACTCAGCCTAATAGATGTAGGAAGGCAGTATGGTGGGGTGCTTAGATGTGTTCTGCACCTCATGTAATTATGTTTATGCAAAACCTTGTAATATTGCTCTTCTCAATCTTAATACAGAAGACACGCGCTTGCGTGTTCTTGAAAAAAGAAAAAATACATGGCAATTGTCTATGACACATGAGAACCTCAATCAGTTAAATGAAACACGGTAGGGCAGAAAAAAGAAAACTGTAAAACAAAAGAAGGGAGCTTACTGTTATTCGCTGAAGAGAATTAAGACACTGCAAACTGAAAATTTGGAGGTCATCGACACCATTGTTTGCTGCAACACATGAAAATCTAAATTTAATGACACCACTATTTCCTGCAATACATGAACATCTTAATTAGCTAAGCAAATAGAATAAAACAAAGTTTGCTTACAAAAAAAAGCAATCATACATCATATTTAATAGGTACGTGACACATCATGATGTCCTCGTAACCTTCTAGAATCTTACTGAAGCTACTAATGGTTTTGCCACCGTTGGGTGTTGTTACTCACAGCTCAGAATCAATTTCCCATCCTCACTGATCCTCCTTTAACCCCATGAATCTCAAACAACCATATTGTTGCTGCTCTATTGGAGTAGTCTCATCTTCAGTAAGCTACAACTTAAGTTCAGCTTCAGTAAGATGCAGAAAAATAATAGAAAGTCGGTGTTATCATTTAACTTGAATATGTGTACAAAAAGAACATAAAAAAGGAGCATGTTATAAGATAGCAGCAGCTCTCAAAATACCACCTCTTCTAAGGCTTGCCATGATACAGTTTGTCACTAATTCTTAAATTGTCGCTAATTCTTCACCAGCCCATTTATTCAGCTTAGAGAAACATTATTAGTGCCTCCAAACAAATGTGCATAAAGTAGACTACAATGTTTTTCTACTTCCTACTGAAGCTATAGATACTAATTTTTATGAGGCCATGAGGTCACACACATCATTGGCAGTTGGCACCATATTCAAATTTAAAAAAATAACCCCCAATCTTTTGTGTAAGATTGCATGAAACCATAATATTCACATGGAAGACGTCCTGATGAGATTGAAGCCCAAAAAGGTAGCTCCATATATTCATCTAAATCCCAGAAGTCAGGTGTCAAAAATAAATCCAGATGGAAATTCCAAAACCATTGCTCAATGTAGACTCTCAAGAAGCTGAACTGAAGCCTATGTCATCTAGTACTTGAGCAAATTGCACACCATAAACCGGTCAAAATAAGAAGCAGACCAATGACCAGCTAATTTTATACAACAAAAAAAAATCTCCAGACTGAATTGGCCTAATTGCAACTATGCCTCATCCGGATTGCCCCGTCCGTCCACCTGCGACCGAGCGTCAAGCAGCGAAAGGCGGCATGGAGGCAGAGAGAGACCAATGAATAATAGTAAAATAGATTGCAACAACACATTTTCTTAATATACATAGATGTTATGGAATATTCAATCTAAAAACTTAGCAACCGTGTTTTGTAAATTATTTATACTTCCAGCTAATCTCCATAACCCATATATGAGATAACAAAACATGACGGGTAAGCAAAAAATAAAGCTACAGATTTATTTGAAATGTAGTTCAATATTTTTAAATGTTAATAGGTAATATTTGCTCCATATTTGCAAATGCTTGTTTCCTTCACCTTATTTATGTGTCATGGAGCAATGTCGTGATGGCATGTAAAATATTCAGGAACCAATGACCAGAAAGGCAGGTTAAGATCTTTGTAGTTATTTTCTATTCAGATCTTTGCCTCACGAAAGATTTTGCATACAACTTGACCTTTAACCACTGAGCTCGAACATTAAGGAGACAGTGTTAGATAAATTTAGCAGCAGTATAAACATCCATAGCACAAAGCCCCATCCTAGCAGATATCTATATGTAACGTTGGATACAAATCTGAACCACCAACATAGCAAGAAAGATTAAAAAATTAATGGTGTAATGGCAGGCAAATTTACCTGCTATGGAGAGGAATCTGGGTGCAGCCATCACTTGAATCTGGGAGGAAGCAGAGGACAAAGTATTAGACAGAGAGAATTGAAGAGAAGCTATCAGATGGGAAGCCACACCACACCGTGCATCTATTAGGCTAATAGCCTGCTGAGTTCCACATCATGCTATATACAAAAAGATAATGCTTGGCAAAGCACACATTGACAAAAAACACACATGTCCTGGCAGAAGTTGTTGCCCAGGTGATGGTGACCGAGACTATGGACGAGATTCATGTTCAAGCACCTAAACACAGGACTGGAAATTGGTACCTCAGCTAGAAAACGGTCGTTCTGGTGAAGTCGACGAAATCGGAACGGGATGTTAGCTGTTTTAGTAATCTAGACACCACAGTGAAAGCCCACACAAATCCTAGCAGTCATTAGAACGGAGTAGAGGCTAGTGATTTCCAAACCGGAGCTTCTGCAGGTGTTTAGCTTTCTTCTCTTGAGACAGACGGGCGTACCACCCTTGTCCACCTTGTGTTTTGCATGCAACATTAGTATCCGCAGGTTGACGATCAGAACTCCCGGAGCTTGCAGTTGTACCTAATATAACTGGCAAAAAAAAGGAAACTAAACACGAAATGCATGATTAAATTATGCACGAAGCAATGAAGTAAAGTTACAGAGATTAGGAATGTACCATATGTACCTATGTTGGTTATATTGGTCAAAGGCGTACGTTGCAGAGACAAACATGATGAATAATGTTGTTGAGATACTTGCTAACAGTTGGCATTAGTAAGACTTGCAGCCTTTTGTTCAGCCCGTGCCTGATGCCGTTTCTGGAGGTATTCTGCGTTCTTGTCATCAGACATTCGGGCATACCATCCCTTGCTGCCCTGTGGTTTTATAGCGTGCAGATTCTCATACGCGTGATTTTCTTTCCCTGATGTGGAATTGTTGGTAAGGTAATGATCCTGATTCTCCGACAGCGACGGAGAAGCACCGGAATGAGTATGTTCCATCTACTTCACGTGTGAAATCCATACTATGAGAAAAGTTGAGGTAATGCAAAGTTTAGGTAATCCCATAAATATAATGGTGAGAAAAGTTGAGGTAATGCAAACTAAACTATGTTCCATCAGTTTGGGTAGCAGCTTTGCTGAAATTGTGCATTGAAACGAACATGAAGGAGCACGTATCTGAAAGCACAAAGTAAACATAGTTTGAACCGAAGAACACCTGGCGGTTAAAGCTGTGGGGAGGTTTGAACCGACGAACCGACGGGCGTCGCTGCGGACGCCCTCAGGCAGGCGGCGTCCCCGCCGACGGCCGGGCCCCCAGACGGCGGCGGCGGCATCCCTGCTGTCCAGCATGCGGGAAGGCGGCGGCGGCGCCCCTTCTCCAACGGCGGTGTCCCTCCTGTATGCCTAGGCAGGCGGCGTCCCCGATGGCCGGGAAGCAGGCGGTTTAGGAGGCGAGGTCACGATGGTTGGGGACGGCAAGGAGATGTGAGGGGCGACGTCCTACAAGGCGGGGAGTGGCGACGCAATGGTGGCGCGGCGTGGGGCAGCGAAGGCGACGCGATGGTTGCGCGGCGTGGGCCGGCGAAGGCGACGCGATGCGGGCACGGCGTGGGGCGGCGAAGGAGGGGCGGGTCGATGCGATGCGGCGGGCGGCGGTTCCTTTGGTGTGGAAGTTTCCTGCGAAGATCTGATGGATTAACGCCATCGGATGGTTGAGATATGTTAGATCTGCCCCTTTGGGTTTTCCGTGGATAACCCCACCCTATCCAAACAACCACTTAGAAAAGGCAAAGATCGATGCATTAGGAAAATTAGGATTTGGAATTGATTGTCATGAAACTAAATTTTATTAATTGGTAACATGCTATCGGTTCCTGCCCGTTTATAACGTGTCTAGTTAGGAAACTTTGGAAAGGTTAGGAAAGTTTTTATTGTGAGGGTAAAAAAATCAACGTGAGGAGATATGGTGGTGGGATGTGAGACGAAAATAAACCGGACGAAAATAAACCAGTCGAAATATAACCAGACGAAAATAAACCGTGGACGCAATCCTACCAACTCAGACATTAGGAGTAGAGATGAAACTGCATGCATAACAATAGATGCATATTTTCACCGGCAAAACCCTAGCCACCACGGCAACTCCCCCTCGTCGTCGCCGGCAAGCGCCGCCGGGCAAAGCCCGTGTGGCGGTGGCGGCGAGGCCTCTCACATTTTCCCTTTGGCGAGGTCCAAGCAGTGCGGGACACGCTGGTGGAGGCTATAGCGGTGGTGTCGGCGGATGATGGTGGGCCCTCCTTCAAGCGTGTACTCGTCCGGCTCATTGGAGCAGCGATGGCGTACATCGAGAAGGTTTCAGGCAGGCCAGTTTCAGCTCGGCTGGTCTTGTCCTTGCGCGCAACGGTGCGAGGCAGTTGATTTTGACTTGGTGTTCGCCCAATCCTAGCGCGCAGCGGTGCGGGCCGGCCTGTTCCAATTCTGACTCGGCTCTTCTTGTGTCCTGCGGTGCGGATAATTCTACGCACGGAGGCAGAGGATGGCCAGATGTGGCTTGGCTCGCCCAGGGCCCGTCTGTGGCGGTGCGGTCCAGCCAGGGTGGCGTGTCTTTGTCGAGTCCCTGCGTGCGGCTACGACAAGTCCGTTTTTGGTAGTGGTGTGCATGGTCTCCTTCTGCCGGTGGCGCTGAAAGGCCTCGGATCCGGGATGGTTGGCGGAAGACTCGGCTACGGATGAAAATCCTACATTTAACCTAATCAGTGCCGACGTTAACGACATCTATGGATGTCGTTTTCCTCCTTGGGAGGTACCGCCGTGGATCTCATTTGCTCTTCATACCCCATGGCTTGTGTTCTTCGGATGAAAAAACTAAGATTTGGCTATGCCAGATCGGGTGACCATGGTGTCCTCGACATCACCTCCTTCTTAGATGCGTCACCTTGTAGACCCGATAATGATTCTCCGATGGTGTGCACGGCTTGTTGGTGGAGCTTGGGTTTGTGATGGTGCTGACTCTTTTTCTTTCTTTTCTTTTTTGCACTAGCCTTTTTGATGTGTTTTCTCCTTTGGATGTGTTCTTGTATTGCTTATTCTGGTCAATGAATTTGGTAGCTCTCCTGCCAACATTCCAAAAAAAGTTCTTACGCTACAAAAATATCAAGATTTTTTTAAAGTACATATGCAAACATTCACATATATGCATGCATGGCACCGCTGAAAAAACATCAACGAGAAAGATGAATTATATTTAGAAACACATGAGCCCCCCTTCCCGTGGAACAAACTCCATAAACAATTGTGGACAACCAACCACCTTAACCCACCGACCCCTGTGATGGTTGCTTGTTGCTGCAAGCCATCACCACTGCCCCTTCTCGTGTTGTGCACCATCGCCTCCAAAGCGACGATGATCGATGAGCTAAACCCCGAAACTATGGTCAAATTTGAAAATGGGATGGGCAGAAGGAGCAAGCAAGTTATGGGTGTGCAAATTAAGAAAATTGATTCAAAGACTGCACGATAGTTTACCTGTTCACCCCCCTATGATCAATTATCCACCGCTGATCTACCAAAGCTTTTTGTGCAAAGAGGGCATGCAACCATAAATAAAGGTGCAAATAGGTACCCTTTAGGGTATTTAGTGACACTTCTTTAATTTGACTGCACTACATTTTCAGAAGTCATAGTGAAAGTGTTAATTATCGACTAGAGGGGGGTGAATAGGCGATTTTTATGAAAGTCTTCAAGACAGGCAATGTCTTCGAAGACAGATAGTTAAAACAGTAACTAAACATGATACAGTGGAAGATTAACTACACTAGCCATGCAATAGTGTCAAAGTATAGTACAGATGATCCACGAAGACAAGTAGCAGCTAGGTAGACCAGATCAGAATTGGAAGACAATATGAAGCCAAATATGCAATCAGAGTGAATGTCTTCACACAATGTCTTCGAACAGAACAGGCAAACAAAGACTTCACGAAGCTAAACTGTAAGTAAAAGAGTGAGGTAATAGAACCAGTTGCTCGATGAAGACAAGGATTTGGTAGACCAGTTCCAGTTGCTGTGACAACTGTACATCTGGTTAGGGAGGCTGAGATTGAACTCAGAAGACCACGTCTTCACCTTATTCCCCTTGAGATAAGACCCGTAGATCTCGCCCAATCACTCTGGTAAGTCTTCAAGGTAGACTTCCAAACCTTCACAGACTTTGTTCACCAGCAATCCACAATGACTCTTGGATGCTCAGAATGCGACGCCTAACTGACTGGAAGATCACAGTCTTCAAGTGCAATAAGTCTTTGGCTCACGCAGAACAGAAAGACTTCAGTGATGCCAAACACTCTTTGGGCTCTGGGTGTTTTTGTTTTTGTCCTCACAAGGATTCTCTCTCAAAGGCTTCGGAGGTGGGTTGCTCTCAAACGACAAAAGTCGTGCACTAACTTGGAGCAGCCACCAATTTATGGTGGAGGGGGTGGGCTATTTATAGCTAGGAGGCAACCCGACATGATATGTCCGAAATGAGCCTGGGTCAATGGACAACCGACACGTGTCCAACGGTCGGATTTCAAACACACATGGCAGCTTGACTTGGGTTACAAATAAAGCTGACTCATCCAACTCAGGATCAGACTTTCTCTCATTTGTCTTCGCTCGAAGACATATGATTTTGGGTTGAGCATCACGTCAGTTTTCTGACTTTGTTTACTTGGACCCCACTTAACAGTTCGGTTCTTCCTATGACTCAGGAAAGAAGAAAATGAAACTACGGAAGAAACTATGTCTTCGCACTCCATTGTTTTCAAACGAATGTCTTCATGTGTCATTATCTTCGACACGAATGTCTTCGCAAACCACCAATGTCTTCATACATTTTTAGGGTCATCTTCAATGGGTAAACCAAATCAATAGGGACTTCTACCTGTGTTCTCCTATGAATCTCACAAACACATTAGTATGACAACCAAGTTTGTCATCAATACTCCAAAATCAACTAGGGGTGGCACTAGATGCACTATAGTCTCCCCCTTTTTGCTGATTGATGACAAACTGGTTGAAGTTTTCAACGGGGATAAAATGTATGAAAGTTAAGGAACATGGTCATTGGCTTCATGAGATTGGAGGGGCTCCCGTTGAAGACGTGCATATAAGTAATTTTCCTTTGAATGTAAATGCACATGGCATGTTTTGCTTTGTGGAGATCTCCCTCTTTTCATGAAGTCAAATCAAAGTGCATATTGGATAATTTGAAGATAATGATGTGCGCAATGAAAAATGGGCATCTGCAGAATGACTTCATGCGCATAAGATTAATTTTGATCACGCGCATGAAAAGAAAGTAGCAAATGTAGTAGACGTCCCATCTGGACTTAAGTTTACAACGCAAAACCACAAATGTTCAAGAACGTGAGTTGTAAGACTTAAACAAAATACGGCACCCGACCTAAAAGGCTCGCTTGAAGAATATCAACCCATATGCTTCTCC
Source organism: Thinopyrum elongatum (assembly GCA_011799875.1). NCBI lineage: Eukaryota > Viridiplantae > Streptophyta > Magnoliopsida > Poales > Poaceae > Thinopyrum > Thinopyrum elongatum. The sequence continues at coordinate 535,995,454 of CM022303.1, forward strand.
CCCTTTTGTCATCGAATGACCAAAAAGGAATGAAGAGATAGGGTGTCTAAGCATTCCCGGAAGGTGGTGCAGAAGTTGTTGGTGCAGCCAGGTCGATGGTGGAGTTGGGCGGTGCAGTAGGGCCTACTGCAGCGTCGATGTGCAGTGAAGCCATAGCTAGTGAAGTGGCATCGTCTTCCTCATCAATAACACGAGCATGGACAGTTGGTGCAAATGATGAGTACTTGGAATATTCAATTGAAGGTGTAGCATGCCACTTAGCAGATTCTAGGGGCTTGGAGCCAAACTTGAAGTTCTCCTTGAAGCCATCGGCTTCAAGATCATCTTCAGAGCACAGAATTGTGAGGCTCTTCCAAGCACGCCTATTGGCTTCATGTGCAACAAAAGCATTTTTTGTCAGAGGTTGTGAATGCGATTAACATCAACAAGTAGGCTCTGCATCTAGCGCTTCGGTGAATCATGATGCTTATCTTGCTTTTGATGTAGAGAAACAAGAAGTTCTCGGTCATTTAGTGTACGAGCCCGCTTCTGAGCCCTCTGAGGAACTGGGCTGGTGGTCGCGTCAGTGTTTGAATGACGAGGTTGACGAATTTGACCAATTAGTGGACGAGGAGCAACAGTGTTGGGTACATGAACGGCTTCAAGCGGACCCGGGAAGCTTTGATAGGCTACATTGTTTTCACGAATGAGCGCCTTGTCTACCTGAGGGTAGATGACTTCATGAGGCACATCAACTTCAGGCAGGAAGATAATGTGGTTGCGAGGTGAAGCTTGATAGGTGACGGTTGAGCGAAGCTTGATCGAACGCATAATCCGCGGAGCATAGAATTTTTGAACAAACAGATCAATGCCAGAAGCAGCCAGTTGCCTGATGAAGAAATTGTGAGTGTTGAATCTAATGCCGTTGAGGATATAGAAGACCAATGTCTTCATGGTGCCTTCAAGCTTGGCTGAAGATGAATGCCCTTTGATTAGCCACAGAGTATGCCTCAGTATATGATATATGGTCCGGGGCAAATACTCGAGATCCTTAACAAAGAAGTGAGTAGGGTAATTAGCTTCGGCAGGCAATGGCTTCATCATCGAGAGCATCTGACTCATGTTTGGCTCAGGCTTCTGGAAGATGCTCTCCACTTCTTTTTCATAGGCTTGACAACCTGGCTCATAGAGATCACCAGGAGTGGGCAGGGATGTGAGCTCGAGAAGATCTTGAGCAGTGGCTTCATGATGAGCATCACCAGTAATCCCCTCAAGGACCCATGTCTTGGGATCCCTGTTGTAGCCTGAAATGTGCAATGTTGCATAAAATTGGAGTATCAACTTTATGACCCATGAGTATAGGGGGTCAATTGTAGTCCTTTCGATAAGTAAGAGTGTCGAACCCAACGAGGAGCAGAAGGAAATGACAAGTGGTTTTCAGCAAGGTAATTCCTGCAAGCACTGAAATTGTCGGTAATAGGTAGTTTCATAGCAAGATAATTTGTAACGGACAAGTAACGGTAAAAGTAAATAACGTGCAGTAAGGTAGCCCAATCCTTTTTGTAGCAAAGAACAGGCCAAGACGGTCTCTTAAAATAAGCAAAGCGTTCTTGAGGGCACACATGAATTTCATCTGGTCACTTTCATCATGTTGGTTTGATTCGCGTTCGCTACTTTGATAATTTGATATGTGGGTGGACTGGTGCTTGGGTGTTTTTCTTACTTGAACAAGCCTCCCACTTAAGATTAACCCCCTCGCACGCAACTACGAGAAAAGTATTAAGATAAAATCTAACCATAGCATTAAACATATGGGTCCAAATCGGTCCCTTACGAAGTAGCGCATAAACTAGGGTTTGAGCTTCTGTCACTTTAGCAACCCATCATCTAATAACTACTCCACAATGCAATCCCTTAGGCCAAAAGATGGTGAAGTTTCATGTAGCCGACATTCACATGACACCACTAAGGGAATCACAACATACATATCATCAAAATATCGAACACATATCAAATTCACATGATTACTTGCAACATGATTTCTCCCATGACCTCAAGAACAAAAGTAACAACTCACAAATGATATTCATGCTCAAGATCAGAGGGGTATTAAATAACATAATGGATCTGAACATATAATCTTCCACCAAATAAACCATATAGCAAGCAACTACAAGATGTAATCAACACAACTAGTCACCCACAGGTACCAATCTGAGGTTCCGGTACAAAGATTGAACACAAGAGATGAACTAGGGTTTGAGATGATATGGTGATGTTGAAGGTGTAGATGGAGATTGGCCTCCCAAAGATGAGAGGGTTGTTGGTTGATACGTCTCCAACGTATCTATAATTTTTGATTGTTCCATGCTATTATATTATCTATTTTGGATGTTTTATATGCATTAATATGCTATTTTATATTATTTTTGGGACTAACCTATTAACCTAGAGCCCAGTGCCAGTTCCAGTTTTTCCCCTGTTTTTGAGTTTCGCAGAAAAGGAATACCAAACGGAGTCCAAACGGAATAAAATTTTCGCGATGATCTTTCTTGGACCAAAAGGAAACCAGAGGACTTGGAGTGCAAGTCAGAGAAGCCACAAGGCGGCCACAAGGACGGAGGGTGCACCCAGCGGGGTAGGGCACGCCCCCCACCCTTGTGGGCCCCTCGTGTGTCTCCTAACCTAATTCTTTCGCCTATATATACTCTTATATGCCCAAACCACCAGAGGCATCCATGAAAAGACTTTTCCACCGCCGCAACCTTCTGTACCCGTGAGATCCCATATAGGGGCCTTTTCCGGCGTCCTGCCGGAGGGGGATTCGATCACGGAGGGCTTCTACATCAACACCATTGCCCTTCCGATGAAGCGTGAGTAGTTTACCTCAGACCTACAGGTCCATAGCTAGCAGTTAGATGGCTTCTTCTCTCTCTTTGGTTCTCAATACCACGTTCTCCTCGATGTTCTTGGAGATCTATTCGATGTAATACTTTTTTGCGGTGTGTTTGGCGAGATCCGATGAATTGTGGATTTATGATCAACTTATCTATGAATATTATTTGAATCTTCTCTAAATTCTTTTATGCATGATTTGATATCTTTGCAAGTCTCTTCGAACTATTGATTTGGTTTGGCCAACTAGATTGGTTTTTCTTGCAATGGAAGAAGTGCTTAGCTTTGGGTTCAATCTTGCGGTGTCCTTTCCCAGTGACAGTAGGGGCAGCAAGGCACGTATTGTATTGTTGCCATCGATGATAAAAAGATGGGTTTTTCATCATATTGCTTGAGTTAATTCCTCTACATCATGTCATCTTTCTTAATGCGTTACTCTGTTCTTCATGAACTTAATACTCTAGATGCAAGCAGGAGTCGGTCGATGTGTGGAGTAATAGTAGTAGATGCAGAATCGTTTCGGTCTACTTGACATGGATGTGATGCCTATATTCATGATCATTGCCTTAGATATCGTCATAACTTTGCTCTTTTCTATCAATTGCTCGGCAGTAATTTGTTCACCCACCATATTATTTTCTATCTTGAGAGAAGCCTCTAGTGAAACCTATGGCCCCCGGGTCTATTTTCCATCATACAATCTTCTACTTTCCAATCTACGATTTTCCGATCTACTATTTTGCAATCTTTTACTTTCCAATCTATAAAACAAAAATACCAAAAATATTTACTTTACCATTTATCTATCTCTATCAGATCTCACTTTTGCGAGTAACCGTGAAGGGATTGACAACCCCTTATCGCGTTGGGTGCAAGTTTGGTGTTTGTTTGTGTAGGTATTCGGTGACTTGCGTGTTGTCTCCTACTGGATTGATACCTTGGTTCTCAAAACTGAGGGAAAATACTTACTCTACTTTGCTGCATCACCCTTTCCTCTTCAAGGGAAAAACCAACGCAAGCTCAAGAAGTAGCAGGAAGAATTTCTGGCGCCGTTGCCGGGGAGATCTATGCCAACTCAAGACATACCAAGTACCCATCATAAACTCTCATCCCTTGCATTACATTATTCGCCATTTGCCTCTCGTTTTCCTCTCCCCCACTTCTAAAACGATTTTCAAAAAGATTTGCCTTTTTATTCGCCCTCTTTTTCGTTTGCCTTTTTCTCGTTTGATCTTTTGTTTGATTATGTGACCATGTGTCTTCTATTTGCTTGCATCTTCGCTTGCTAAAAATCTATTGATATAGATCCTCATCCACTTGCTAATCTTTTTAAAGGATCCAATTAGGATGAAACAATTGCTAGTGAGTTGAGTGCACTAGATTATCTTTTTGAGGTTTTGCTTGAAATTCGTGAATCTGAAATTTTTGATGAAGTGTTGAAAGAAGGAAATTATAAAGTGATTCACGATAGATTTTTGAATGAAAAGCATGATTGCAATGATGTTATTATAAATTCTATTAATGTCAATTGTGCTAAAAATATGCAAACCCTAAGCTTGGGGATGCTAATTTTGCTATGTCTACTACTTGTTGCAATGATCATGATTGGGGTGATTCTTCTTATGATCTTAAAAATTTATTTGAACCCTATGATGAATATGAGATTGATAATAATGTTTGCAATAATATTGAAAGTGGGTTTGGAAGAGTGTCAACTTTAGATCCCACATATTTGGAGAATGTTCAATCTTATGAAATTTTTGATAAAAGTGGGTTTGGAGAGGTCATGACTTTAGTTAATGTTAATCCCACTATTTTGGAAGAGTGTCAACTTTGCATGCATGTGGATCACGTAGAGAATATTTTATGTGATAGCTATATTGTTGAATTTGATTATGATCCTACATGTAATTATTATGAGAGAGGAAAATATGAATGTAGAAATTTTCATGTCACTAAATTGCCTCTCGTTATGTTGAGATTGCTATTGTTTCTTTCTTCTTCCTTGCATATGCTAGTTTTTGCTTTCCTTGATAATTTGTTTGCCTATAAGATGCCTATGCATCGGAAGTATGTTATACTTAGATGTAATTTTCACATGCTACATGATGCTCTTTTCGTGTTTCAATTGCTATCTTTCATGTGAGCATCATCAAAATTATCAACGCCTAGCTAAAAGGCTTTAAAGAAAAGCGCTTGTTGGGAGGCAACCCAATTTTATTTTTGTTTTTGATTTTTAGGTTCTGTTTTGCAATAAATAATTCATATATCCTCTGGTTAGATGTGGTTTTATGTTTTAATTAGTGTTTGTGCCAAGTAAGACCTTTCGGATAGCTTACGGTGATAGTTGATTTGATCTTGCTGAAAAATAGAAACTTTTGTGCCCAGGAAAATAATTTGTATAATTCACAGAAGAGTGATTTTGAGTTGATTCTTTTTGTAGAAGATTAATAAACAAATTTCTTAGGTCTTCCTAATTTTTCAGAATTGTTTGAGTTACAGAAGTATTCGTGATTTCCAGATTGCTAAAGAATGTTCTGTTTTTGACAGATTCTGTTTTCTATGTGTTGTTTGCTTATTTTGACGAATCTATGGGTAATATCGGGGGGTATGAACCATGGAAAAGTTGGAATACAGTAGATATTACACCAATATAAATAAATAATGAGTTCACAACAGTAACAAAAGTGGTGATTTATTTTCTTATACTAACGGAGCTTATGAGATTTTCTGTTGAGTTTTGTGTTGTGAAGTTTTCAAGTTTTGGGTAAGGATTTGATGGACTATGGAATAAGGAGTGGCAAGAGCCTAAGTTTGGGGATGACCAAGGCACCCCAAGGTAATATTCAAGGACAACCAAGAGCCTAAGCTTGGGGATGCCCCGGAAGGCATCCCCTCTTTCGTCTTCGTCTATCGGTAACTTTACTTGAGGCTATATTTTTATTCACCACATGATATGTGTTTTGCTTGGAGCGTCTTGTATGATTTGAGTCTTTGCTTTTTAGTTTTCCACAATCATCCTTGCTGTACACACCTTTTGAGAGAGACACGCATGAATCGTGATTTATTAGAATACTCTTTGTGCGTCACTTATATCTTTTGAGCTAGGCAATTTTGCTCTAGTGCTTCACTTACATCTTTTTAGAGCACGGCGGTGGCTTTATTTTATAGAAATTGATGAACTATCATGCTTCACTTATATTATTTTGAGAGTCTTTAAAACAGCATGGTAATTTGCTTTGGTTATAAATTTAGTCCTAATATGATAGGCATCCAAGAGGGATATAATAAAAACTTTCATATAAAGTGCATTGAATACTATGATAAGTTTGATTCCTTATGATTGTTTTGAGATATGAAGATGGTGATATAAGAGTCATGCTAGTGAGTAGTTGTGAATTTGAGAAATACTTGTGTTAAGGTTTGTGAGTCCCGTAGCTTGCATGTATGGTGAACTGTTATGTAACGAAGTTGGAGCATGAGATATTTTTTGATTGTCATCCTTTGTGTGGAAGTCGGGATCGCACGATGGTTAACTCCTACCAACCCTTCTCCTAGGAGCATGCATCTAGTACTTTGTTTCGATGACTAATAGATTTTTGCAATAAGTATGTGAGTTCTTTATGACTAATGTTGAGTCCATGGATTATACGCACTCTCACCCTTCCACCTTTGCTAGCCTCTCTAGTGCCGAGCAATTTTCGCCGGTACCATAAACCCACCATATACCTTCCTCAAAACAGCCGCCATACCTACCTATTATGACATTTCCATAGCCATTCCGAGATATATTGCCATGCAACTTTCCACCGTTCCGTTTATTATGACACGCATCATCATTGTCATATTGCTTTGCATGATCATGTAGTTGACATCGTATTTGTGGCAAAGCCACCGTTCATAATTCTTTCATACATGTCACTGATTCATTGCACATCCCGGTACACCGCCAGAGGCATTCATATAGAGTCATATTTTGTTCTAGTATCGAGTTGTAATTTTTGAGTTGTAAGTAAATAGAAGTATGATGGTTTTCATTATTAGAGCATTGTCCCATGTGAAGAAAAAAAAGAGAAAAGAAAGAAAGAAAAAAAAGAGAAGAAAGAAAAAAAAGAAAAAAAGAAAAAAAATGAGAGAAAAAGAGAGAAGGGGCAATGTTACTATCCTTTTTCCATACTTGTGCTTCAAAGTAGCACCATGATCTTCATGATAGAGAGTCTCCTATGTTGTCACTTTCATATACTAGTGGGAGTTTTTCATTATAGAACTTGGCTTGTATATTCCAACGATGGGCTTCCTCAAATTTCCCTAGGTCTTCATGAGCAAGCAAGTTGGATGCACACCCACTTAGTTTTCTTTTTGAGCTTTCATAAACTTATAGCTCTAGTGCATCCGTTGCATGGCAATCACTACTCACTCACATTGATATCTATTGATGGGCACCTCCATAGCCTGTTGATACACCTAGTTGATGTGAGACTATCTCCCTCTTTTTGTCTTCTCCACAACCACCTTCTATTCCACCTATAGTGCTATGTCCATGGCTCACGCTCATGTATTGCGTGAAAGTTGAAAAAGTTTGAGAATACTAAAGTATGAAACAATTGCTTGGCTAAAACCGGGGTTGTGCATGATTTGAGTATTTTGTGTGATGAAGATGGAGCATAGCTAGACTATATGATTTTGTAGGGATAAGCTTTCTTTGGCCATGTTATTTTGAGAAGACATAATTATCTTGTTAGTATACTTGAAGTATTATTGTTTTTATGTCAATATTAAACTTTTGTTTTGAATCATACGGATCTGAACATTCATGCCACAATAAAGAAATTACATGGATAAATATGTTAGGTAGCATTCCACATCAAAAATTCTGTTTTTATCATTTACCTACTCGAGGACGAGCAGGAATTAAGCTTGGGGATGCTTGATACGTCTCCAACGTATCTATAATTTTTGACTGTTCCATGCTATTATATTATCTGTTTTGGATGTTTTATATGCATTAATATGCTATTTTATATTATTTTTGGGACTAACATATTAACCTAGAGCCCAGTGCCAGTTCCTGTTTTTTCCCTGTTTTTGAGTTTCGCAGAAAAGGAATACCAAACGGAGTCCAAACAGAATAAAACTTTCGCGATGATCTTTCTTGGACCAAAAGGAAACCAGAGGACTTGGAGTGCAAGTCAGAGAAGCCACGAGGCGGCCACAAGGACGGAAGGCGCGCCCTGGGGGGTAGGGCACGCCCCCCACCCTTGTGGGCCCCTCGTGCGTCTCCTGACCTAATTCTTTCGCCTATATATACTCATATATGCCCAAACCACCAGAGGCATCCACGAAAAGACTTTTCCACCGCCGCAACCTTCTGTACCCGTGAGATCCCATCTAGGGGCCTTTTCCGGCGTCCTGCCAGAGGGGGATTCGATCACAGAGGGCTTCTACATCAACACCATTGCCCTTCCAATGAAGCGTGATTTGTTTACCTCAGACCTACGGGTCCATAGCTAGTAGCTAGATGGCTTCTTCTCTCTCTCTTTGATTCTCAATACCACGTTCTCCTCGATGTTCTTGGAGATCTATTCGATGTAATACTTTTTTGCGGTGTGTTTGCCGAGATCCGATGAATTGTGGATTTATGATCAGCTTATCTATGAATATTATTTGAATCTTCACTGAATTCTTTTATGCATGATTTGATATCTTTGCAAGTCTCTTCGAACTATGGATTTGGTTTGGCCAACTAGATTGGTTTTTCTTGCAATGGGAGAAGTGCTTAGCTTTGGGTTCAATCTTGCGGTGTCCTTTCCCAGTGACAGTAGGGGCAGCAAGGCACGTATTGTATTGTTGCCATCGAGGATAAAAAGATGGGGTTTTCATCATCCTCTTCATTGTCTTCTTCTTCTTCTTCCTCTTCTTCTTCTTCCTCCTCTTCTTCTTCTTCCTCTTCTTCTTCCTCTTCTTCTTCCTCTTCTTCTTCCTCTTCTTCTTCCTCTTCTTCTTCCTCTTCTTCTTCCTCTTCTTCTTCCTCTTCTTCTTCCTCTTCTTCTTCCTCTTCTTCTTCCTCTTCTTCTTCCTCTTCTTCAATAATAATAAGAAGAATAAGAAAGTAAGACGAGAAGAAGAATAAGAGAATCAAGAAGACGAGAATAAATAATAAGTCATCAATAATACTCAATAATAATAAGGAAATCAGAAAATAATAATCATAATATAATAATAAGAATGAAAATAATATGATACTAGA